>CM074718.1:606466979-606869479 GCA_037306005.1 Rhinophrynus dorsalis
ATGTTTACGTTAATATTACCAAAACAATGCAGAAAGGAAGCACAAACCTGTTCTTAACCCCTTAAGGACCCATGACCGTGATGGCTTAAATGATAGCAGCGTGTGCCTCCGTGAATGCTGCTATCATTAATTCCAGGCTGAGACTGAACACTCTGAGACCGGGGCGTTCAGTCTCAGCCCTTCTTACTTGTGCTGGGTCATGTGATCACCGTAGCAACGATCACATGTACCGGCACTCTTAGTGATAGAGGCAGTATGCAAAGCATACTGCCTCTATGTCTCTCCTCTGCCTCTGTCTCCCTAAATATCAAAGTAAGGAAGAGAGAAGCAGAGAGGATACACCTAGCGGAAAAAAAATACAGCAGCTGGGGGTATTAAGCATACCTGGAAACTCTCAGTTTTTTGTTTTTTTTGTCCCGCCCCTGCGCGACTAAGCCCCGCCCCTTTTATGACGCAAATCACGTCATTTTCTTCACAGGTCGGCACTGACAGGGTTACCCTCCGGGTAAACCGGTCTCAAAAGTTCCCAGGTATGGTATTAAGCCCTTCATTGCATTGCTGGTGCTGGAGGCTGGCTAAATGCAGGTCAATTTCTTACCTGCAATGATACACTTTTTTTTTTTTTTTATATATTTTATTTAAAAAAAAAAACAACAAAAAATATTCAATAAACAAAACTGGGAGTGTGATTGTTGTGGAGCCATGTAACACACTTATACACACTGCCAAATGTATAGATAAAAAAGTGGGAATATAGGGTGGGAAAAAGGGACATGGGTATTTTCACCCAGGGGGGACAGTAGTCACTTTAAACTGTGCATTTTGTAGGTATGACTGCCCGGTCATACCTTTCATGCAGTCTCCATAAACCCTTTGTGCCCAATTGATCCTAAGAGAAAAAACAAAAATGGTGGGGTATTGTTTTACCTTTTTTTTTTTTTTTTTTTTTTTTTTTTTAATTTTAATAAAGTAAATGGTGGGTTATTGTTTCAATTAGAAGTTTGGAATTTCACACTAAAGACAAACACTGAAGTGAAATGCCGTTTATTTAACCATGCAATAATTAAAAAGGTTCATACAAAACAAACATACAATAAGTAAACAAGTTACTTATGAGTGACATACAAAACAAACATACAATAAGTAAACAAGTTACTTATGAGTGACATACAAAACAAACATACAATAAGTAAACAAGTTACTTATGGGTGACATACAAAACAAACATACAATCAGTAAACAAGTTACTTATCTCTAATCCCCTGGAGCAAAACAGCAGTGTGTGAGAGCCCTACACACTAACTCCTAGGATCACATACAGGTGAATAGCCCGACAGACCAGACGTCCCAAATGGCTCTCCACAAAAATGGCTCTGACCACTGTTGTCTTGATTACAGGTTAAAATACAGGCTACGCCCTAAGATGTCTAAAACTACGCATGCGTATGTGATGATTATATAACACTGAGTATCGAGACATCTCTAACTGATACCCGTCAACACTACGTCTTACAGTGCCTGCCCCTCTGCTGTTGCGAAACCTCATGCAGAGCATTAACCCCCAACTGACCGTGAGGACAACACCAAAAACCATCCCTTACACTTATCCATATAAGTGGGGTATCAAAAGAAAGCCCTATTTGTGCTTAAAAAAACAGTATATAATGTATGGGGGTGGAATAAAAGCCTAAGAGGGAAAACACTGTTGAACAAAGACAGTCAAAAAGGTCAGCATTGCTCCGGTCCTTAAGTGAAAACGACCTCAGATTTTCCCGGTCCTTAAAGGGTTAACCCCTTAAGGACCGGGAAAATCTGAGGTGGATTTCATTTAAGGACGAGTGCAATTTTGACTTTTTTTACTATGTCGTTGTTCAACCATATTTTCTCTTTAATTCCTTTTGTACACCCACACAAATTATACATTGTATTTTAAACAAAAGTAGCGCTTTCTTTTGATACCACAATTATATGAATACCTCATCATTTAATATGATTAAAACAGAAAAAAAAAGAGCAAAAAAAAAACAAAAAAAAACCCATTTTGCTTACATTTTCCCATCAGGATTTGCATACCATTAGTTCATTACAAAAAAATACCCCTAAATATATTCATTTGCTTCTCCTGAATATAAGAGTACCCCATATGCCTAGTATTTCAATTCCTTTCTCACATTTACAAGGTAAGTATTACGAGATGGCTGCCATTATTTCCATTTTTCAACAATTGGCATGTGAGCATCATAGCTTAGTTGACGGTGCCAGAACCAAAAATGTCCCACAAAGGTATATGTTTCTGAAAACTAGACAACATAAGGTAAATAATCAGGAGAATTTTGGAGTTTTTTATGCAGCTATTTTTCCAGAAATATTTTTCAAAATTGTGGTAATATTGGTTTTTTTTTGCAGTTTTCACACATACATTTCAATATTACTGTTGATATCAAGAACGGGATAGTTGAAAATTTAAAAAAAATGCATTGATTAGTGCTCAGTTCCTTCTTCTGAGTATGGCAATACCCCATATGCATAGGTTTCTCATGGTTTGTGGGAGCTACGGGGCCCAAATTGGAACATGCGTGTGTCCAGCGTCACTGGTGCCATTTCTCATTTGACTGTGTAACAGTTCTCCACTTTAAGATTCCCCCCCAAAAGTGTATATTTTTGGACACCCCAGGATTTCATTTTAGGTATGTTTTCAAATTTTGTACATTTTTCACACTTAGACTTCAGTGTTGATGTGAATTTCAGCACAGAGTAGGTGAAGATTTTATAAACTGCATTGATTAGTGTTCGGCTCCTTCTTCTGAGTATGGCAATGCCCCATATGCATAGGTTTGTCAGGGTCTGGGGGAGCTACTGGGCTGAGTTGGAACATGTTAGTTTCCTTTTACAGACATGCCATTTTTACAGCTGGTGCCTTGTCTCATTTCGGACTGTTTGGCAATGCTACAATTAATTTTACTCAGTAAATGTTGTAGAAGAGTAGACAACCCTGGCTTTCATTCTATTTGCATTCTATCAATTTTTTCGCTGCCAGTCTATCACCAATCCCTCCCAAAACCTGCAGTAAGGCAGAGAAACACAATTTTTTCACACATATTTTAGTGCTGCTCTGGATTTCAGATCAGATCTGATGATATTTGCAGATTTTTTAAGTGCTTTACATTAGTGGTGTTACATCATCTGAGTATGACAATGCCCCATATGCATAGGTTTGTCAGGGTTTGGGGGAGCTACTGGGCCCAGTTGGGAACATGCGTGTTTCCATTTTCAGAGATGGAAAAAAAACTTATGGTGCTTTGCTTCCCATTATATTTTGATACTGTTAGATCCAAGGACAGATGTGTTTTGAAAAATAAAAAAATTGGATATTTCAAGGGGGAAAAGTGGCCAAATAATAAAATAAACTTTACAGCACTACTGCGTTGTGCCTGCATGGTATTGCTTGAAGCAGTCACCCATGCAGAGGCCAGGTTTGGAAGGGCAATCAGGACAGGTTGGGGTTTCTCTCTGTATTCCCTTGCTGAAGCAAACCCTGCAGCGATTTTGTGGGTTTGTGGGTTTGTCTTAGGGTTTTTGTGGAGTTATTTCTGTTGCCCCTTGAAACAAAAATTGCGAAATAAGTTGGAGCGGATACTGCAGAAAACTAAATTTTAGAGTGGGGTTTCTCAATTTGAAAATTAAAAAAGAATTGTATATTGCAGTCTGCATAATGTAAATGGCAACCTTTTTGTACCATGCCCTACTTTCGCAAGATGAGCTACGGCTGCATGAGTTGATCACACAGATCAACTCCCCCCATGTGCTTTTTGTGATCTTTGATGCAGACTGGCTTTTTTAGTACCCCCCCTTCTGCCATGAACAGAGACTGCCACCATTTTGTCCTCATGCAAGGTGGAAAGCATGTATACATTTTTGTCTTTAAACTTAACTGCCAGCAGCTCTTCTTGGCACAAAGCTGAGGACGCCCCGTTTTTTAGTTTTTTGCTACCAGTTCTTTGCGCATCTCCCTGCAATTGCGCCTGACAGTGCCACAGGCCACGGTGTTAAAATAAAAAAATGACAAATAAAAGGGGGCTGGTGTAGTAGTCGTCAACATATAAATGATATCCTTTATTTAATAAGGGGTAAATTAGATCCCAAACAAGTTGGCTGTCCTTGCCCTTGTAAATTCGAAAAGCCTGGGTATATAGCCTGTGGCACTTTCTCACAATTTATAAAATTGAATGCCAAATTTGGATCGCTTGGAGGGAATGTATTGCTTGAAACCTAACCTGCGTTTATATTTCATAAGGGATTAATCTATACTTACGTGTTTTTTGGTTTTTTTTGGGGGGTATATACTTGGACAAACTTTTCCTGTAAAGGATGTATTAGGGGGCAAATTTTGAACAGTCTATCATAATGGGGGTGTTCTTTTGGGAGGCACAGGGTATTATCACTAAAGTGCATAAAGCACAAAATCATTTTGTATCTAGTCCTGGTCATTGTTTTGGTGAATATAGGGGTATCATATATGGGGTTTTTACTACAGTATGATCTAATACTTTTTTTTTTTTCTTTTTTTTTTTTTTTTTTTTTTTTTTTTTTACTATTCCCATTGTCATTGTAAGGGCCCATAATTTCTTAAATTCTAAAAGGTTTGTGGGTTGCCATATTTCTTCCTTGGAAACGAACGCTCATGGGTCAATGGCAATATATTGGGCTGCATATAAATTTGTTTGAGACATGATTTCCCCCAAAAATAAATTAAAAAAACGGAACATGGGTAAATCCTGCCACATCCACTTGAATTGCTGGGTTGCCTGTGAATTATTTGTGGGTATAAATCTGCTGCCGATACTCATTCATCAGCAGGAGTGGCAGTGCTTGTGGCAGGTCTTGAGGCAGTACTAGTGGGGCATTTTTAGGGCAGCTCTTGGGGCAGTTGCTGGGGCAGCTCTTGGAGCAGTGCATTTTTTTTTTTTTTTTTTTTTTTTTTTACAGAAGGCCCAGCGTCATCCCTAGAGCTGCTCTCACTCTCAGAAAACTGAGTGATGTCGAAGTTTGACACAGCGTCTGTGGCTTCTGAGTCAGATGCCAAAAAGGAATACACCTCTTCTAAAGTGTACCTCCGCTGCATTGTACACACCTACTCTAAACTAAATAAATTACTGGCTTCTATCCCTAACTATACCCAACTCTCACCCCACACGGTCACTATTCCTATGATAATTTTTTTTTGTATTTTTTTTTCCCTATGCTACGCCTAAACCTAAATCTATCGCTAAGCCTTAACTTAACACACTTATTCCTTGAACCTACCCAACCACCTATCTAAACTAGCTTATAATATAAAATACATTTTTAAATAAATTAAACATTTTTTTTTTTCCTACACTACTCCTAAACCTAAATCTAACCCTAAACCTTACCCTAACCCATGTATACCCTGAACCTACCTAACTCAAGTCAACTACCTATCTAAAGTATAATTATTTTTTTTTGTTTGTTTGTTTTTTCCCTACTCTACTCCTAAACCCAAATCTAAACCTAAACCTTTCCCTAACACGCGTAGACTAAACCGACCCAACTACCTACCTAAACTAATTAAAATAAACAAAATAATCAAATTGTATTAAAAAATAAAACAAATAAAAAAAATAAAAAAATCTAAAAATTTTTTACAAAAATACAAGGGGGGTGTGGGTGTACCACAGTTCAGCAAACGCCGATCTGCAGCAAACTGATCACTACTAGAGTGATCAGATGGGGGGAACTGTATTGATCACTGCAGCAACAGTGATCAAAGGGTTAATTCTATATATATATATATATATATATATATATATATATATATATATATATATATATATATAATTTTTTTTTTTTTTTTTTTGCAGGAACGCTGGAACAGGCTCTGGAACACAGCACAGCAGATGTCTCTCTCCACCTCAGAAGTGTCTAAGATGGAGGGAGACAGAAAGATGTGACAGGGACAGTATTTGTAAATACTGTCCCTGTCATTCTGCTTTTGCAACATGTGATTCACTAATCAAGCAAATCACATGTTGCAACAATGTTGCTACTGGCTGTAACTAAGTGCCCGGGTACCGGAGCACTTATTTACAGCCAGCCCACACTCTCCCATCGCTCTGTGCAACGGCGATGGGAGAGTTTAACCCATGACGTTAAGTGAAATCTACCCATGATGGTCCTGGACTGTCATGGGTCCTTAACGGATTAAGTAACCCTTTAATGACCAGAGGGATGGGCAATGCAGTTTGAAGCAATGCACTGCACGCCCCTTGGTCCCATAAAAGGTCAAGGCTGTCTATGGTACAGGTTTAATAGCCAATTAAAAGTTTGAATGCAAGAGGGGTGGTATCAAACGTATTGCCCTTCTTGCACTTAAAAAGTTAAAGTCAAGTTAGTAGTACGCTAAGAAAATGTTATACACATACTATTCAAACTGCTAGAAATAAAAAGGGTCTCGTTAGAATTTTTAATTATCACTTCTGTGATGGCACAAGCAGTTTAACACACTAATGTTCTGATTTTTACTAAACAAGCTGAATGTACGATCGCATGATGTCACACGGGAAGGAATGCAAGAAACATACGCAATGGCTATTTGCAGTGAACTTTTGATGGCAAAATTATAGCACTAAAATGTTACTGAAGTGCACTTTTGTGAATGCATTTCAAAAAGTGGACAGGGCTAAAATGTCCGCCATTTTGTGACTGCATGAGCGATTGAGCCTAATTCAGCAAACCAATTAGCACACGTCTGGCTAGCTTTGTCGTTAATTTAGGGGCATTCACTAACTTTGTCATTAATTTAGACACATTCACTAATATTAATTTAGGAGCATTAGCTCACTCTCATTACCTTCTAAAATCTCTCCCACCTATAACCCCATCATGACATCATTGGCCACATAGTCTTTTTCTCCCAGACCCACTACTTGCCTGGACCACTGCACTCAATTGCACTTCTTTCTGTCACCCACTAACTGGCAATTCATATGGCAAGAGGCACTTACAACCCTTAGTACTTACTCCTTCTGTGTCCCACCTACCTTCCTCTAGACTGTAAGCATCTTCTTCTAGACTGTAAAGCTCTTTCCTCTATACTGTAAGCTCCTTCCTCTAGACTGTGAGCTCATTCCTCTAGACTGTGAGCTCATTCCTCTAGACTGTGAGCTCATTCCTCTAGACTGTGAGCATTTTCCTTTTAGACTGTAAGCTCTTTCCTCTAGACTATAAGAGCCTTCCTGTAGACTGTAAGCTCTTTTCTCTAGACTGTAAGCACCTTCCTCTAGACTAAGTTCTTTGCTCTAGACTGTAAGCTCTTTCCTCTAGACTGTAAAGCTCTTTCCTCTAGACTGTAAAGCTCTTTTCTCTAGACTGCAAGCATCTTCCTCTAAACTAAGTTCTTTCCTCTAGACTGTAAGCGCCTTCCTTCGCAGGGCCTTTTGTTTTCTGTGTTCCATTTGTACTATTTAATATCTCTGTATGTCTATTCCCTATTGTACAGTGCTGCGGAATAAGTTGGTGCTATGTAAATAAAGAATAATACTAATAATACTATAGAGGGATAAATAATAAAAAAAAATTCTACATTTGCATTGGTATTAATGGGGTTTTAACCCCTTGAATGCTGAAAAGGTTTAAAACAAATTGCAAAACAATGCATTGGAGTCTTCTCTAGTGTTCAGAGGATTAACCCCTTAAGGACCGGAGGTTATGGGACATTTCCGTCCCATAACGACCGCATAGGGGCACTTTGAGGTGCCGGTACACGTGACCTGTCACGTGTATCGGCGAGTCACTATGGGGCTTGAAAGAGATCGCTCCGATCTTGGAGCGGTCTATTTCATGCCCTATTTTTACTTACAGCGCTCCTGGTAGAGCACTGTAAGTAAAAAGTACGTGACGTACCGGGACCGTCAAGGGTCGTTGGAACACATTTACCCTTGACGGTCCTGGTACGTCAAGGGTCCCTAAGGGGTTAAAATCCATTTACATAATTAGGTATTTTTATTTATCACCTAAACATTTGGATTTCCCCAGAACTGCTGCTCTTTAAGCTTCCTGAATAAGATCTATTGTCATGTAATCTTAACCCTTTGAGTGACAGAGGGGTACGCAACACATTGCGTTGCAATGCATTGCGTATCCCTCTGGCACTCAAAGGGTTAAAGGGCTAGTGATGTTTCACAAAAAAACATCAGCTCCAATTAATCTTCGTAGTATTTGGGCCATGGACAGTGTTATTTCAATACTGTCAGAGTTGTAGTTCAAGAGTAATTGAATGATAAAGTATCCCCCTCCCTCCCCTTTTACTGATGTAACACTGCTCACCTAAGAGCAGAAAGACTGTCCAGATGGATCATAGAGAAGAACAATCTTCAGTGAGCATAAGGAAAAACCTGTCAAGGGGGGCAGGGTTTTCATTGTTCTCACAGTAAGAAGATTGTCCCTCTGTGTGATCTGTCCAGTCAAGAGACCAGATTCCACATCTGTGGGGAGGTGGCTTACACTAGGTAAAAGGGGTGTAGGAGGGGAACACTTTACCATTCAATTACTCTTGAACAACTCTGATAGTGCTGAAATAACACTCTCCATGGTGCAAATACTATGAAGATTAATCGGAGCTGCTTTTTTTGTGAAACATTACTATCACTTTAAGTCTGCTCATACAGTAGTAGGCTTAATAAAAATAGCCAAGAGTGACTTCCATCACTTCTTTTGGATGTCATAATACTGATCCCATGGCTGGCTGGGCCACCAGATTTACTAAGAAAGTAGAGATTATCCAAATATAAAATCCCTTTTTCCTCCCTCCATCTTGTTTGCTGAACACAAAGGAGCAATTCTGGGGCAAACCTACTGTATCAAAGGGGACAAATTAAAATCTGTACTGATTTAAATGGGGCTTTTAACCCACTAAATGCTAGAGAGATCTCAACGCACTGCAAAGCAATGTGATGGTGACACCTCTAGCATTCAAAGGATTAAAACTTTAATTTGAATCAAAGGGCATTTTGAGAATTTATATTTGAACCCAATGGGGCACTTCTTAGCACATCAACCTCTAGAGGAAAAATAAAAATCCCCAATGACTGAAATAGGGTTGTTCAAGGGGTTAAAGGCCTCCATTTAAATCCGTGAGAATGTTCATTTGTCCCCTGTGGTGCAGATGGTTTGCTCCAGAATTAATCCATCTCTTTTCTGTACATCAGCCTCAGTGATGCTTTAATGTTGTTGCAGTAGGGTATCCAATTGATATCTCAGGCCTATTGTGCCTTTCCGCTGAATGACCCTTGGCTTTGATTTCTTAATTCAAGTGCTCACCTGCACATCACATAAAATAAGACTGTGCTTTTCTGTTCCCACATGGCCGGGAAAAAAACCACATTGACATGATCACTTCACCATCTACTCCTAGTGACATACTTGAGAAGCGAGAAAAATAAAAATCTCCGAAGAGGCTCTGGTGTGAGACACACGGCTCTACTTCCTCTGGGCATTTATTACCTGTTAAAAAACAATCTTTTGGTGAGTGGCAGTTCAGGGTTTTTGAGAGCAGGCTGCAATATTTCTTCGGGTCTGCTGAGTCATAATTAAACCTGAACTGAGCGGAATTGGAGAGGGAAGGTCAGCAAGGTGCCGTATGAGAGATGAGGCTGGGCTGATGGGGACCAAATGAACAAATTATGATGGGCCCCACTCAATGTGATGAGGTCAAATGCTTGTTTCTACCCACTGACAGTTCAATTTCCCTGAAATGTCTCTCGATTCTCTATGAACTAATTATGAATGAAAAGTTATCAACTGCCCACACCAAATAGGGGCCTAAATACCATTTCTTGGTGCTCCTAATGTCAAAATATTATTTAAAACAGCATGCTGGTATCGTTTTCTTACCTATAATACACAATACTTGGTCTAATCTAAATACTCATAAATCAGGCAGTTTTAAAGACCTGTGTTGAACATAAAAGGCACTGGCTGTTCATCCAAAAAATAAATCCCTGCTTATAGAGAGAAATCCATTAAAGTGTTTCCATGACAACAACCACAGCTCTTACTTCTGGTAGTCTATAAATGTGTAAAAACTGTATTATGTACAATTGTCTGCAAGCAGATGCCAACCACAAAATTACTAAAAACCTTATCAGCACTGCTACCGTAAAATGCTGAAGCAGAATTGTTTAGAAAAAAATAAAATCGATATAGAATATATAATAAATAAATATAAATATATAAATAGCTAGTCATTAGGTAAAAATGTGTAGTGTAAAAACAGTTTTGTGTTTTTTTATTTTTTATGGCAAGGCAAAGCTCTCTCCATACAGTAAGGGCAGTAAGTTTTTAGAGCCTCTGGGCCTCTAAAGTCCACCAAATGTAAGCCATCTCTATGGGGAAGACCCACACATTATTGGGCCATATTCAGGAAGCTACAGCAGAGCAAGTTTGAAGCAAACCAACAGCACCATGGTTACAAATAATAATTATCCCAATCCCCATGGATTTTAACCCTTTGAGTGCCAGAGGGGTACGGAACGCATTGTAGAGCAAAGGGTCAGTAGGGCTTGTAACCCTTTGAGTGCCAGCTCTGCATACCCTATGGCATTCAAAGGTTTAACACTGTGAATGCTGTAGATGTCTCCATCACTAGGATTCCAAAAATCAACCCTTTGAATGCCAGAGGGGTTGTCAGCAAATTGCAGACCTCTCAGGCACTCAAAGGGTTAAAAAGCCCTACTAAAATCAGTGGGGTGAAGCACTGCATTGGATACCGCTCTGGCACTCAAAGGATTAAAAGACTAGCATTCAAGATGTTAAATATTCCGTTCAAGTAAGTGGGAATTTTCAACCCCACACCCATGGTGTAGTTGGTTTGTTCCACAACTGAGAAATTACCCTGTATATGTTGATTGCACAGACTGGCACTGGATAATAATAATAGTCTGTGCTAGGCCAATATTACCACATGTGAATCATGATAGAGATTGCGCACTAGGGGCATTTCTTTAGCCGGGAACTCTCCAGATTTGCCCCGGAGCCTCCAGTTTTTGCAGCTAATTCCTGGGTCTCCAGGGCAGAGGCTGATTCTCCGGATGTGGGGAGTTTCTAATGAAACTCTACCATCTGTGCATTCCCAGACTGTTCCCCCCACGCCCCAGCAGCTTCTCCCCCTTCCCCAGTCTATTTCTATAATTTTTTACAATTCTGTTAGTCCTGCCCCCATTTGTGATTAAGCCCCACCCCTTTTTGACAGAAATTGCTTCTTATCTCCCTTAGTGGCATCACAGGACTCCCCTCTCTCCGGGAAGTCCACAACCATAAGTTCCCAGGTATGGGGCATTTATAACAGTTCAGACAGTGATGTTTGGCCTCTAACAGAACAAATTAGCATAATGTTCCACACTGTGCCACTACCTTATAAAGATTAGTTTCTCAGATAAATATTTATTTTAAAGGAAAATTGCTTAATTCTCTGTAAAATAAAAACTTGCCTTAGGGTGAAAGGTCCACTTAAAGATGTTATTTACCAATAACGAAATGGTAGACAAATGATCTCTCTTTACGTCAGTTTCTGGTTGGGGTATCCTTTGTAAGACTATTCTCTCACAGATTTCAGTTCTGTAGACACACTACTGCCAGAGAAGAGGATATACTGCACTCTAGCTGCTTATAAAGGTGACTGCTTCAGCCGATATAAATGCTGCAACTAGAAATGGTAACTTGGATGTTTCATTAATGAATGTGGTCACCCTGTAGACCAGCGGTCTCAAAATGGATTCCAGGATGGCAGAAACTGCACATTTGTAGGATATCCCTGATTTTGCACTGGTGTTGAATTCAAAATTACAGCTAAATTAATGGCACAAGTGCAAGATCGAGCTGTTGTCTAGGAATACAGGCTGATGTGACTGTCCCCGTAAGTGATTTAATCGTTGAATGCTCATAGCAGTGATCCAGTAACTGGCTACCATACGTGTATTCAGACTGTCATAGATGCCCAATGTCCAAGTGGGCTGAGACTTTGCTCTTCAGTGCATCCTCCCTATAATCACCTTGCAGGGGGAGAGCAGAGTACTGAAAAAGTGGAATAGGAGTACTTCATAGATGGCAGAGGTGCTTTTGCATCTGAATGGACCATAAAAATAAGTCAATGGGGACATGTGTGTATAAGTAGACCCAGATGTAGGTAGGAAATTTTGCAAGTATAGTAATTTTTTAAGCACTTCCCTTTCCTATTTTATTTTCCTGCCTTGAGCACAATATCATTCAGAAATTGGGAAAAGGTAGTTTGTGAATGATGATGATGGAGAGTAGCTTCAGAGAAGGGTACCAGATGTTCTGCATTCCAGTACCTTGACACAGTTCTCAGATGTTTATTTAATGGAATCAAATGAGAACACAGCAAGCAAAACCCTTCATTAAAATAGTTAAAGGGATAGTAATACTTAAAATGTAAAAAAAAATACGTTGTAGAGTTTATCCCCGAGTAAAACAAAGGTACTCCCACTGCTGAAAGGTGTTTCATTCAAAAGTTATTAATTTTCAAAGTTGAATTTTTTAGGTGCAATATCACAGTGGCCTGAAATTGTACAGTGGCGCTGTTGCTACACCATCCTATGGAGATTTATGGTCAACTGACCAGAGCTGTCCATAGGATGGTGTAGCAACAGCGCCACTGTACAATTTCAGGCCACTGTGATATTGCACCTAAAAAATTCAACTTTGAAAATTAATAACTTTTGAATGAAACACCTTTCAGCAGTGGGAGTACCTTTGTTTTACTCAGGGGGATAAACCCTACAACATATTTTTTTTTACATTTTAAGTATTACTATCCCTTTAAGACTGTGCTTAAAGAAACACTAACACCTAAACATATAATGGGCTGATACAACTTAAAATATCATATACCTACAATTAACATATAACAATTAATTATACAAAACCTAAAACTTGATCCTAAGCTTGCTTTTTAACACATGTAACGTGTCTATTTAGAGAGTTGATTTCATGTTATCTGTGCAGTGCTGCATGTAATGAGAGGTAAGAGCCAAAGTCTAAATTAAATGTATTGCGATTAATACATTATAATAATATAGACAAATTCTACTTTGAAGTTAAACAATAAAGCCTGATCTGATTAATCTAATCTTTATACAGTGATTTAGGACATGCATTATAAAAAAAAGATTTAAGGAAAATATACATTCTAATATTACATAACATCCTAATATCAAATAGCTAAAGGGAAAAAAACCTTGAACAGATAAATCTGTTCATCTAGAACCAGTTCATCTTGATTTCTTTTTAAACTGTTTTTATTGAAGGAAAAGCACATGTAATACAGCACTGAGTCAAGTAGGTTACAGTGAGGTTCATGAGACACACTTAAGAGCCACAGAATGGGGAATCCTTGTAATATTTCTTAAGAAAAGACTTAAAGGAACACTCATACCCCCACAAAGCATAAGCTAGTAATAAAGCACCCTTTATGCTTAAATGCTATGCCTGTCTGATAAGAAAGAGTGATATCTTTTACACTTTACTGCATTTTCTGTCTGTTCATTTTTGGTAATCGGGAAATCTCCTTTCTGAGGCAACAGCTCCTGTACTTCACTGATGTCTGTTCAGAAGGAGTTTTAACACTGAGTGTAGTGAAAAATTAGGATAGGAAAACCTGTAGCCTGTCAGACCGTCTTAAATCAAACAATATGCTTCTTAACCCTCTGAGTGTCAGAGGCATGTACAACACATTACTTTGAAATGTGTTGCACATGCCACTACCAATAAAAGGGGTAATACTATATCTGGTTGTTATGGCTGTGTGTATCCCTTAAATACCCAGTACTTAATGTTAAAATCATAAAAATACTCTGCTTCCTGAAGCTTGAAATCTACATATGATCTTTGGGGCAGAAACACATGCTTTTTTGCGCTAATCCATTACCATAGCAATCTTGATAGACTGTCTTAGAAGTGATAATGCAGGATCACCTGTAAACAGCCAGCTGCTTTATTGAATATTTATTGAATATAATACATAGGTTACAAATCACAATGAAGCAATGTGTTGGATACCATTCTGGCACTCAAAAAGTCATCAGAATCCCCAGGTCCAAGCGTACACGATAGTGTCAGTGCATACACTACATTCCCAGTGAGCAAAAATAGTCGTGTCCTGCAGAGTCATCCCATAAAACCTTAGAGGACGCCTCAGGAGGTGTAAGCGACAAGGGCCCAAGGGCCTGGGTAGCAAAGAATTGCCCGAAAAGCGCCAGCAATAGTGCAAAAAAAAAAATATATATATATGAATAGCATAAACAACCAGAACAATAGTAAAACTATCCATAACTGAGCAGTATCAAAAACGTGAAAGAGCATCTTTATGTATCACATTTAAAGGGATAGTAACCCCCCCCGAACAACGTGACGCCAATTGCGAGCAATCGTGGAAACATACTTAACACCCATAGTCCCATCTCTCAAACCTTTATGGTTTGAGAGATGTAAGACAAGACATACCTCCGCTCCCTCCCCCTTCTCATGCATCCGCTGTATAACGGACGTCATGAGATCCTGCTTCGAGGACCAGACGGCGGCTCTGCAGGAGCGCTGCCATCTAGATATCACTGTATTATTACTTCATCGGTATCACAAAATGAAACTCAGTGTAACAGGTAAGTCTCAGGAAAGTAAAGCAATGGGGGAGACAGAACATGAGGGATAGTTAGTAAGTACAGCTGCCTTTGAGGTAATAGGGCCAGATCTTTAGGGCGGAACAATCTGCGGTTGAATCTCCGGAGAGTTCTTGTTCCGACACCTCTTCGGTAAAGGTTCCCCAACCAAATGCCAACGCAGTCTCTGGTTAGCCTCCAACTGTATTGTCGGGTGTTTCAGACGATCCGGCGAAGCAGCGGGAACTGCAATAACCAGCGAGGCACAGAAGGCATCAATGACATCCGGATGTCTCAGGGAGAGAGTGCGCCCTTCATGTTGCACCTGTCGCTGAAATAGTGGATCTGTAGGTTCCTCAAGTGGTCGGCCAATGGCTTCACGGCCCTCCATTGCTGCAAAGTAAAGGGAGTGATATCCTGGTACAGTTGTAGTTCACAAACTCCATACATAATTTTATCCATCTCTCTAGCTTTGGCCATGACACGTTCTTTGTCAGCATAGTAGTGGAATCTGCAAATTATGTCCCTTGGAGGATCAGAAGGGAGGCCCCTCGGCTGGAGAGCTCTATGCGCCCTATCCAGGGTGATGATGGAGTCCGGGGGGTGATCCAAGAATATGTGCGAATAGTTTCTGTAGAAATGCCAGGAGACCTTTAGCAGGGGTAGACTCAGGAACATTCCGGATCCTGACATTGTTTCTGCACCCTCTATTCTCCAAATCATCGATTTTATATTGCAGGGCAGTAAGGGATTCATTTTGATCAGCCACAACCTGTTCAAGGCTGTGGAGTTGAGAGCGAAGCCCCTCCACCGATTCCTCAACTTGGTGAACCCTGTGACCCAAACTTAGAAAGTCTTTCCTTAAGTCGGCAATATTGGCCTTTAAAGCCTGCTTGATATCCATGGCGAGACTCAACAAATCGGCCTTGGTGGGCAGTGAGGCCAAATACAGTGGCGTACCCGCATCCATTTGCAGCACCGGTGTATCAAAATGGGCCGGCTGCAGGGGTAGTAGAAGATCAGGTCACGGGCAACATGGTAATCGCGGAGCCATCTGATACAGTCTTAGGAACACTGGGACTGTGATGCGGTAAGGAAACGATGTCTGCCGTTTGCGCAGGAAGTAATTTCGGCTTCTTACTTCTCCCACCTAGTCAGTGAGACCTATGTTTCGTCATCCGCGTATCCTGCAATGTTTTAGTAGCTAGATTATGCCCGGTAACAGCAAGTTGGGGAAATATGAGCTATATTATACGCATGATGCTCAGGAGCTAGATCAACAAGCGTCCATCTTCTAGATGTGGTAGCTCCACCCCCCCCACCCCCACATTTGCCATTTTTTTTTATCTAGAAAGCTAGTTTTGAGTTTAAATTTATAGATGCCAAATAAAGCATAGCCTATATGCACTCCCTGTCTTTGCACTGCATTAAACCCTCCAATCACAGCAAGGCATTTCACATCTCCCCTACCACTGAAAGGGTTATGTATCAGCCAGTGAGGGAGGTAATGTAGTGCCAAGACAGGAAGTGACAGTACGGCATGCCTTAACCCTTTTAGTGTGTTGCATACCAGTCACTCAAAGGGTTAATTAGATTAATCTATACAGCTAAATAACCAACCCCCCACCCCCCACAAAAAGTATCACAGCATATAAGTGATTTGGAAAGCACTTACAAAATCACCAGAACATGAGACTCTAGTGAACTGCCTGTTATCTATGGAAGACTGTAGCTACATATAGCAGCAATGAATGACCCATTAAACATATAATAAAATACTACTGGCGAATTATACTTCTGAAACCACATCATGTAGGATTGTAAAGATGAGTAAGCTTTTAATCAGGGCAATTAATCTTAATTTTACAATTAATCCGAAATGAGCTTCAGAAGACCTTACCCCTTTAAAGAACCAGAGGGGTGTGCAATGCATTGCTTAATAATGTTCCTTTAATAATTAACCCCTTTTCTGGCAAGAAACATAGTACATAGTAATGCACTGTTGGGAAAATGGCTAATGACATTGTTAATGGAGTAACATCACCTCATCCATCCTACAGTCCAGTGAAACTTAAGAACGTATTAAAAAGATGCCATGCAGAACAGCCTCCCTAAGGTAGTGACATAGCTGGTTATTATAACACATGTGATTACACTGCAATGCTTACACTGGGAGCATCCGCCGAATAGAGATTTCTCTATTCATCTATTTCAGCTAGCATATGTAAAAAAAAAAAAAAGTGTTATTTTATATCCCTAAAATACAATTCTAAATTTTGAATGCGTGTGTAGACAAGGACAGTTACTTTAAAATTAGTGTCCACCTATCCATATTTCATTGGATGATGCACTTGTGGCCAGATATTGGAGGTTGTAATTATCATTGCAGCCTTCAATATCTCAAGTGAATAATCTGCACAGTGGCCCCAAAGGCTGGCGTGCAGGTCAGTCATGCTGCAACTTTCTTGTTTTCAACATCAAACTCAGGTACGTTTCAGCACACTGCACTGGTTACATTCATAAAAAGAAGGTAGTTGTCCATGTGAACAGCCTTACTAGGATCTCATAATATGGTTAGCATGGCCGACATTGTGCAGAAATCAATGCAGCAGTGATGCTAACTTTGTGAACACATGTTTAGGCATACGCACTCAAAACCCATCCTCAGGTATTTCTAACAATGATGGCTTTCAGGATCTCTTCCCATGAACAAAAGTGGATGCGGGAACTACTGTAGATGGGGACTACTATTCCCATATTTTCCAACCAAGCTCTGGCTGGCTGGGGAAAATGGGGGTTGTGGTCTCCAATAGCTAGAAAACCAAAGGGGTTCCAATACCTGTTCTAAACATAAGAGGTAGTAGAGATGTGTCTCTCCTGTTGGTGCTCACACCAGGTTCATTACAGGAAGACTTCTCTGTACCATAATTTACCATTGAATAATGCAGCCTGATAGCAGTTCTCTCTCTCTGTTATTTGTTAAATTCATAACATAATTGTATTGCACTGAAACTGTATTATAATGGCAGATGCTTGCACATCATTTGTATTTTCCTCGTTAATCCTGACTCGGTGAATTAACCTTTAATTAGTATTAGTAAAATTGAAATGAGCCTCCTGTCTGGCTGGGATTGCCTTCTTTCAGTGAGTGATACCAGTGAAAATGTGCAGGGTCAATGAATATGTCCCGTGTCATGTCTGATTGTTGCTAAAGATGCGAGTAAGCAAACCTGAAGCCCGCTGAGTACCAGGAGGATGTGCAAAGCAAGGATCCATAAAGCACTGCACACTCCCCCGGTATCAAAAGGGTCCTTTCTTACTGACAAAAATAAACCTCAGAATGCATCAAGTTTTATTGTATCATTACAGGATGGTACAGGTGAGTGTGTCTGCACACATATGTGAAGGTATAAAAGTGTACTGCATTGTGTGTATGGCTGTGTGATAGATTGTTTTGTGTATACGTGAATGTGTAGTGTATGCATCAGTCAAAAAGTAGTTTGTGAGCATAGTTTGTGTGCATGCATGAAAAAACACAGCGGTGCCTGTGTGGCAGACCACGCACACAGCATTGCCTGCGTGGCAGAGCGCGCACACAGCGGTGCTTGCGTGGCAGAGCCCACACAGCGGTGCTTGCGTGGCAGAGTCCACACAGCAAGGTGCGTCTGTGGCAGAGCCCACACAGCAAGGTGCGTCTGTGGCAGAGCCCACACAGCAAGGTGCGTCTGTGGCAGAGCCCACACAGCAAGGTGCGTCTGTGGCAGAGCCCACACAGCAAGGTGCGTCTGTGGCAGAGCCCACACAGCAAGGTGCGTCTGTGGCAGAGCCCACACAGCAAGGTGCGTCTGTGGCAGAGCCTACACAGCAAGGTGCGTCTGTGGCAGAGACCACACAGCAAGGTGCGTCTGTGGCAGAGCCCACACAGCAAGGTGCGTCTGTGGCAGAGCCCACACAGCAAG
Organism: Rhinophrynus dorsalis; assembly: GCA_037306005.1. Lineage (NCBI taxonomy): Eukaryota > Metazoa > Chordata > Amphibia > Anura > Rhinophrynidae > Rhinophrynus > Rhinophrynus dorsalis. The sequence goes on from CM074718.1 coordinate 606,485,629, forward strand.
GTGCGTCTGTGGCAGAGCCCACACAGCAACGTGCGTTTGTGGCACATCGCAGGCAGAGGTGCATGCGTGGCAGAGGTGCATGCGTGGCAGAGCGCAAACAGAGGTGTGACGCAGCACATACACCTGTACGTGTGTGAGACACAGTGCAGTGAGTGTATGAAAGAGAAGTGTGATAGGAGCTCACCGAAAATGGACACACATGATAATCTAATAAAAAATTATAATAGTGATCACGGAGCTAAGCAGACCTGTGCATAAAGCCCTACTCTGTAATTACAGCAATTATCGCTACAATCCCCAGACTCGCTGATGTATCAAGTCCAAATAAACAAATTACAAAATTACAGATCAAATAAGGAGAGCGCTAAATAATGCTGTTGCAAATACTTTACTCATATAAAACAGTAAAATTAGCAAAAAAAATGGCAATGATACATATATTATGTGCAGGTAAATACATAAACACTATAAGAATATATATTATAAACTCTGGAGCAAAAAAATTTCACCCTAAATAGAAAAAAGAAAAATCTCAATATTCACAACTAAAAAATTATTTTCGTGATAATAAGCAAAAAGAGGATTTTAGTCTTACCTGCTCCTTTTCTCTTAGTCCATACAGGTTACTGGTAACTTTGGGTAGGCAATCAGCCCCTTTAATTGTAGGCAGGAACAATTTTAGAATTGTATGCAGGGGGTGGAGCCTAGCTTCCCTCTTTGGCTGCAGCTAGCCAACCAGCTCCAGAAAGATTTGAGACACTAACTATTGACTAGGTAGTGGAAGGGAAAGAAGACTCCAGTGAGCATGACCCCGAAGGACCCCCACGGTCTGCCATAGGAGAGCCAAGCATGGTCCCTTGACAGGGTGGGAGACCAGTAACCTGTATGGACTAAGAGAAAAGGATTTAACATGTAAGACTAAAATCCTTTTTTCTCTGTCGTCCAATACAGGTTACGAGTAACTTTGGGATGTCCAACCACTGAGTTTCCCAGAGGCAGGAAGTAAGGCAAGGACCAGGCGCAAGGCCCCCAAAGTCACCAAAGCAGATATGAACCATCAGATCAGAAATAGCCCAACAAAACAATGAAGTGTTAATGGAGACTAAAAAGGGGTAACAACACCCCGGTTACACAGCACACAGAACTAGAAGCCAACAGGGCTCAAAAGTGAAGGAAGCACCAAGAAACGAAGAAGATCCTAGACAGGAAAGACTGCCTCCAGGATTTTCCTCCCAAAGCTGGCATCAACCGATGCTAGCACATCAACAAGATAGTGCTTCGAAAAGGTGTGCACAGACAACCAAGTAGCCGCCTTGCACAACTGATCAGCGGAGGCCTGATTCTTGTAAGCCCGAGAAGCCCCAACAGATTTTGTAGAATGAGCCGTGTCCCGAAACGGGACAGCCTTCTTTCTCAGCTTGTAAGCCTTCCGAATAGTGGACTTGATCCAAGAAGCAATAGTCACTTGGATGTAGGTCTTCCTGCCCTGGGACCATCAGGAATGATGGACAGCACGCCAGATTGCCTGAAAGACTCAGTGCGATGTACATAAAACTTGAGACAACGCACCACATCTAACAAGTGGAGATCCCTCTCCTTGTCAGAGGTGGGGTCAGGGCAGAAAGAAGGCACCACAATCTCCTGATTGATGTGGAACTCTGAAACCACCTTTGGAAGAAACTCCTGAGAAGTACGAAGCACTGACTTTGTGAAACAGCAAATAGGGTGGCTTACAGGACAGGGCATGTAACTCCGTGACACGACAAATGGACACGATCGCCAGGAGATAGGCCATTTTCCATGTCAACAGGCGTAGAGGAGTAGTAGCCAAAGACTCAAATGGAGGGCGCAGAAGAACGCCCAAAACCAAGTTAAGATCCCACGGAGGAGCGGGACTCTTGAAGGCTGGACAACTATTAGCAATGCCCTGGAAGAAAACCTTGACATCAGGAAGGATGGCAATGCGCCTCTCAAAGAAAACCGAGACAGCAGAAGTCTGAACCTTAAGTGAACTGAAACTGAGGCCCTTATCCACACCGTCCTGCAAAAAGGCCAGGACCGTAGACAGATCAAATTCCTGATACAGGTCCTTGTCAGCACACCAAGACAGAAAGGTCGACCAGGCACGATGATAGATCTTGGAAGAAACAGGTTTGTGGGCACTGAGCATTGTACCACCACCCCAGAAGAAAAACCTCTCTTCTTCAATATTGAGGATTCAACTTACAAGCCGTCAGAGTTAGCCAATGAACACCCTCCTTCCACAGGTAACCCTGTAGAAGATCCGCAAGGCAAGGGAGCCAGAATGACTCCGCCACTGACGGACCCAGAAGCTCCGAAAACCAAGCTTGGTGAGGACAGCACGGCGCAATCAGAATGACTGGATAGCGTTCCAGTCGCAATTTCCTTAATACCCTGTGCAACATTGGGAGGGGAAGAAAGATGTAGGCCAGTGGAAATAACCAAGGAATGGACATTGCATCCACCACCAAGTCTAGAGGGTCCCTCCACCAAGAGCAGAACCTTGGAAACTTCCTGTTGTGTCTTGTTGCCATCAGGTCAATGTAAGGAAGACCTACTTCTGATCAATGAGGGTGCAGCTCCCACTCTCCGCTGTGTGTTGACTGAGGAAGTCCGCAATGACATTGTCTATGCCAGGAATGTGCACTGCGGATATGAGATGTCCTCCAATGATGAAGGGCGTGAAATATTGCCCGAAACTCCAACACGTTGATGGGAAGGAAGTATTCCTCAGAAATGTTGGCAAGAAGGGGCAACATATCCAAAGTAGGAGCACCATGACGTACAGCCAGGGCGAGCTGTTCAGTCCAGACCACAATGGCCCGGTTCACCCAAGCTGCAGCTAATGCTGGACGCATGGCAGTACCAGCAGTGGCAAAAGTGGACTTGAGGGAGACCTCAAGTTTCTTGTAAGTCCAGTCCTTCAGAGTGGACGCATCAGAAACTGGCAAGGCAGTAGACTTAGATAGCCTGGAGATAGAAGCATCCACTTTGGGAGGATGAACCCACTGAGCAAGCGTTGCCTCAGAGAAGGGATAAAGCTTAGCAAATTTCTTGGACACAGAAGGTTTCTTGTCTGGAGATTTCCACTCTTCAGATACAAGGCAGTCAAGAGTGGGGTTACGTAGAAAGCAAGTAAGGGGCTTTTTAGGCTCCAGAAACATCAGAGGGATCAGAAGGAACCTCCTGAACTAAGGGAATGTTAAGTGTAAGCAAAACAGCCCTGATCAGGCCCTCAGCAGAGGGTTCAGGATCACCCTCAACAGGATCCTCAAAAAACCGAGAGAAGCCCACAGCAGAACATTCATCAACATCTGAATCCACCAGCAGTTCCTCCTCAGAGGAATCTGATACGTCAGGTACTCCCTGAGGTTTTGGCAGGGAAGACTTGACGGAGGTGGAAGTCTGCCAAGAATGGAAGACGCCCTGTAAATGGGATGGAAAGAGTTGCAATGTAGACCTAAGGTCCCTGGTAGCAGCTTTGAACTCTTGCACCCAAACTGGCTCTAATGGCTGGAGGTCCCTGGGAGACTCTCATGGACATCAGAACATGCTGGGCATAAATGACCTGAGAATTCTCTAGGTAACCCTGAATGACAGGAAGAGCAATGCGCAATAGGGGATACAGAGACCCCAGCATCCTTAGTCTTAAGTCGGGCCCCAAGCTCCAACTGTATAGACATTCTCACAGTGTCAAATAACCTCACAGTATAAGAAACCACCCAAGTACAGTGTGTAGGATTAAGGTTTCACCCCAGAAATCGCTAAAATAAACATATCTGGCAGGCAATGGGTTAATCAGCAGAGGAGAGAAGGAGAGTCCAAGACCTCGTAGGATACTCATTCTGGAAATGGCACAAAATGGCTGCCGCGGCGGGAGTCAATCAGAAATAAGCTCGCGAAGCAAGTACTCATGGGAAATGTAGTTTTCCCCAGAAAAAGTACCCAAACAGTGCCCGAAGCCCCCCTGAGCCCCCCAACCCACTGGAAACATGAACCGGATGATAGAGCAAGGGTAGACAAGAAAAATGAGCCATCTCTGAATTCACTAGGTTAAGCTGTTGCAGAAATATGTCTCAAAATGTACAGTCCCATAAGAGTGAATGGAGCAATGGCGCCTATGCCGTTAAAGCGTGGGAACTCAAATTTTACAAAATTGAAACAGTAAAATAAAAATGCATGAAACATAACTAGAACATGTTAGGATACCCAAAAACACTGAACCAGTAGGCAAAGTGTCAGAAAACCCCCCAAAAGATGGAAAACCAACAGCTAAAGGGTTAAAAGTACCACATAAACCTACTTCAAAACACCCAACAGACATACAGGTAGACCCAACGAGTGAAGAGTGTGCAATAGGAACTCCAAAGGAAAACCTCTGTACGGAGGGGCACTGTGGGACACGTGGACCTGCAGCATTCAGGGTTGCTCACCTTTCTTGTAGATCTTCTGTCTTCAGACTACCATTTATTAAGAAGAAGCCTCGGTGGGCAACTCCTGAGGAAAGAACTTGTAGCCAAGACTTTCCCCCCACAAAAAGCACCTGGTCACTGAGCTAGCCACACCTGCCTAATGGTGGTATTCAATTTCTAACAGAAAAATAAAAAAATTCTAAAACTATAGCATTGTTCTCTTGCCTGTGTCTTCACCAAGGAACAAATCTTTCTGGAGCTGGTTGGCTAGCTGCAGCCAAGGAGGGAAGGCAGGCTTCACCACCTGCATACAATTCTAGAATTGTTCCTGCCTACAATTAAAGGGATAGTAATACTTCATTTTAACTTTAATTTATTTTGTAGGCATTAAAAAAACATGAAAAATGATATAAGTCTTATCTCTCAGACCTTTATGGTTTAAGAGATATTCACAAACAAAGTATCCCCCCCTGTTCAACTAGATCAGAAGGGAGATGCCCAGGTAGACTGCAGAGAGGGACAATCTTTAATTAAGATAATGGAAAAAGCTGAAAAACTTGTCAAGGGGGGAAGGGCTTTCATTGTTTTCATACAAAGAAAATTGTCCCCTTCTGTTATCTGTACTGTCATACAACCTGATCCACATCTGAGAAGAGATTGCTTACACTAGGAAAAAGGGGCGGGGAGGGGAACTTTGCTTGTGAATATCTCATAAACCATAAAGGTTTGAGAGATAAGACGTATATCATTCTTCATGTTTTTTTAATGCCTACAAAATAAAATAAAGTTAAAACGAAGTGTTACTATCCCTTTAAAGGGGCAGATCGCCTACCCAAAGTTACCAGTAACCTGTATTGGACGACAGAGAAAAGTATTTCTTGCTAGTTTGTTTCACTATTCACCCTCTCTATCCCTTTACTTTCTTCCGCATCCCACCCTCCATTCTTCCCTTCTTTCTGCTTCCCTCAACAACTTTACTCACCCTCCCTCTTTATACAACAGCAGTGTTACAGTGTGAGCAATTTTTACATTCAAGAATGAATCGGTACTTACTCAGATGTTACCTCTATTTATATATCCAAATTTAGTACTATTTAGTGTTTCTTCTATAATATCCCAGTTTACTGGTTTGTATCACAACTCACTGCTGATCTCAATAAAAATCTAATTTAAAAAAATCTAAAAGATTAAACACTTATAAAGTGATGGGACTGTTAAAGAGGAACTCTCACCTCCTTTAAAGTCCTTCTTATTCGAATCTTGCTTCTCCATAAATGTTAAATTTGTTTTGTTTTTTAAAGCGGAACTTTCACCATAGGTAAAGTCACCATGCAATAATTAGGCAGATGGCGACTAGCTTAATCCCTTAAGGACCAGTCGCGCATGCATGCGGCAGTCACTCGAGGACCAGGGACCATTTTTTTTCTTTGCCAAATCCGATTCCGGACTCCCCAAAAGGCGTGCAGCCGTGCGGGGAGCCCGGAATTCCATGACAGTCCAGGACCGTCATGGGTCCTTAACCCCTTAAGGACCAGGAAAATCTGAAGTCGTTTTCACTTAACCCCTTAAGGACCCTTGATGGTCCTGGTACGTCATGGCTGGATTTGCTTTAAGGACAGATGACGTACCAGGACAGTCATGGAATTCCGGACTACATGCCGTTCGGGGAGTCTGGAATTGGATTCAATAAAAAAAAAAAAAAAATGCTCCGTGGTCTTTAAATGACTGCCAAGTGCATGAGCGGCCGGTCCTTAAGGGGTTAAGGACCGGAGCAATTCTGACCTTTTTGACTATGTCTTTTTTGTTCAACAGTGTTTTCCCTCTAAGTACTTTATTTTACCCATGAAAATTATATACCTTTTTTTTACGCACAAATAGGGCTTTCTGTTGATACCATACTTATATGGATAGCCGACCATTTATTTTAGGAAAATTAAATTTCTCTTGGGATCATTTGGGCACAATGGGTTAAATTTCTATGGACAATGCATTAAAATATGACCAGTCAGTCATACCTACAAAATGGGTGAAAAACCCATGTCTCTCCCGCCTCCTATTTTCCCACTTTTTTATTGATGACATTTGGCGGTGTGTATAAATGTATTACATGGCTCCACAACAATAACACTTCCTATTTTTGTTATTAAAGTGTTTTTTTCTTTAAATAAAATGTTTGTTTAAAAAAAACAAAAACAAAAAAACCCACACAAACAAAGGTTAATTTTAGCAGGTCAAAAATGGATCTGCATTTAGTCAGCCTCCAGCACAGCAGTGAAGGGGTTAATACCTCCAGTTGCTGCATTTTATTTGTCAATTAGGTGTCTCCTCTCTGCTTCTCTGTCCCTTACTTTGATAGCAAGGCACAGACGGCTGAGAAGAGACACTAGAGGCAGTGTAGAACACTGTCTCATTCATTGTTTCACAATGCCGGTACATGGGATCGCTTCTGCAGCAATCCCATGACCCGGCACTTGTGAAAGTGGCCGAGACTGAATGCTCCGGTCCCGTTGCGCTCAGTCTCAGCCGGGAATTAATGATAGCAGTGTGCACAGAGGCGTGCTGCCATCATTTAACCCCTGATGTACTAGGACCGTCATGGGTCCTTAAGTCAAATCTACCCATGACAGTCCTGGCACATCATGGGTCGTTAAGTGTATAACAACCCATGACGGTCCAGGATTGTCATGGGTCCTTAAGGGGTTAATAATAGTTATCTTACCTCTCACAACTACACAATTCTAACAAAATCCTTAATCTTCCGAAACCGGAAGCCAAGCATCAGCACAGACATCTTGTCTGTGCGCATGTGCTGTCAGTCCCATCCCGGTCTCCTTTAAGAAGCATTGCAGTGTGCAACTAGGTAACCAGAAGGGACAGACGGCGCAGGCACGCAGACTGAACTAACCTGGCTATCAGTCTCAGTAGATTAAAGGTTTCTTTAGAATCATGTAGTTCTGATAGGTAAGATAACTATTATTAAGTTAGTTGCCATCTGCCTAATTATTGCATGGTGACTAACTATGGTTAAAGTTCGGCTTTAAAAACGCTGTTTACAAGGAGAAATAGGCTTTGAAATCTAACCGCATGATGTCACATCAGGTCAGGCTGTGGTACAGCACTGTACCACATCATATCAATCTTCACCTCTTCCCCTTCCCAGTTACTCCCCGTTACCACCTCCACCTCTGATGGAGGAATCCAGTAAGAGAACGCTCCAGCTCACATTCTGGATTCCTCTGTCAGAGGAGGAGGTGGCAACAGGGAACAAATAGGGAAGGAAAGAGATGAAGATTGACAGGCTGTGGTACAGAGCTGTACCATAGCCTGTCCTGATGTGATGTCATGCGGTTAGATTTCAAAGCCTATTTATACGTGAAAACAGCATTTTTAAAGCGGAACTTTAACCATAGTTAAAGTCATCATGCAATAATCAGGCAGATGGTGACTAGCTCAGAACTGCATGATTATAAAGAAATCCTTAATTTTACAAGAAAAACAAAAAAACAGATTGAACATATACGGAGGAGAAAGAGTTGAATAAGGACTTTAAATGAGGTGAAAATTCCCCTTTTTTTTTTTTTTTTTATAAAGAACCAGAGTCAACCTCCCTCCTTACTTAACCGAAACAGGGCCTTATGTTACTTTACCCACTGCAGTCCAGATTGGTATTTATTTTTCTTTATCACTAAAACTAAAGCATTAACCCCCTGAGGGGCAGAGTGTATACAAAGCATTGGGAAGCAATATGTTGCATCACCCTCTGATTCTCAAAAGAGCCAATGGCATAAAGGTGCCTACTAGATTATAATAAATCTAAAGATAGCCAGTACACACATCCTATATAATAATTAGCTAAATGTATGTTTATCAGAAGCTGTCATGCGCAGTAGAGACGGATGCGTGCGCTGCAGCCATGCGCACTACAGACTGCCCTTGCCACTGTTGATAACGGAGCAGGGTGCTCCGAATTCAGACCGGAGAGGCCTACGGTCTGAATTCGGAGCGCCCCGCTCAGCATCAGCCACATCGCGGGCAGTCTCTACTGCGCATGACTGCACCACGGCTGTTGCTGGGTGGCACTGTGGCCTGTGTACACGGGCTCTTCAACTAGTTAAACTATATTCCAGTTATAATACATTACAAAAAACATATTAAAATCTTGCAAGTACTGGCTGTTCTGTTAACCATTTGAGTGACAGAGGGGTATTGGACAAAAAGAGCATCCAAGACACTGCTTTGCAACTCATTGCACCTCCCCCTCCTTTTTAGGGACAGTAATGTCCCATAAAAAAGTATTCTGGTTTTGTAGAGGTTAAAAAAATACATTATGTGGCACAAATCCTATCTCTCAAACTGCTATGGTTTGAGAGATATTTGGCTGTAAAGTTTCCCTCTTTCCTGATGTCAGTTGTAAAGCTGACAGCAGGAGATTCGAGTCGGTCGACTCGAGGAGGCTCTTCAGCAGAGCCGAAATGGCATTATTTAAAAAGAACTACTTCATGGGAAGGGTCTACAAAATGTGCTTGTAAACCAGGCACACTTTGTAGACCTTTCCAATGAAGTCATTATTTTTAAATAACGCGATTTCGGCTCTGCTGCCGAGCTGCCAGCTGATCCACGGACCGGGTTTCCCTGCTGTCAGCTAGACGTTGACGTCAGGAGAAGGGGAGGGAAGAAATGTACATATGAATATCTCTCAAACCGTAAAGGTTTGAGAGATAGGATTTGTGCTAAATAATTTATTTTTTAAACCTCTACAAAACTGGTATAATTTTTTATGGGACATTAGTGTTCATTTAAAGGGTTAAAGAAGATATGCTAAATTCTAAGAACCCCTCCCACATACTTTACGATGGATCGAAAATCCAAACGGGACCAAGCAGATCTCATGCTGTAAACAAATCCCATTTGTGTTCCTAGAGCAGCTTCATCTTTCAGTCTTCAATTTGCCTATATTATATGGTAAGTGACTTAGTAATCCATGCACGGAAATCATATTCAGTGACATTTCAATCAGTTTGAGATGGAGGTTGATTTGATTAAAGAAAACATTTAAAAAAAAAAAAGCATTTAAACATATTTTCATGTCTGTTTCTTCACAATTAAGGCGATCGCGATGAAATGGGCCTGAATGCATTGCTTTATGCAAAGCTACAGATTACTTTTGAGGTACAGGGCTCACAGACGGATGTGCAAAAATGGTATTTTGGTACCATACCCTATTATTAATCTTCATTTAAGGATCAAGCAGATGAAACAAGGGAACAAAGTATACTTCAATAATGTGCAACAGCTATGAATTTAGAGAAATAGGCTTTATTGATAGGATTTATAGAAGCTGTATGCAATTACAGTGCTGAATGATTTGAATAATAGACTGTCTGACATATTCTAAGATAAGTGGCTGCTACATTCTGTGATATTAGGGTCATATACTCATCTATTCTTACTCCAAGCTCTCTTTCGCCTGGTAATAAATTAATTTCTTAGTGTTAGTTCGGCATGTGCCCTACAGTTAAATTCATTTTCTCTCTCACTGAAGGAAAAAGTAACAAAAAAAAAAAAATTGAAGTTGGAATATTATTTCCGATTTCACAGCTGTTTCTCACACTATGTAAATAGCTGGCAAAGGAAGCCCCTTCTCCTTTATTTTCACATGCCTGGAAATTAGAAAATGCAATTTTATAGTCTCAATCTAAAAATGGTTTTGGGAAAAAATGTAACGTGGATACCTCTCTGGCACTCATAGGGTTAAAATAGCAAAAGGCAAAAAATATATATATGGAGGCACATTTATCAATATCTTTTTTATATTTTAAAAGCTTTACTGAGAATAATAAAAGTACAAACTAAAAAAAAAAAATAGCATAGTATTAGACAGTAAAGACAATCTCAGGGTAATGGACATTAGACAACTTGAGATACAGGTAGAAATATAGTCGGTATGCAGACATATTAGCAGTGTCAGTGAATTGCCATATAGAGGGAATATAAACTGAGGAATTTCTCTGGTATTGGCAGAGTTAGTGTATAGAGGAGACGTGGGAGGGGCTATGCCGTGGACAATATGGTGATTTGAATGGAGTTATAGTCCTTCAAGGGACAGGATAAAGGAAAGAAGAGAGGGGAAGAAAAAGATTAAATAAATTCAAGGGGTGATACAGTGAAGGGTAGAAGCAAAAGAAGCGGAACAGGTGGGTTCTGGTAAAATCGGGAGAGACCACGTGCATCGGACATAAAGTAGGCCGTATCAATTATCATGCATCTCGCCCAATGTCAGGGAGGTCTGATGGGTCGGGTGGAGGAGCATGTATTCCCATATGAAGCAGATCTAGTGAGTATGTTGGAGGTGTAGGATATTCATGGGGACCAAACCACGAAGTGAAATGGTAAGGATGAGGTAGTGATGGCGTGACATTTATCAATATCTTGTTAATGTAATCCCTTTTATCCACATTTTAAGTATCTCTGTCTGCCTAATGTTTACCAAATTGGTTGCTAATATATCACAAAGATTAGTAAAATTACTAGAGACGACATGCACAGCAACTTTTCTGAAGTATATTTAATACTTTGAGTGGCAGAGAGGTATCAAACTCATTGCGTTGTAATGCGCTGTATACCTCTGTCATGCAGAGGGTTAATACTGTAAATGGATTAGAGAGCTTTTTACGATTGTTTGTTGGGTGTCACAAAAATAAATGTCTACTAAATGGAAGCTGAAACTTAAAGAGATAGCAATGTCTCAGCACAAATGAAGCTTCAATCATTCCTTACACTAAGTAATAATGGTTTCCCCATAGCTGCCAATGTTTAGATCGGCCTAGTTGAGGAGTAATTAGATTATAAAGTTTCCCCCTTCCGCCCCTTTATAGATTTCACTCTTCTTCACTGAAATCTGTAATCCAGTCGCTTGACCAGACAGATCACAATGAGAGACAAACTTTTGTCTATCAATGTAAGGAATACCCTGCCCCTGTTGAGGAAGGAGGATAGGTTCTTCCTTATGCTGACAGAAGATGTCCATCATCAACATCCATCTGGACTGGATGTCTGATCTGAAGCGAAAGAGAGTGAGAATGAGCGGCAGGGGGAACTTTATAATATGATTACACATCAACTAGATGATATGAACATTGGCAACTGTGGAGAGAGTTATTACTAATTTTAAGGAATGACTAAAGATTAATTTTATGCTGAGACATTACTATCTCTTTAAAAAGGACATGTAACCTTCAGACAAGTTTAGCTAATTTTAAAAAGAATTAAAAACTGCTTATTTGTTGTGCTAGCCATTTGTTTATAATATAGATTTCAGAAAATTAACCTTTATTTGCTGGTGGTACAGTTTGGCATTTCACGTTAATTCATTTCAGCTCTGATCTAAGATTACCACAAACTGTGCTTTGAATGAATCAATCAATGGACAATTTCTCAAAACACAAAACAAAACAAAAAAAACATTATTTTGCAAAAGAATGGCCAGTACACCACATGTGAGGACAAGTCCACTTAAATGGGCAACTATCAGCAGGTTAGTGCCTTATAGACATCTCTGTTCCTCTAGGAGCAGACTTCCGATGAAAGCAGGGGACCAACAGGGAATCAGAAGTGAAGACCGAAAAGAGATCCCAGGGCTCCCCCATAGGTCTTACAATAAGAGATTTAACCCTCTGAATGAAAGAAGGATACCCAATGTATTGCGCTGTGTACCCGTCTGGCATTCAAAAAGGTTAACTTTTGCAGTTCAGATTCATGTCTTGCATGGACCAAGCCCCCATAGACCCTTTGTTTTGGGCTTAAAGCCTGACACAGTGGGTCTAAGCAGGCTGAACACACAAACAGTGAAGGTTTCAGTTGAGTATCACATACTTCCAAGGTGAATTGCCTTTACTATTTTAATAATATGTTATTATTTGTTTTATTCCAATACATTTGATTATAAAGATACTGTTTGGGAGAGCAGCGTTCATCCACTAGTATCTCTGAGCAGTGATGGGAAACATCTCAGCATCTGTCATGTTAACGAGATGCAAAAGTCCTTGTTATCCACCTACACATGTGAGTGTATTATATCTGATCAATATTCCTGCATGTCTATTAAGTGACAAGGCACTATTTTGGCACCCTCTGTTGTCTGTTTTTTTTATATATACATATATACATCCAGTTTGTGTTCCAGCTGAGGGGTCGGTTTTCTGACCCTCCCTGAATGACTGTTAGGAGCCTTTTTGGTGCTGCAATGTAGAGACCCAAGCTTTCTACCAAATCGACTCCCAAAGGAGCAGACTTAGTAAAATGTGATAATTGCCCTTTAAGAGGTGAAAATTTGTAAAAGTGACCCGTGTCTTTTATTGGAGCTGACTGTTACCTCGTACTCTAATCATGAATGAAGCTTCAGATATGAACTGTATTCTTAAGAAAATACTAAACAAGCGTGATGCACTCATTCTTTTGTTTCAGATGGGTGACAGATGCATTGAAGGTCCTTGTGGAATAAAGCCCTTGTATCCCATGACTACAGCATTATAACCATTCTTATGAGAAATGTCCTGAATTTAAACCATCCTTTCCCCTCTGGACTAAACAAAAAATTCTCAGAATACTATTAGACTATTGAAAAGTGGTCTGGATTATGGCAAACTCATAGAAAATAAAATTTTTTGACCTTGTGATTGATAAAAAACCAAGAACATTTATAACATTGTGGCTGAAATATGACCAAATTACTATACAATTTATATAGAAAGATCTAGTAAAAACTTACCAAGGTCATTTTTAAATTTTTTTTTTTTATTTTCCTTTTGAAATAACGCTAAGCCCAAACTATGGAACCTGTAATTCTTCACTGAAAGTTTTATTATTATACTTTATTATATATATTGGGGGAGGGGATTAGGTGGATTCCATTGTAGGTGATAAACATGACTGGTTGTATCTCAATATGTCCCCGTACACTTCAATATGAATCTGTGAGATAAAATCCAGTGAAACAATTTATAACCAGCAATGGACTCCAAAGCTTAGCTTGTGGGCAGGCAACTCATTCAGTACCTTATAAAGAAACCTGTGACTCTATACTTTTTGTATGGTAGAGAGGTCTCCAACGCACTGATTCCAAATCTGTTGCCGATTTCTTCGGCATAAAAGGTCATATCTAAACTAATCACAATATTACAAAAACAGAAAATTAGTTTAAAGTAACAACATGCACACCACAGAACACAAAGAAAGGACAGGATATAGGAATGCTCTCTAAGTATAGTATATTTATTGCACAGAATAGACATAAAAATGAACAAAAAGCCCAGAATATCCAGGGATGCACGTGTGCTTTACAACTTACCAACATAAACCTTGGAACATGTATGAACAGTTTGTGTTCAACAAAACAACAAGAATATATGACAAAAGAATGTATTAACTGTAATATCACCTACATCGCATAGCCATTAAGCTGCAGTGGTGGATTATAGTATGTGAGTATAAAATAAAAGCAGATGAAAACCAGATTAGGAGAATATCTTTCAAATCTAGTAATATGGCTAAAAACACATAGCATATCTAATCACTTTTAGACGTGCATGATAGTGAACCAGCAGGCATGAGGGTTTAAGCCACAGATAAAGTAAAAAGTATACAATGAGATGATGGGTTGGTTTGCTAATACAATGTGAAACCTATGGGCTCAAACCCTCACTCCTAATGGGTAAAAACATCAGTGCCATGAAAGGAATCCCACAAGCAGATCTGTAGTTCTTATTATACATTTGTAATAGGGATTTTCAGTGCCGTATATATGTATATATAAATGTGAGCTGATTTTTGCAACATAATTCTAAATGTTTTCATATTTATTTTTAGGGGTTATAATATTTTTTAAGTCATTATTTTGCAAGATGTAGACAGAGTGATGCGCACAGATGACAACATAACATAGTGACAGTTCATGGGACTGAAAAACACATCCATCCATCAAGTTTAGCCCATGCCATATTCTTGATCCAGAGTATGGGGAAAATAAAAACACAGATGCCATTTCCAAGTAAACCCCAAGTGGGTAAAACAGTTCATTCCGGACTTCAAATGGCAGTCAGATATTTCATTGAATAAACATCCTATCTGCTTTGAAACCAATGGTCATAATTCTCATTATTCTGAGTTAGAACGACATCCATTACTTTTTTGAAAGCAACTGCAGTATGTGCAAGCCCAGTATCTCAAGGCAAAGAATTCCATAACTTTATTGCTCTTACTATAAAAACTCCTTAATTTTTAAAGTGCAATTCCTCTAGTTTTAATGGATGACCCATTTATAGCTCAGTTTTTTGAGTAAATAGTTCCTTAGATTATTTGTATTGGCCTTGAATATATTTGTAAATGGTAATCATAACACCCCTTAGACGTCTCTTCTGTGACGTGAACAAACCCAGTTTGGCTAGTTTCTCTTTATAACTCAGATCCTCCAATCCTATATCTGTTTTGTTGCATATGTCTGTCCTTTTCCAGGTCAATATCTTTATTAGGAACTAGTACCCAAAATTGCACTCCATATTCTAGACAGGGACTTACCATGGATTTATATAGAGGGAGAATTATATTCCCATTCAGTGCCACTATACCCCCTTTTTTTTTGTTTAATTTCTCATTTTTGAATTTTATCATGAAGAATCAAATAAACAGACAAATACATATACAACACACATGGACACTATACAGATAAACTGAGTATAAAGCAGAGGACCGCACCCATAACAATAAAAAAGTGCAGGTGGCAGGAAATACCGTAAAAGGCCATAATCCCCAGAGGCCAGCTACGTACAGAACATCGGATCCCGTCCACAGCGGGAATTGCTTAGGTCAGCATTTAGCTAATAATGGGAGAGGGGATCAATGTCAAATAATAATCCACTGATCACTGCTCAAGGTCCCACGTATAGGGACCCCAAGGGGGATCTGCCCCACTGGCCTGCAAGAGGCACAGGAGATAAAGGAAAAACAGGGTGAGGAGAAAGAGGAAAATAGGAGGCAGGAGAAAGAACAGATGAGTCAGAGAGAAAAAGAGAAAGAGAGGAAGTGTAAGAATAAAGCGTTAGAGGATAAAAAATTTAATAAATTGTAAAATGCTAAGGGTCCCATCTGGGCACAGAGGACCAATACACGTCTCAGATCATGGATCGGAACTCACCAACCTCTGATGGAAGGAGTCACCCTCCACAAATTCATCCCATTTAAACCAGCGGGTAGCGTGCGCCAAACCAGTCCCTGCAGTAGAGTGCATTAAGTCCTCCGTGGAGCATACTGAGTCGATGGAGGATATCCAGTCACGATATGAAGGAGCCCAAGAGTGCTTCCAACGTTTAGGGATCAACACCTTGGCAGCATTCAACAGGTGGACAGTAAGAGTGAGTATATTGGTGTGCAGGGTATGTGGTGTGATGTAAAGAGTACTAAGGAGTCCATAGGAATCTGAGGGTCAGCCACTTCCCTTATCGTGTCCACAACCAACGACCAGAGAGGCTGAATCTTCGGACATGACCACCAGATGTGCATAAAGGATACCAGACAGAGATCGAGGTCTATCATCTTGCATTACATCCCGTAGTCTCGGGAAGCAGTCAAAAAGAACCATTATGGTAAGGAAAATCCAAATTATGGGTCAACGACATGAGTGGAAAAAGAGACCCTAACAGAGTTCTCTGAGAACAGAGAGAATGCCATACCCATCGGGTGGCTGGAATGGTAGGGTGTCAGAGATCTGAGCAAACACTTTGACCAGGACGAACCCATGCCACCACCTGAGCGGGAACCAGCAGAGAGCCTTGCTCCATGGTCACCCAATTTGTTAGAGGGTACGGTCCATTCCACTACTCTTGCCAAGAGCGTCGCCTTATAATAAGTTTCCAAATCTGGGAGTCCTACACCTCCCAGCTCCTTACGGCGGATCAAGTAAGAATGGCCCAGTCTCTGACCAATTGAGAGCCATATAAAATTACAAATAAGCCTCCTCAGGCCCTGAAAAAAGGATTGCAGAACCAGAATGGGTAGCGTCTGAATAACGTATAGAGCCCATGGCAAGACATTCATCTTGACCACTCCATCCTACTGAACCAAGTCAGGTGTTGTTTGGACCAGCTGTCTAAATCAACTCGAAGAGCTGACCGGAGAGGAATATAATTAAAATCAAAAAGGCCCGCGGGGGATGCAGAGAGGTAAATCGCCAGATATTTGATCCGATCCATTGCCCAGAGAAATGGAAGGGAAGCCTGTAAAAGCTCCAGAGTCCGTGTGGGCAGAGAAATGTTGAGAGCCTCGGATTTGGCCATACTGATCTTGAAGTTGGAGAGAGAAATATAGATCTGGAGGCTCCTGCATGAGGTTAGGAAATCAGCGGTTGTGTGAGTGTAAAAAGAAGGTCATCTGCAAATGCAGCGATCTTGAATGAGTGGGGGCCTAGCTGGACACTGTGAATGGCAGGGTTAAGGTGGATTGCGTGGAGAAGTAGTTCTAAGGTCAGAACACAGAGAAGCGGGGACAGCGGACATCCCTGCCGAGTACCGTTTGACAGGGTGAGCAGCTCTGAGAGAACTCCATTGACTGTAACGCGGGCAGTCGAAGACTGATAAAGGGCAGCAATCCAGTGGAACATCTGGTCTCCCAGACCAATATGACGGAAAATGTGCCACAAAAATGGCCAGCTCACCCTGTCAAACTCCTTTTCCGCAACCGTGGACAGCAGGTATGGTACGCGGGCGCACATGATGGATCATATTAATAACCCTCAGGGTATTTATCCCTGGTCTTTCATCCCGGGACAAAACCCACCTGGTCCCCTTGGATCAACTCCGGGAGGACTTGCTGTAAGAGAAGATTTAAAATTTTTGCAAACAATTTAACGTCCACATTCAGCAGGGGACGATAACTGGAACAATGCTCAGGGTCCTTTCCCTCTTTCGGCAAAACTGTAGTGTGGGCATCTAATGAATAATTCACTAGGAAAGCCCCCGGAGTCAGGGAGTTGAAAGTGAGGAGAAACTGCGGCAAGAGAATATCCTGAACGTATTTGTAATATATCACCGTAAGCCTGTCCGGGCCCAGACTCTTCCCAGTGGGGGAAGATTTTAGTGCATTCAGAATGTCTGTCAATGATACCGGCTCATCCAAAGCGGTAGCCACCTGGGGAGACAGCCTATGAGACATATAATGTTCAAGATAGGCAGGTATTGTGGGTGCCCCCTCGGCAGGAGGACATCCAGAGGAAGAACCGGAAATATTGTATAACGATTGGTAACATAGTCGGAACGACTCGGCGATCTCGGCCATACGGTGACATAGGGTGCGAGAGGCGGCTGTTCATGCCGGAGGGCCTTTGCCAGCATCCTACCAGGCTTATTGCCATGGGTATTAAACAGGTCCCTCACTATTTGGCATGAACGTTGCATATTGTCATTACAGACTGAGGTGAGTTCTGCTCTCAGCCATGTCAGTTCCTGAAAAGCTTCAGGGGCCAAGTGCAGTTTATGGGCCCTCTGGATGGATGAGATAGTATCTAAGATGTACACCAACCGGGCAGACCGCTGTCGTTTCCGAAGAGCACCAGCACGGATAAGATGCCCTCTGATCACCACCTTGTGCGCTTCCCACAACACCTACCTGGGGTGACGTGTCCCGCGAGTCATTTTCAACCAAGTAGCATGAGAGGGCCTCGCAGAGTTTGTCCAGGGTGGGAGGATCCTTTAACAAGATCTCATTAAGCCTCCAGAAAGATTGTCGTCTAGAGACGGAAGGGACAGTGAGCCTCAAAATTACAGGGGCATGATCGCTCCATGTAATGTTGCCTATGTGAACTGACTGAACTAAGTACAAGTGTCTGTGCAAGAAGAAAATGTATTTAGTTCTGGAATACCTATTGTGTGGGGAGGAGAAGAAGGTGTAATCCCTAGACATAGGATATGCTACCCTACATATATCCATAAGTTGAGCTTGATGTTGAGCAAGCCTCAACTTTTTAATTTTGTAATAATGCACAGTACAAGCCCCTGTCGAGGAGTCCAAAAGTGGACTCATAGCCAGGTTAAAGTCCCTGCTCAATACAACAATACCCTCCGCAAAGGACTCAAGCTCTTTCAGTACCGAACAAATAAATAAGTGCTGATCACGGTTAGGAGCATGAATGTTTGCAATAGTTATTTCGTCCTGGCCCAGAGTTCCTTTCAGGAAATGAGCCCTGCCATCATAAAAATTGGAATGGGGAGTGGGAGAAGAAACTCTGGGAGAATGATGGATGAGTATATGTCGGAGCTCTGTCCCTGCGGAAGTGGGTTTCCTGGACTAAACCTATAGATGCTCTATAGGCCTTCAACTCTCCAAATAATCTAGATCTAGAAGAAAGAGATGGAGCTGAAGGAAGAGAAGGATGAAAAAGAGAGACACAGAACAAATACAAAATAAGTATTGAGGACAGAAAACATTATTAGAATGGCTTAAGGAATAGCCCTGAACAGCATACATGTCAAGGGGTTGGAGCGACCCGGGAAAAAGAACTTGAGGATCCAAACTCTGAGGTACAATGGCACAGCTAGAGCGTGGGATTGTGTCAGCGAAGATGTGGGAGTGCCAGACACCTACCAGAATGTATTCAGCACAGTCCCCCATCTCCCCCCCACGAGCACATATGAATACATCTTCTCAAACACACGAACACATATAAGTTTAACCTCAAAATACGAAAATTTATGCTAAGCAGACTAGGTTATAAACAACATTGTCAACATGAGTCCCAAAACCTCGGACAAGTCATAGGAACCTCCACTGAAAATCGTAAAGGGCCGTATGTTCAAAAAGAAAAGCTGAAGAATTTTGAAGCTAACCATTTGAAATATAGGGGGAGAACAATAAATTCTCATCGATTTCAATGGGGATTTTAAACCCTTGAATGCTAGTGACATCACTAGCATTGAAGGGGTTAAAGGGACAGTAATACTTAGAAAAGACTATCCCCATGTTGTAGCCACTAGAAAACCGAGTTAAATGAGACCAGCGGCATCTCTCAAACCTTTATGGTTTGAGAGATATCCACTTTCAAAGTTCCCTCTTTTTAGCTTTTCCCCCTGATTGTCAACGTTCCAGCTGAGAGCAGGGGAATCCTCTCCTGGGATCAGCCGGTGGCTCTGCAGCAAAGCGGAGATCACGTTAATAAAAAAGAAATCCTTTACTAAAAAGGTCTTCTACGTGTGCTTGGCTTGTAAGCACACGTAGAAGACCTTTTAAGTTAAGGAGTTCTTTTTTATTAACACGAACTCTGCTGCAGAGTCTCCACCGGTCCCGGGACCAGATTCCCTTGCTGTCAGCTAGAATGCTGACGTCAGGGGAGAGGGAACTTTGAAAGCGGATATCTCTCAAACCATAAAGGTTTGAGATATGCCGCTGGTCTCATTTAACTCAGTTGTTTAGTGGCTACAACATGGGGGAAAGTAATTTTTAAGTATTACTATCCCTTTAAAATAGCCATTTAATCAATGGGAATAGTTGGATTTTGTACTTCTCCGCTATAGTGGAAATGCTTTGAACCTGAACTTCTCCACTTTTCTTTTGAATATACAGCCCATTGTGTCTTTACGGAACCCTGGGGGATCCACGGAACACGGTTTGAGGACTGCTATTAAATTAAATAGTAACATTATTGTAGTATAAGTATTATTTAGTAATATTTTAGTAGGCATACGTTTATTTTGTTTCATGAATATCAGAACATGACACCGACGTTGAAACAACTTTCGTTTCCCTTAAAATCAATTACACACTTACAAGCTTTCACATGCAGTACTTTTTTTCCTACTAAATGTAACTTACATTTATTACAGGTGATGGGGAGGAAAGGGATAATCCTTGTAGGTCAGCCATTAAGCTGGGAGAAAGAATGGAGGGTTTGGGAAGTGTCACAGGAGTTGATACCACATTAACTGAAAAAAGACAAAGAAGATTTTTTTTTACATTTGAAAAAAAGATCTAAGGGAAACTATGGTTACTATATACAAATATGTTCAAGGCCAATGCATAGAATTATCTTGGGAACTCTTACAAGAAAAGTATGAGAATGGGTATGACAAGAAAATATATGTACTGATGTGTTTGTTCCACTGAGAGAATGGATGCAGTATAACATTTTTCTAATCAAAGTTTAGTTTATGAAAAGTCACCAGTAAGTGGTGCTGTTGCTATTCCTTTCTATGTAGAAGTGCAGCCAATGTCCTGAAGTGTCAGCAGTGGGTTTACAGTATCTTCCCACATAATCAAATATGAATATCAATAGCACAGGTATGTCTGTTACAATGACTCCTCCATTGATGGATCTGCCTGTGTTCATATGAGGCTACCCTGAAACCCTGCACTGCTGACATGTCCCAAAGACCCACTGCACTGGATTAACAAAAAGGAGATCTGGTAAAGGCAAAGTGGTTAACCCTTTGAGTGGCAGAGGGATGTGCAAAATTTAACAAAGCAATGCATTGCCCTCTGGCACCTACAGCAATGCACTGGACAGCCATTTGGCACTTGCAGGGTTAAGAAGATTTCAGCTAGTTCATATTGATGGGATCTCCAGGTTGACATGAACTCTGTGACTCAAGCACTACACAAAGCAGTTGAATTGTTCGAAAGAATTTATGAAACATCTCATATTGTCTTGCAGTTATCCAGAATACAATTTTAGGAATGTCTTTCGCTTGGCACAAATCAGCTGCAATGCGTCCAGTGATGTTTAGAACACAATATTCAGCTTGGCTGAACCTGTGCATTTGGTTGCTGGGGGAAAATAATTAAAAAGCTATCAGAAGTTCTGTGAGGTGGATAGAGTTGTGAAATTCGAATAGGTATAATTATGCCTATTTGCTTAGCATTGCTACTTTGGAAACATCTTACAGTAATACCAATGCCCTCAAAACCTGAACTGTAGGCAGTATACTTACAGTCATCTAGGTCAAGGAGAGAAATGTCATTTTTTCTTGCAGTTTCCTTTGGTTTCGTCACTTTGCTTTCAGTTTTCTGTTGGAATAATAAAAA
The DNA here is from genome assembly GCA_037306005.1 of Rhinophrynus dorsalis. Lineage (NCBI taxonomy): Eukaryota > Metazoa > Chordata > Amphibia > Anura > Rhinophrynidae > Rhinophrynus > Rhinophrynus dorsalis. The sequence continues at coordinate 606,507,123 of CM074718.1, forward strand.
TGTCAATTTAATGACCATCAAATATCTCTATCACCAAAAGAGTTAAAACATTATTTTCAAACTGTGATATTACATATGAATGCACAGGAATCTGTAAAATGTGTAGATCGCACTTAAAAAGAACTGTCCTATTTTATAATTCGCTAAGGATGTTTGTCAGAAGCCGTCGTGCCAGGACAGATGGCTGCACGAGCTGCAGTACAGACTGTTGCTCCTGATACAGAGCAGGGCGCTCCAAATTCAGACTGCAGTCCTCTCCGTGCACTGAGTGCACAAAGATGACTACGGTCTGAATTCGGAGCACCCCGTACCATATCAGCAGTGACACGGGCAGTCTGTACTGCGCATGACTGTAGTGCGACCAGTGTTGGCCTGTGTACACGGGCTTTAAAACTAGTACTTAAATAAATGGTGCTTAAACAAACAATTAGCAGTGGATGGCAACAGAGATAAAAATTAACTATATACATATACTTTACGGATATATAAATGACACCTATCTAAGTAAATAAGTCTGTTAACCAAATTAAGAGCCACTTACACCAAAGATACATTTAATCTTTAACTGTTAAAGGACCAGAGGGGCATTCAAAGCAATGTAAAGAAATACAGTGAATGCCATTCTGGTCCTTAACCCCTTAAAGACACTTTATGTGTCAGGACAGTCACTCTGGTCTGGGCGTTAAGGACCAATGACTGTCCTAGCACGTCAAGGAATTCTGGGATGGCTGTGTGGCGACACGCAGCTTTGCCATCTGAGAGTGCATTGCAAGAAATCCCCTGGATTGGGAGGGTTAATGGGTTAAATGGTTACTTTTTTGATAAACTGAAGAATTATGGACACTTAAAAACAGGTCTCAACCTGCAGTGCACAGCTTACACTTTGCAGTACATGATACTTGCAAGACAGATAAAAGTGATTCCAAATGGATAGCTAAAGTGATGGTATATAAAGGTAATTTTCACTGCCGTTAGAATAAAATCAAGTTTACAAGAAAATGGTGACGTTCATGACAGGTCATTGGGAAATATAATTTTTACCTTTAAAATCACTTCAATTAGGTCTTCTTTGAATTTCTACTAAAAGGTTATATTGTAGAAAAAAACCTGGCTCTAAACTAAGTAGTTATGGGTACACTGAATCCAGGCTGGCCCATTTACAATTCATCTTGTTAATAGAGACAGAACTGGATAAAAGCATATAGGAGATGAAGCAGGAGATTGAGGATTTCTCTTGCTCTATGCATAATTCATGTGCTCTGACTGCAAAGTGTGTAAAATGAGAATTTCACACCGCCGCACGAGCCATAGACCTGCACAGAAAAGGCACATGAATTGCAGTTTACTCCCAGATTTGTATTTTATATTCCAAAATGTTTATGTAAAATGCATGATTCGCAAATCACATGTTCTGGCTGATCACCCATTGGTACCGTTATGTTTGCTGCTTAAAAGTGATCAGGCAAAACATAACCAATTTGTTTTTCTGAACATTTTTAATGGCAGGCCAAGCTCCTGAACAGCTGACTGGCAATACCGAGATTTTATGTCAAACAGTGCAGCAAGTGAAAATCTTCAGGATTAACCCCTTCAAAGCTTGTGATGTCGCCAATGCACTACAAAGTATCTAGCATCCAAGGCAGTAATGGCGACACCTGAGGCCCTTTAACTGTTCAGGACTTTAATTCTCATCATCGTCTGCCAGCCAAGGGCTAGGTCAAGGTGATAGGAATTGCAGTCCAGAACAGCTGGAGGGCCTCAGGTGGCTCATCACAGTTCCAAGGGGTTAAAGAGAAGCAGAAGCTCATAATTACTCAAATGCTGCAGTGCTTCAAATATACCACAAGACCCATCAGACCATTTCTTACATATCAGTATGCGATAAGTCAGGACGCACCTATCTGAAATGTGATCATTGTGGATGCAACTGAAATTCAGAGAGAGAGAGAGAGAGAGAGAGAGAGAAAGAGAGAGTGAGTGTGTGTGTGTGTGTGTGTCTCTCTCTCTGTGTGTAAATGTTTCATTCAAACGTTTTTGCAGCTCAAACAACTATTTTTAAGCAGTAGTGCCAAAGGGTCTCCAAAATCCATACTAGTGCAGTTCCGGAACAAACCAAGGGTACTCAGGGTTGAAATGAAAATTTCCATCAATTTAAATGAGGTTCTTAAACCTTAGTATAGTACAGAGGACCTCTCTAGGATTCAAAAACAGATTTTCCAAGCTGCACCTCTAAAGCTTGATGAATAAGGCCCATTCATTTTATAATGCTCTCTGTGGGAACCCTTGACTAACTGATCATAGCTTTCCATAGTAAGTGAGCTGGTTGGGGATTATGGGAATTGCTCTCAAAAACTGTAGGTCCAACAATTTACTAGCCCTGTTTCTGATGGTTCATTCAGTTTGACTCAGGAAGCACTGCACAACAGACTATTAAAAGTGTATTTACAGTAGCTTGGTGTGATCGGGAAATTTTGGTACGAACGCCTATACCCCTTGTGATCTTCAACTGGACCGGTCAACTTAAAACAAGAATAGTTTTACAGAAATTGAAAATCTGACCATTTGTTTCATTCATAGCAAAGTGTGTGGTAATCTTTGACTAGCAATGAATATATAAAATGCCAGCCTGATTCTTGATCGGTGGCAGCCATATCCAGAGGTGGCAACTGTGGCTGCTTAGCCAATCTGATATGTTGGGGAAGGGCTGCAGCTGTGAATGCTTGGAGTACGGATTTCGGCATGACACAAACACACACACACACAAGAAATTTAGTAAATCATTTAGGACCATCACCCAATACGCCATACTAATACTCCTCTAAGTGTCGTTCAGTCCCCTCACCCCGTTCCCCTCACACACTCAACACTTAGTCTTCATGGCTGCTCTCCCCAAAGAGACTTTTTTGTTCCCCATGTCCAGAGATATAATTTGGTGCTTCTGAAATGTTCCCAGTGCTCAGAGTACTCAGCAAAGTGTGCATATGTCCTGCTGCCAAAGACTGAACTGTTTACGATGCTAATGCAGTAATTTATTGGTCTATGGTGCCAAGACACTTGCAGACTCCATTGAGTAATCAGAGAGATAGTATTGCGAGGTGTGTTTTTGGACAGGCCAAAAACTACGTGCTTCAAGAAACTGCCTTCCCTATCCTCAAGTGATTGTGGCTGCCTGTTGTCACAGATTGCCTCCTGCTTAATATTATGAGGGGTATCTTGGTGACTTGTGTTGTGATGGTTATGTATCATCTTCCCATTATTTGGCTTTGGGGACACATGTTGAAGATGTATTTGCTTGGCAGTGTATGATATGTAGATTTGCTTTTCGCAATGTGAATATACACAGCTGCAGTTGCCCGGTACAATTCTTGAACTCTACTGCGTATACTGCTGGCTACACACATCATTTTGTTTGCCAGCAGTTAAGTGGGTCATTATTTCAGCCTAGAACACAGTTATCCTGCAGGTATGCTGTAACAATAGCACATGAAGTAGGGCTAGACAGTGCTGATGTTCTTGAAGCAAGTCCCATAGAGATGCCAGTGCTGCCGCCACCACCACCATTAATGCTAGTCTGCTTCCCCGGATACATATTAACTGCTTCCTGTGATGATGCCAAGTGTTCTTCAAATTGTTGTGATGATGTTGTTGCTGATACTGCAGGTATAATATTTTTGCTTTCTTCCTTTGCACTATGCTTTCTAACAGTTTTTTTGCTCCTACAATTCTCTCTATCATCCTCCACAACTGAATCTACCACTCGATCTGTAAGACTGTCTTCTATATGCCTTCAAAGAATCCGATTCTTTAGAATTTTGCTGGTCATGCCTGGGCACAAACTCAGAAAGGTTATATTTAAAGAGGGGTTCAGCAATTTAGCAAGAATGCATTACTAATTGTTTTTAATTGAGACTATCCTACGATTCAGCTCAAAGCATTCTAATGAGATTCACCAGCTGATTCACCTGTGTTACGATATGAATCATCTGTCATGCTCTTTATCTTTTTTCTGTAATAAATATATTAATGGAAATATCTCACCAATTACATTGCTGGTTAGTCCTGTAGATGCAGGAGCCTCCTCAAAAGGCTTCAGCAGCTCACATAAGTCACTAACTCATGAGCCTAGTTGAGCATCTCTGAACTTTCTTTCTACATATGCAAATTGCTCTTGGGATTAGTCACCCTAAGACTAATGGGGGGAATCCAGACATGGACCCCTTGCTCACAGTGCCTAGAGGGATCAGCTGCACCTCACCAACGAGGCCCAATAAGGCCGAAACGTATGTCTGGGGTTAGCGGTTTACCTTGTTCAGAGAGGAATTGTCTGGCATTTCATGGCTGGACTGTCATTTGTCAGGACCAGTATGATATGCTTCAGAAGATTTCCTCTCTGTGTATGGCACTGGTGAGCTAAAAGAGATTGCACCCTGGGCGCGAGGACACAGTCCCATTGAGCTTCTTGCATGTATTTGATAACTCATGAGCCTAGCTGAGCATCTCTGACCTTTATTTCAACAAAAGTCCCCTGCAAAGCTTCTCAGTTAAGCATTGCATACTCCCTAACGGCCTTTTCTGCTCATACAAATTCTCCAGCATGTGCAATGTGGAATTCCACTTGGTAGGGACTTCCTTTTTATGCTGGTGATGGGGAAAGTGGTTACAAAGTTCTACAGAATACAACACATTGCGATCACTCCACAGTTGCTAAAGTAGACACAGATTTTGAGGGAGATATTTAGATATCTTTGAGCCACTTGTAGACATATCTAACCCTTTGCCCACTACACTGAACTCCTGCTTGCACAGCTCTGGTGTAGCCATCCTTGAAAAGATAACTGTGGCTTGGGATGTGCCTGCGAGGTACAACGCATGACAAGAGTTCTTTAAAGGGACAATAATGTCCAGTAATAATTTAATTTTGTATTGTAGATTAAAAAAATAAAATTATGGGCAGCAAATCCCATCTATCAAAAAGATGGTTCAAATAACGGCTGTGAAAAGCCCAGTTTGATGCCTCATTAACTTTTTTTTTCTTCAAAATATTACAAATTATATTAAAATAATATAAATACATATACAAAGTGTTACATTCAACTTAATAAAGAAGGGGGGCATCAGGATTTGGTGAAAACTAAAGGGGGGTATCAAATCAAAGCTTTTGGAACTATTAGGTTACAGAATTTGATTGCTAGTGTTCCACATGCAAATGATTTGTAACTAAAAGTTTCCACCACAGCATAACATTTGAGAACCAAGAACACAGTGATGGTCCTTAACCTTCTCCTCAACTATGTCTAACAGGCCAAGTCTTTAAGCCTTCCCTGCTTGTGCACCGGTGAGTTAATTAAATGACTGAGCCGCTGATTAAAACCTGAACTTGAGCAGGGAAATCCTAAAGACAAGACCTGTTACTTTACCCAGAGAGGGAAGGGAACCACTGACCTTTAGTGGTGAGAATAATTTTTTTCTTGTTAATTACTGTAATTATAAATCAATTTCATGATTTTACTTCTATTTAACAGGGTATGAAACAGAAATTATTTTTGAGTCACAGAGACTGTGATGCTTACCCCTGAGGATCAGCAATATTTATAGATTACTTGTGTTTACAGTTCTGGAACAGGAGCCTAGTTATTTTGAGTTCATTGGGATCAATATTATTTTTACATTTTGAGAAATGGTATGACAAAAGTTTTAGTTGAACATGAGATTAACTAGCTGTCCTGTATTAAACTTGCACACATTGCGATCGCTCTAGACATAGATTTTGAGGGAGATATTTAGATATCTTTGAGTCACTTGTAGACATATCTAACCGTTTTGCCCACTACAAAAGGGACGGACAGCGCAGGCGCACGGACGTCACTGTGAAGAGATGTCCGTGCTTCCTGCTCCTGTCACCATCGGCAAAAAGCCGATATCTGAAGAACCGGGTAATATTGCTGGCGACTAGCGCTACTAAGCAGCTAGTCGCCAGGTGTGCAATAAGTTAACCTTAAGTTATTGCGGGGTGAAAGTTCCCTTTAACAAGAACTACTTCATTGGAACGGTCTACAAAGTCTGCTTGCAAACCAGGTACACTTTGTATACCGTTCCAATGAAGTTATTCTTTTTAAACAATGTTATTTTGGCTCTGCTGAAGAGCCACCAGCTGGTCCCAGGACCAGGATCTCCTGCTGTCAGTACAGAGCTGATGTCAGGAGAAGAGGAGGGAGGGGGAAATTTATGGGATTTGCTCCACATCATTTTTTTTAACTTACAAAACAAAATTATTACTAGAGATTAGCATCCCTTTAAAACTGCTGTTTTCAACAAATGAATATGGCAGCATTTCAACCGTTAACATTCTGAAATACCACAGGTGAACTTTTGAATTATTTTTGTGCAGTTTTTGACTTCTTTCTAACAACTCAGTAAGAGTTGACAACCCATAGAACTACTGTATAACTTTATTGTTTTTACATAACTAGTGATGGTAGCAGATGTGGCAGCAGGGCTCTACAACTGGTCACCTCCAACTACCTCAGAGTCTTCCTCCTCCAAGCTTTTCATTTGTTAAAAAAAAAACAAAAAACAAAAAAACAAACAGGAGACATGGGTGTTACGGAAGAAAATGTTGTCCCACTCTCTGAAACATTGACAATAACAATATTATGAGACCTTTAGACACATGAACTCTTAAGAGTGCTTCTACTACTGCTAGTGGTTGCACCTCTGGCACACTGCTACTGTGTCTTCCAATCAGGCCTGTGGTTTTGCTTTTTGTGGTTTTGGTTCCTGAGGGGCTTCTAGTACTACTATTACAGGCTGTAATTGTGCTGGCAATAGGGGTCATTATCTATGCAATTTGAGCAGTAGTAGTCATCATACCTAGGGTTGTGGATTATCACTTGTGTTGCTGATTAGTAGTCAATCATAGTAAGTGTGAATGGGTGGAGGTTAGACTTGGAAGTGATGATGACAGAAAGGATTGTGTATTTTTAGGTATGCTTAACTGTCCATACTTTCACCTGCAGTGTTAGCTTTTATAGCACAGCAAAGATCTGTGTCAGCTTCAGAACTACCACCAGCTTGAAATAAAAGCATAGAGTTTACAGCAGTTTGAGCGTTTCCCACAACACCTCAGTATATGCTTGTCCCTTTTGTTAATGTGGATCTTAGAAAGGGCTCATAAAAGTAACAGTATGTCAAGATGTAACCCTTGCCTATTTGTCTTGTATGATATATATTGTTTGTCTGAACTGTATCTTTCACCCAGTCTCAGCAGTGTCTCAGCCAGCCTCACTGGCCATCACTAATAAGATATTTTTTAAACTCTTTCTGTTCACACCCACACCCAGAAAACAACACACCCTTCTGGACCTTTAGTGGTGACATTTTTTTTTCTTGTTAATTACTGTAAGTATAAATCAATTTCATGATTTTACTTCTATTTAACAGCGTATAAAACAGAAATTATTTGAGTCACAGAGACTGTGATGCTTACCCCTGAGGATCAGCAATATTTATAGATTACTTGTGTTTACAGTTCTGGAACAGGAGCCTAGTTATTCTGAGTTCATTGGGATCAATATTATTTTTACATTCTGAGAAATGGTATGACAAAGATTTCCTTAAAGGGATAGTAATGTCAGAAAAAAAGTATTAACTACATGGTAGATACAATTAAAAGAGAGTCCTTGCACTTATTCGTCTCTCCCAAAGCGTTATGGTTTGAGAGATATAGGAAAATAAAGTTCTCTGGTCCCTCCCCTTTCTGCTTGACAAGCTATAAAGCTGTCAGAAGCAGATTCTGGTCGCTTGACCAGATGCGGCTCTTCAGCAGCACCGATATAACGATATCTAAAGATAAATATTTAATTTGGAACAGTCTACAAAGTGTGCCTGGTTTGCAAGCACACTTTGTGGACTGTTCCAATTAAGTATTTATTTCTAAATAGCGTGATTTCAGCTCTGCTGAAGAGCCTCTGTCTGATCAAATGACTGGAATCTGCAGCTGTCAGCTAGATGGCAGACTTGAGTAAAACAGCCAGGAAAAGGTAACTTTAGCAAGTTATATCTCTCAAACCATAAAGATTTGAGAGATAAGACTTGCATCAATGTTAATCTTTTTTTAATGTCTACAATATTAAATCAACTTAAAATTAACCATTACTATCCCTTTAAACATGAGATTAACCAGCTGTCCTGTATTCAATTTGCACAACACCACATTTTCAATACAAATAAGTTAAAAATAAAAACACAAAAAGCGACTAACAGGCATGGTGTCATTTAAAGAAAACTGAAGATTGATAAGGATCCATGATCAAATGCAACCCTATAAGCTGCTGTTAAACAGCAACTCACATCATTACCTACCAGCCAACGCAGGGTGGGGAATGAGGAGCGTAGTCTGGTATCAGCTGGAAGGCCTCATGTTGCCCAACAATGCTTTAAGTGCTAAAGAGGTGTCCAATGCATTGCTTCTTTATCATTCTCAAGAAACACTGCAACCTACAAATAGTTAAATGAACCCCAATACCTAGAAATGAAATTGGTGGATATATACATATAAATAGCATGCACATTCAGCCTGAGTCTGTAAAACATTTATTTTATGTATGATCCCTAAAATACAATCCTAACCTTGCATTTTTTGTAATGTATTTACTGAGAGTAGTACACACTGATTTTGTAATAAAAAAGGCTGGTATAGACACCAATCAAGATTATTGCTTTAACCCTTTGAGTGCCAATTTGTATCACAGGCTCGTTCCTAGTTGAGCGTCTCTGACTTCCACTTTACATAATTTTTAAAATTGTTGCAAGGGCATATAATGTATATATTTCTCCAACCTAAACTTCAATTCTGACCTTTTTCTTCAGCATATATTTATTCCTTTTAAAAATTCATGTCTATGTGCAGCATTCATGCTGTTTATTTTCAAAAGGCTAACATCAAAATGTTAAAGTCTTAGTTGAATCTGTAAATTGTTTTTTATTTTTTAATGAAACCATGTTAAGATCACAGTTTTCCAAATGTTCACCTACTTCAGTATTGGAAGTAATATCCTATTTATTATCACTAGGTCCAACAAATAATTATTTCTTGTTGATGCACCTTGCAACTGTGACATATAGTCATCCCTAAACACACTCAGAAACATGGTCTCCTTATATGTTAGACAGGTCTCATTATTCTAGTTTATATCTGTATAATTAAGATCTCTACTTATTCAAAATGACCAATACGTACAGCTTTTTTCATTTGAGATAATAGTTGGGCCACATCCTTCTCAGTAATATGGGTGGTTTGTAGCATATACCCATGAGTACTTTATGCCATGGTTAACTTCAGTTTCTACCCACAAGGACCCCACCTTATTTCTAGTTTCCTTACAAATAACTTCCTTTAAACTGAGTTTTAAATCTCGCATAGACACATATGACTCTCCTTCTACTTTTAAATTCTGTCTTTCCTAAACAGGTAACAGACATCAGTATTTACAGCTCAGTCATGTGCATCACTATGTTTCAGCAATGCCAGTAATGTCAAAATGGTCATTTACCTCTGGCATTTACAGCTCTTCTATTGTGCATGCATCACTTCTTGAATACAAAAAACCAGGACTTAAAAGTTGAAGTCCTTTGCTACTAGCCAGACCTGAAAAGTTACTCGCCACTGCAAGCCATAACATACCCACCAGGGCTGAATTTCTACTCGCCATGGCTAAATTTTCACTCGCCATTGGCTAGTGGCAAGTGGAAATTTTGAGCCCTGCAAAAAACAATTACTTTTTTTGGCAACTTAGTATTTTACCAGCTATATGCCTAATGATCCCTACTTGTACTCTATTCCTAACTATATTATGTACCCCATTTTTTTTTCCAAACTGTACCCTCACCCCCATTTACTCGTTTAAAAACTCCTGCTGTCTTCAAAGCATTCAATTCCATTATCACAGGAGCTCCCTTCCCATTTAGGTGCAATCCATCACTACCTTAAAGACTGTAGCCAAGAACTGAATCAGCCCAGCGCTCTAAAAATCCCAAACCTTTCTTCCTACCCAAATACTTAAGCCAAGCATTATGTTCCATAAGCTCCTTCTGAATTATTGAACTGGCGAAGGGCACTGGTAGTATTTCAGAAAATACTACCATGAAGATCCTTGCCTTAAGGTTGTACCCTAAATCACCTCACTCCTACTTTGTCACTGGAACAAATATGTACCAAGACAGCTGGATCCTCTACAACCCCTCGCAATAATCTGTCTACCTCTTGCGTAACATGCTGAACCAGAGCACTCAGGAGACAACATACTCTTCTGCATTAATTGTCCTGGAGACAGATAACCCAGTCTGCCATCATAATAAGAAGGTTCCCTATTAGATCTAATTTGCATCATTTGACAGCTGAAATGTACTGAGTTGGAGACATTCGCACATAAATTGTCAAAGGTCTTGTCTATTACTCATACCCCCACCCAAAAAAAAAAAAAAAAAAACCCCATCCACTGAAGTTTCAGTGATGTGAAATATAACAGCAGCTTTCTGTGCCAGAAGTGTTGTTTCCATTCAGACTATGTTGTATGCTACTGTCTTTGGCATGGCAGATTGCTGACTTAATAGTATGAATTTTCTTGTCTGGTTCAAATTGCCTTTGCATGTTTCTGCAACAATGTGTCCAGTCATGTTGTTTACTGCTTCCATGTGATTGCCAATGCAGATAACTGGAACTTTCTCTTATGCTAGGGGTATTTAAACTCTTGTTCAGATGTACATATTTTGCATATATGTTTTATATATTTCTTTATATCCTCTATACTAATCCTCTAACTGTATATGTTGTAAAGGCACACTAACTGGTTCTTTAGACTCTAAGTGCCAAGCCTATGTGGGACACAGGCTTAGTCACGTGTACCCGCATGGCAAAGCCTGTCTCCCACAAGTAGCTGGAGAGACTCTCCCCTGCCCTGTAACATACATTTTTTTTTTTTTTAATCTATCAGATCTCACTAGTGGGACATCCAGCCTGTTCCTGAAGCCCTCAGCTACTGGCAGTGCTAGGAAATCAATAGAGGTAACTCAGGGAAGCAGAGTAGTTCACCTGCTTCCTTTCCTACCTGAACTTCCAGGTAGGAGTAGACGGGATTGTGGAAAGCCTCCCACTTCACTGGTTATACCAGTCATATCACTGGTGATGTGGAGGTTTTCCTTGATCCTGCCCATCCTCACCCAGAAGTTTGGGTAGGAGTGGAATCAGAGGAACCACATTGCTCCCCTGAGTTGCCTCTATAGATCTCCCCGAGCTATCAGCTGATAAATCAAGACATCTTCCACAGATTTACGTGGGGAATTATACAGCTCCATAACCTAATAGCATAAAATAAAAAATGTTAAATATGAAAAGCTGTCACGGTTGCAAGCAAGACAAGAGTCAGACAGTATAGTAAAATTCACCTTTATTAAAGTAGGAGTAATATAATAATCGTATACTGGATGGAGCAGAGGGCAACCAAGAGACAGAGACTTTATCAGCAATAGCAGTATGTCTCCAGATCCCAGAACTGCAGAGACTAAGCCGAAACCAATGGTAGTCTCTAAGGTCAGAGAGGAAGAGTAGGCCAGATGGTCTCTCCTGTAGATTGAATTGGAAAGACGACTGCAGTCAGTTAGGAGAAGGCCATAGCCTAAAGGTGAAGAAACCAAAAGAACCCACTGACTCACGCCTGCTGTAAGTTAGGAGAAGGCCGTAGCCTAAAGGTGAGGTAATCAAAGAACCCACTGACTCACGCCTGCAGTCAGGGCCAGAGTCTACCAGAGCCACAGGTCTGCACCAGATTGGGTGTCCGCTACAAGGGATGCAAGTGTGTAGTCAGACAGAGCCACAGGTAAGCACCAGGATGGATGGTCAGACAAGCCTAGGTCATACACAGCACGAGTAGTCAGCCAGAGTCACAGGTCTGCAACAGAGCCACAGGTCTGCACCACTACAAGGGGTCAGACAAGAGTAGTCAGACAGAGCCACAGGTCAGCACCAGGATGGATGGTCACACAAGCCAGGTCATACACAAGGATCAGGATCAAGAAATAGAGCTGTACTGAACACAAACGTTATGGTAACTGGATAGAGATCCAGTTCCCTTAAACTGAAGGTGCCAGGAAGTAGCTGGGAGGAGCCAGACCCAAACCCAAGTATAAGAAGGAGCATGCATCAAGAACGTCTCCTCACATCCGTAATTGACACATTTTGCCGTGAGATGCGCCGTACATCTGCAATACAGCTGCGTCAATTGGAGCCATGGAAACGCCTAGCACTGGGGTACAGGAGCCCACTCTATTGACGCCAATCGCGCCCAAGCCCAGTCAAACCAGCAATGTGCGGGATGATGCAGAAGCCTCATTTAGAGCAGTACAACTTCAGCGCCAGCCGAAGCGGCGACGCTGGATCTAGGTAGTCTGTGACAAAAGCTTTGACCTTGTATTCTCCTGTAAAGAGCACATTCTACAACTAAGCATGTCCAAGAGGGGGTAAAATAGCTAGGAGATGAATTCTCTACCTCAGAGATGCTGTTTAAATGCCCTGCCCTCCTGGAGGAGGGAACTTTACCCCATCAGTTACTGTGTTCCATATAACGTGCAAGATAAATTCCTCTACCCTCATTTTGTTAGACCCCTTGAAATCTGGATTCAAAACTCATTTCTCTATTGAGTCTGCCCTCACGAAAGTGGCCAGTGATTGGCTCTCTGCTAAGTCAAAAGGCCACTGCTACCTACTCATTCTCCTGGATCTGTCACTGCCTTTGATACAGTGGATCACCCACTCCTCCACCAAGCTCTCAACTCCCTAGGCCTCAGTAACTGCGCTTGCTCTTTTCAATCTACTAATTTTTCCTTGGAAAACTAATAAATTCCTTAGGGATTCATCTTCACATTTATGCTGACGATGTCCATATCTATCTTTCCTCCCCAGGCCTCTCCTCCTCTCTCCTGTACCATGTATTTAATGGTCTCTCTCTATCTTCTGTGTATTTTTGGATGTCCTTCCATTACCTAAAAGTTAACCTCATTAAAACCAAACTTATAATATTCCCCTCCTTTTCTCACATTTAACACCACCACCATCACATCAACCTCCAAAACACCCTGCCTGGGGGTCACTCTGCCCATTACGTCATTCCCCACATTCAGTCCATCTCCAACTCATGCCGCCTCCTTCTACACAACATCTCCAGAATTCAACCTTTTCTCACCTAAGAGACCACCAAAAATTCTCATCCAAACATTCCTCAGGTCCAGTCTTAACTACAGTACCTCACTCCTAATTGGCCTATCTCTCAAAGGATGAACCCCACTACAGTCAATAATGAACTCTGCAGCCAGAATAATTCACCTTTCATATGGCTCCTCAAATACAGTTCTTCTCTGCAAATACCTACATGGGATTCCTTTAGCTTTCAAAATAAAATTCCAAGTATCGGTGCTAACTTACAGAGCCTTTACTCACATTACGTTCTCAAATTCCCTCCTACAGGACTTTTCCCATGCTGCACCTGTGTTCCATATAAGATGCAAGATAATGACTCCCTGAAGAAGAGATCAGTTAGATTGTGAAATGCGTAGGAGATACAAGAGCAAGAGATCCATATGGTGAAATCCTTTGCTTTGATCATACGTAGCATATTGTGACAAATTATATCTATCCACTAAGTGACCCGATTCATCAACAGTGAAGGAGTTGAACAAACACACACAAATTCCGAACGCCGAACACGGAGGGCAGAAGATAATCAGCAAGTGGTCTTTTAACATTGAGTTGGTTATAATGGAGCATTGTGTTTAAAACACACACACACTGTAGCGGTTTATCTAAGTGAACAATCAAATGTAGCATCTCGCAACAAATAGAACCACTTTATGCCTCTGAATTGCGAAGTAATCTCTAATGTGTTTTTCCTTTATTTATCTCATAGATTGAGATTATGGAGACATCTTTTGAAAGAGTAACTACTTCATTGAGGTAAAATTGAGAGGAACAATTTGCATTATTTCATATTTCCTCAAGTCACTTTTTTGCTTCTATTCATATCAGGAGTTCAAGTGGTCGAATTAGATCTCCTGAAGAGTGGCTGGCAAGCTGATATTGAACAACTGGTCTTATTCAGTATATGCGATATAAAATACTTTTTTCCTTTGGACTCCAAAAGTATATGGGATTGATCGCTTTCTTATACATACACACACACATACATACGCACACTGGTATATCAGCATACCTGGGAACTTAACAGGCAGGGCTACCCGGAGGACAGCCCTGCCAGTGCCGGCCGGGGAGTGAAATGACGCGATTCGCGTTATAAAAGGGGCGGTGCTTAGTCGCGAGGGGGGGAGGGACAAATTTTTTTTTAAAAAAAAAGGGGTAAAATTTATGTGGAATGCGGGTAAGAGGGTGGGGAGTGGGAGGAACCTGTGCGGGATGGAGAACAAGTGGGCAGAGTTTTGCCCGCCCGGAGATTGAGAGACTGCCCCGGAGACCCGGTAATTACCTGTGAAATCCGGAGTCTCCGGGGCAAAACCGGAGAGTTCCCAGGTATGTATATCAGATAGGGATATAGGGAGATTAGCGTAGACCAGTATTGTCCTGAGTTTTTTTTTTTTTTTAATCTGAGATCTTGTTCTCTTTGGAATCCTTGGGAATACTGAATGGTTCTTGGAAATATTTCCTGGAGGGAATAGAGCTTAAAGGGATAGTAATAGTTAAAATGGAAAAAAAATATGTTGTAGGGTTTATCCCCCTGAGTAAAACAAGGGTACTCCCACTGCTTAAAGGTGTTTCATTCAAAAGTTATTAATTTTCAAAGTTGAATTTTTTAGGTGCAATATCACAGTGGCCTGAAATTGTACAGTGGCGCTGTTGCTACACGATCCTATGGACAGCTCTGGTCAGTTGACCATAAATCTCCATAGGATGGTGTAGCAACAGCGCCACTGTACAATTTCAGGCCACTGTGATATTGCACCTAAAAAATTCAGCTTTGAAAATTAATAACTTTTGAATGAAACACCTTTCAGCAGTGGGAGTGCCCTTGTTTTACTCAGGGGGATAAACTCTACAACATATTTTTTTTTACATTTTAAGTATTACTATCCCTTTAAAGGATATGTTTATTGTATGTGTCACCAGAACAGATTTATTCTAGATACTGGTGTTATTTTATAAAGTAACACTTGGAATATATTTGCAGTATCTTTGTTGATGGGTGGATTTGGTACCACAAACAATCCCGGCATTTTTAGATATCACGAGTACTGTGTCTGTATGATTTGTATTGTTAATTTTTCCGGATACATGGATGCATGATATCCGGCTATATTAAACTATATCTGCATTCTTATCAAGAATTTCTTTGTCATTCAAACATTAGATATTAGGTACGGCTACATTTTATTTTGTCTTCCAATTGACAGTTCATCTATCTTGTGTATAGAGTCCCAGATTATGACTTAAGCACCAGACTGTACAGTATACTCACTGAAACTCACTCACTTCTTCAGGGAGGCCAATTAACTACCCCATAACCATTGTGAACAAGGTCAAATAAACAGCCTGCACAACCTATACTCACTTTTATTACCTTTTACATCACTCCCTCACCTTCAACCCCATCACAGCTGTATTGTTTTTCTCCCAAACAGATCCACTGCACTGGAAAGCACTTTTATCTCCCATCCACTGACCAGCAGATTATGTGGCAGGAGGTGTGGACATGGGACTTATTATTATAAGTAATAATTTGATAGATGTACAATGTACAGTATATTATTGCAGTCAGGAAAGGATGGCTTTTTCAGGTCCAGCTGACCTTTGGGGGAAGGCCATTGTTTTCCTTCATTCTTTGTTTATCACACCCTTGTCAGCAACCCAAGCAAAGACTGGTTTGACAGATGGTATCTACATGCCATAAAGTTATTTGTTTGTCATGCTCATATCCGCTGTCCAAATAGGTAACTGTTTGGCAGGAGGTATATTTGTGGTCATCCCTACATCAACTGACCAAACAAGGGCTGAAGATTTCTAGATGATGGCCTGAGATCAAAGACATCTTTGATTGTATGTAAACTAACAGCCCGTTAGTCATTAAACATATAACCCCAATTGGGCCTGAACAAACAGGATCTATTGATTTCTTTGGTCAGGCCTGAGGGGGGAAGCTGTTCTGGGCAGGGCAGATGTCCTGAATCTGCCTTTAAGAAGGCCATCACTTAGCTAAACTGGTTGTTACAACTTTGGGTTACAGCTTATGGAAACATCTTGTTACATCTTCTTCTGTGTGCCTGTTGTAACCCTGTGAGGAAAGACCATCTTACTCACAGCAAATAAATCTTTATTTTTATAATAAAAGAAGAAACTCTCTGTGATTTTTGGCTAAGGAATACTTCCTGCAAGGTAATACACTTTATACCCCTAGACAGAGCTGGAAGGTGTGTCGGCACCTGGTTAACCCTTACATTCCCCCTAAATATAAGCATATCACTTCCGACATATTGGGGGCTCGTCCTCGGTGCTGTTCCTGGGTTGGAAGGTGTGTCGGCACCTGGTTAACCCTTACATTCCCCCTAAATATAAGCATATCACTTCCGACAGGAGGCACTTAAAATGCAGAACACTTACACCTTCTATGTACCAACCTATCTTCCTCTAAACAACTGTAAGCTCTCGTGAATCACTTGCTTATATCACTTGCTTATAAAGGCTTGCAAAGTAATGGTTTCAAATAATTTTGTAGTTAACTATGATGAAGAGCAAAATACTGACCTTTACTTTTTTGGAGATTGGATACTTACACGTATTATTGTATTTGTACTGTACATGTGTCGTGTGCGAGGATGTAGTGGAGAAGTTCTGGTACTATAGAAAAGCATCACAGGGGACCAATAAAAATTTCCAAAACTCACTTTGACTTAAATGGAGCATTTATCCTCTTGAATGGTAGGAACTTTAGAATTCAAGGAGTGTAATGTCCCTTTTAAATCAATGAGAATTTTTATTTGTCCCCTATGATGCAGTTGGTTTGCCACAGAACTATTTCACAATAGTTCTGGAAATCAAATTAAAGGGTTAGTAATGCCCAACGATAACTTTACTTTGTGTTGTAGATTTAAAAAAAAGAAATTATGTGGAGCAAATCCCATCTCTCAAACCCCCCTTCCTCCCCTTGCAGTGACAGTAGGAGATCCTGGTCCTGGGACCAGCCAGCACCCCTTCAGCAGAGCCGAAATGGCAATCTTTAAAAAGAATTACTTCACTGGAACGGTCTACAAAGTGTGCCTGGTTTGCAAGCACAGTTTGTAGACCATTCCAATTAAGTAGTTCTTTATAAATATTGCTATTTTGGCTCTGCTGAAGAGCCACCTCGAGTCGGCCAACTGGAATCTCCTGCTGTCAGCTTTACAGCTAACATCAAGAGAAAGGGAGGGAGGAAGGGAAGGGGGAACTTTAGCTGCGAATCTCTCTCAAACCATAAAGGTTTGAGAGATGGGATTTGCTCCACATAATTTCTATTTTTTAAATCTACAACACAAAATAAAGTTATCATTGGGCATTACTAACCATTTAAGTGAATATTCACCAGAACAAAATTAATTTAATTTTACCTCTTGGATGCTTCATCGAATCACTTTGCAAAGAGACATCTCTAGCATCCATGGAGTTAGTTACTGGACAAAACCTAAGTCTTTCTGATAAACCTTAGTGATTCCTTGTGCACCATTCTGGCTAAACAAATTAACATCATCTTATTGCTACAGGTATAGATAACATAGGAACATAATATTTAATTGATTCATATTTATTTAATCAATCTTATGACTGATCCATAATAGTATTTAATATAATAATAATATAAATATTTATGTTCTTTCATTATTTTGACTTAGAAGCACATACGATAGACTTTTTTTTTTTTTTTTTTAATTGATGAACTATGCATGCAAGATTAAAGTTCCACAAACTGGACTTTGTTTTGGTTGATCAAGTTTGATCAAATAATTATGATTAAAATAACCCAAAATGCATTGACAGAATTATTTTTATTGGAGGCAAAGGCCTAAGGGATTTATAGAGAAAGTAAAAGATGAGGCATCGTACAGAATACCAACGGCAGGATATGGATTAACTCTGAGTGCCAGAGGGGTACGAAACTCATTGTGTTCTCCTCTGATACTAAAAGGGTTAAAATTATGAAAATACTCATTTACAAGTCTTAACTTCTTGAATGCTAGCGAGGGCTACAATCCATTGTTTCTCAATACGTTAGAAGCCTCTGTAACATTTATGAGGTTAAAAGTTCAATTTAAAGGAGAACTACCACCCCACAATAAGTTCACATTATTCAATTCCTCATCTGGCGACTAGCTGCTTAGTAGCCAATTGGCTCCAAAAGGGACTGACAGCGCAGGCGAACAGACGTCACTATGACGAGATGTCTGTGCTTCCTGCTACTGTCAGCCTCCGAAAAAGTGGAATATCTTGTAAACCGGGTAATATTTCTGGCGACTAGCGCTACTAAGTAGCTAGATGCCAGATGAAGAATTGAATAATGTGAACTTATTGCAGGGTGGTAGTTCCCCTTTAAATCACTGAGAATCCTCATTTGACCCCCATGGTGAAATTGGTTTACTACAGAACCTCCCCTGGTTACCTTGATGAATAAGGTCCCAAGTATCTAGAGAGACTACGTCTTACCTTACTGTAAACTTTTCTAGGGGCCTCTGGTTCCGATTCACTTTCTTCCTCAGATTCTGAGCTCGATTCGGTAGAGTCTGAACTATCATCAGATGACAAGTCTTCACTTTTTGGACTGCTTCCTCTCTTTTCACTTTCAGAGTCACTAAAAAATGTTTTAGAACTTTAGCCAATGTGTACAGTTATAAGTGAGCAGCCTAACTGCAGTACAGTTAGTTTAGGATGCATTCATTTCTAATGACAGTTATTATTAGTAGGTTTTGCGCATACCTAGAAGTGATACACCCTTTAAGCAGAAAGGAAGTCTGTCTGTGCTAAGATCCTGGGTGGCAGCTTCAGCCCACCCTGCAAGGATTGGTGCAAGATCTGGCATGAGGTGTGAAGAGTAGTGATGTTTGGAACAAATGACTATATTCACTATGATCAGGGCTATTTGCCCTTAATCCTTTGAGTGAGGTGTTTATAAAGCACTACTCTGCAATGTTTAGTGTACCTCTCAGGTACTGAAAGGGAACAGAAGGGACTTCTTTTTTTTATTTTTTTTTTTTTTAAAGAGTTTACATCTCCTTAAAATACATAAGAAAATATGCTGGTGTTTCTGCGTTAGCGAGTCAATTTTTTCACTTTTATTATACATATTCATTTACCAATGAGACAACACTAGTATATATTATGAACATGCACAATTGTGTGCACACACAAAGTATATTTCTCTGTCATCCAATATAGCTTACAGGTACCATGGGGAGTCTCTCCCTCCTCCTAGCCACTCCCCTACAGATAAGATTTGTTGCATCACCTAGAAGAAAGGCTGAGAACAGTTCTGCTTAGTTTTTTTAGTTATTTTATCTTAGATATGGGGTTTCAAAATTCCCCCATTAGGCGGGTTACCAATACTTACTTCGCCTTGAGGATTGTTCAGTTAACAGACGCTGATGTGGACCCTTGAAGACCATGGGAGAGAACCATCTAACCCATGTCTCTCTTTCTCCAAAAGGAGTCTCTCTGAGGCTTCTTCCAATTCAATGGTAATCTGAAGTAAGAAGACCTGCAAAAAAGGCGAGTAACCCTTTGAGTGCCATGGTCCACTTGTCCCACTGTTCCATTCTGCACAGGGGTTGCATTCTGAAGTTCTCTCATGACTCCTGCACTTATGTTGGATATAATATTATCCTCTGTTCTGAGTCTTTGAAGCATTTTGGGCTGTTGGTTGTTAACCCCTTCCATACACTTTTGCTCATGTTCCATTTGGGTTTTCCTTATTACTGGGTGTTCAGGGTTGTTGGTCAACAGCGATTCTCCATGCTCTGAGGCATTGGACCTCTCATCTGAGAGGTTGCTCAGTCCGTGTCCAGTCAGACAATGTGACAGCTGTCATCTACATCATCAAGCAAGGAGGCACCAGAAGCGCATCTGCTTGGTTGGAGGTAAAGATTATTTTAGCCTGGGCAGAGGTGCATGTTCCTGCCATCTCTGCCCTACACATTCCAGGGTTAGAAAACGCCTTGGCAGATTTTCTCAGTCACCAAACTGTGGACCCCGCGAAGTGGGCACTCCATCCAGAGGTTTTTCACCTGTTGGTGCAGAAGTGGAGTCTTCCCTCGATAGACCTGATGGCCACCAGGGACAACCGGAAGGTCTGGACCTTTTGTTAATGCTGGAGGGATCTTCTATCATTCACGGTGGATGCTCTGTCAATTCCTTGGCACTTCCATCTGGCCTATATCTTTCTTCCACTTCCTCTCCTGCCCAGGGTGCTGAGGAAGATTCGGATGGATGGTGCGTCAGTAGTTCTGATTGACCCTTTGTGGACCAGACAGCCTTGGTTTCCAGAATTGCTGGCACCGGCTGCTCAAGGATCCATTTCCTCTGCCACGCAGATGGGATCTCCTCCTCCAGGGTTACCTCTGGAAGGAGGATGTGGACAGCCTAGCTTTGATGGCATGGCTGTTGAAACCTCCATCTTAAGGAGGAAGGGTTTTTCTCCTGAGGTAATCTCAACCGTGATCTAGGCCAGGAAACCTGTGTCTTCTAAGGCTTACCACAGGGTTTGGTCTATATTTCATTCCTGTTGTGTGGACAAGGATCTGTCCTCCCAGGGGTTTGACCTTCCACTTATTTTATCCTTTTTGCAGGATGGTGTGAAGAAGGGCCTTAGCTTTAGTTCCTTGAAGGATCAGACCTCGGCTCTTTCTGTTTTTTGTCAGAAACGCATTGCCATGATGACTGATGTCAACGTCTTCTTACGGGGTGTTGCTCATGCTTTTCCTGCTTACAAGGCTCCCATCCTCAGTGAGACCTTAATATGATTTTGGGAATATTGCAGCATTCTACCTTTGAGTCCTTGGCTACCACTCCTTTACGTCTTTTAACATGGAAGATGGTTTTCCTTTTGGCTCTGGTCTCTTGTCCACAGAATTGCTTAGTTGCAGGCCTTGTCCTGCAAACTGCCTTTCCTGGTGTTTCACAAGGATAAGGCTGTTCTCAGTACCTCCCTGGAATTTCTTTCTAAGGTGGTCTCTGAGTTCTACATCAATCAGGAGAATGTTGTGCCTTCCTTTTGTCCTGACCCTAAATCTGACAAGGAGAGGGATCTCCATTTGTTGGATGTAGTGTGTTGCCTCAAGTTCTATGTGCACTGTACTGAGTCCATCCACAATTCGGATGCCTTGTTTGTCATTAGTGAGGGTCCCACGGCCAGTTTGGCTGCATTCAAGGTGACTATTGCACCCTTGATTAAGTCTACCATCCACAAGGCTTATGAGCTCAGAGGGAAACCTGTTCCCTTCCGCATTACAGCACATTCCACCAGATCTGTTGGGGCCTCCTGGGCCTACAAGAATCAGGTCTCAGCTGAACAGATGTGCAAGGTGGCCACTTGGTCTTCTGTGCACACCTTTGCCATTCTCTTTCCACCCAATGAAGCGCAATGTAGATATATCTCCATGGTACCTGTAAGCTATATTGGATGACAGAGAAGAGAGGATTTTAGTCTTACCTGTTAAATCCTTTTCTCTTAGTCCATACAGCTTACAGGTCTCCCACCCAGTGAAAGGGACTGTGCTAGCTTTCCTGTGGCTGGAAGTGGGAGTCGTATTGGGTCCATGCTCACAGGTGTTTTCATCTTCTCGCTATCAAGCTCAGTAGGTTTTGAGAGCTCTGTGACCAAGACAAAATATAATATGAGACAATACATAAATTGCCGTACCACTCATGTTGTCTACTTGATAACATGTGCGGAGTGTGGCTTTCAATATGTCGGTAGGATGACCTGAGCATTGAAAGACAGAATGCGGGAGCACATTCTGCATGTTACCAGGAAAGACTTAGACAAACCAGTGGCGCAGCATTTCTGTAATTGTAATAATGTAAACCTTGAGAAATTCTCATTTCAAGGCATTGAAAGGGTGGTTTTGCCGGAACGTGGTGGTGATATAGGAGCATTGCTTGATAGATGTGAAGTCAACTGGATTTTGCTTTTGAAGACACGTTCACCTAAGGGAATGAATTCTGACCATGATGTCTCTCTGTTTATTCATCATCGGTAAAAGATAAATATTTTTTTAAATATTGCTGTGATTATTGTATTGAGATCTGAGGTTTGAGGTTTTGTAATGTTGACACACTCCGTGTCTGGGATTTAGCGGATCCGATAGGTGTTTTCACCATGTATCCATCGGTTATTTGGGATATGTGACATCACTCTGTCGGATTGGTTGGATTGTGATACACGGATTGTGATTGACTAATTTGAATCCTTATATTGTTATATAGGATCATTGATTAGTATTGTGTGTCATGCCTATGATTAAGTGCGCTTAGGCGTACGAAACGCGTTAGGCGTTTACCCATTTTTTGTCTGTGTGTGTGGGTATCTTTGACCCCCAATACTGTTTTACAGAATCTTTTTCAATAAAATTGGGTTTTATTTTAACCGTGATTGCTGTGGACTGAAGCTTTTGGCGGACGCCGAGAGCACCTTTTTCCTGCGTCTTCTCAGTAGGTTTATTGCCTCAAATCTATCTGGAGGGGAGTGGCTAGGTAGCCTGCTAAGAGGAAGGGGAGGCTACACCCTGCAACTTCTTGAATAATTGTTCCAGCCACTAAGATGAGCTGTCACCTCCCCATGGTACCTGTAAGCTATATGGACTACGAAAAAAGGATACACACACACACACACACACACACACACACACACACACACACACACACACACACACACACACACACACACACACACACACACACACACACACACACACACATATATTTCTATGAGAGAGAGAGAGAAAAAACATTTGTAGCTGAAGATCAGGGATGGGGAGCATTAATCTGAGTGAATCATTGCCTAAAGGTCACACTTTTTTTTTTTTTTTTTTTAACCCTTTGAGTACCAGAAGGGTATTCAAAGCATTGTGAAGCAATGCATCGGATACTCCTTTAACACTCAAAGGGTTAAGATTCTAAAAACGGGTTCAACAAAAGATGCTGAACTCACTGGATGCTAGACAGTCTCCAATGCATTGCCTCACAGTGCGTTTGGAGACCTATCTGGCACTCAAGGGGTTAAAATCTAAATGAATGGGCATTTGGGCGTGCATTACTTGTCCTGTATGGTACATTGGCTTGACCCATGATACACTCACTTTCTTTGTGCATGTGGCCCATAATATTCTAGAATATCTACACAACTGATTCTCAGCTCCAGCCTGCAGGGCACACAGACAGTCCAGATTTTAAAGATATCCCTAATTAAGCATTGGAAGATCAAATTACAACAACTGAGTTGCTAACTACTCACCATTGATTAAGTATGGAAGTAGAAATATTTTGAAAACTATACGTTTGTGTGCCCCGAGGACAAAAGTTGAGTAACAGATATTTTTGTGCACATGCCAATAAATTATTTTCTCACTAATAGTAAGGTCACTTGTAACCCAACTATTTCTGGAGGAGAAGACTCCATCACCTGAAAAAGTCAGGGCCACCAACTTTGCCTTAGATGCAGAGTCTCCCCAGGAGAGGATCCATAAGGATCTCCTGGTCACATGCAAAATTATTTGCTTCTTTTATAGTCGCAACCTCCTTTAGTAGTTTAGCTCTAGAAGTGGAGGACTCAATTTTACCCTCAAGGTCTGTTAGCCATATTCTCATGGCTCTGGATAGACATGCCATGGCTGTAACTGGTTTCATATTCTGGCCTAATAAGGCAAATTGTCTCTTGAGCAAACTCTACATCTTCCTGTCCATTGGGTCCCGTAAGGATGACCCATCCTCCATGGGAAGGTAGTTTTCTTTCCGAGTTGGGAAACTGCAATATCAATTTTTGGCGGATTGACCCAGCCTTTCACATCTGTTTCTTCAAAAGGATACAGCTTCATAAAACGTTTGGATTTAGAAAAGAGTCTGTCTACTTTGGACCATTCTGTCTTGATTAACTTCTGAAATGAATCACGAACTGGAAAGGAGGATGAGGATTTCTTTTTACTGATAAAAGCAGTGTCCATTACATCTAACTCCTTGTGAACTTCAGTAATTCCTAAAGTCTTCCTAATAAACTTTATTATTGACTCTGCTCTGTCACAATTAAAAGAAGTATTTTCTTCCAGGATTTCCCCCTCTTCCTCGGAAGAATACAAGGAGTCTAAATCTTGAATGCTTAAAATATCTTCTCTCACACTGGTACGTGCTGATGGGCCTTCGTCAGCGTCATCAGGGCAAGTCCTCTTCTTTGGGGCAACAGATTGCTGCACTGATGAAAGCGTACCCTGCATGGATGTTTTCATCCATATTAATAAATTCTGAAAATGAAAGGGCATGTCCTGTCCAGCTGCCTTCCTTAGGCATTCTGCACACAGCTTGGTCGTGTCAGAAAGAGCTAGTTTGGCATCACATGCTGGACATATATTAGAATTAGCAAGCTTGTCTTCCTCAGTGTGATATGGAACAGTATTCTTTTCTTTACTCCCAGGCTTACAGTAGCTGGACATGGTGTTTAAAATAAAATATGAACAACTCCATAGCAAATAAAAACGCTACTAACCTGTTCCCAGCATTCTGTCTGAAGCTTAAATGCACCTCGCTGGATTATGGTGTGCTTTCCACCTTGGAACGATTTTGTGACATCATCAGCGTGCGCCCATTATGCGAGATTATAAATATAGGCAGACTCAGCGAGTGACGCTGGCCTGCACAAGGAAGCTGATCAGAGTGATGGAGACCAGGATCCTGCTTGCGGCAAACTGTCCTGAACGCAGAGCGTCGCCTTAGACGCGGTTCAGACGGAGGAGGATGGCGAGGCATAACCACCACCGAGGACAGCAATAAAAATGTGGCCGGGGCAGGGAAAAGGAGCTGGGATACAACATACTCAAAAATTTGGACCCACTGGTGCCTCTGAAATGGAGCTGAAGAGTGGCTGGCCTTCAACTCAGCAAACACTGAAGAATACAGGTCCACTGAAATAGCATGTGTCCGGTTCTGCACTGCATGCTAGAAGAATGGACAATTGTAAACCGGCAGTCAAATGGGGGGAATGACCCCCACTCCATAAGAAAATAAATGTAAAATAAAAGGAAACTCTGAAGAGAAAAATGAACCCTGCTCTCCTGGTTTGCAAGTACCCTGCCTCCTGGTAGTATCAACTTAATCCCCATGGTTCCGTGTTCCACAATGGACAAAAGAGAAATACTGGTCTACACAGCATGAAAAAAATGCTACTAACACTGATATTGGATTTATTTTTGTATATCGTAATCAAAAAATGCCACACATTGAACTTTTGACTGCATCATATAAAAACGGATTATACATGAAATGCCATTTAGATTTTTCAGTTATACTGATAACGTTTTAAAGGTAAACACGCACTGAGATAATACCATTGTTTACCCTACTGCTTATAGTTTTAGTTGTTGATCTAATGGAAAGAATATCCTGGTAAGTAGCTTTTTAACTTTGCAATGATGAAAAGCCTGTATTAATTTAACCTAGAGATTTCATTTGTTCTGAGCGGGAGAAACAATATAAATCACTTTTAAAATCATTAAATCCTGACTTAAATTAATAAAGTCATAATTAGGGCATTATGCTGTGTTTGTTATGGAAGTGGCAGGGCGAGTTGCTTTAATTACTGTCTGTAATAAAAGGAGCAGAGTGCGTACTATGCCCCAATCAGGGCTGTCAGCCACGACTGAGCTAAACTGCAAACTCATCAGCTGAGCTGGCAGTGGGTTACAGAGCGAAGGGGGATCAAGTCTATAGCTGAAACACACTGACAGTAGTTAAAGAGATAGATCAATTGCAATGCAAGGTAGAAGTGCTAATTATTAAAAATGTAAGTATACTTAAATGCTTTATAATGCTGCTCTAATTGTTACAACATTAACGCTTAAATATATTAGGTCTCTCTTCACAGCCTTTTATTCTAATATTTGGGTAATAATCATTTCAACCCATCAGAATTTTTTTAATCACTTGCTCAAGGTATATCCACTGCTAATGTCAGGACTGGATTCATTTTAGACTTCAGTCCATTTGGTGAAATGGGTGATTAAACATTTCCACAATCTGCCAACTGGTTCTTGTGTTTCTCAAGGTCACACAGGTTATAGATTGAGGATGATGAGAATTACACATGGGGAATCCCCAATAGATTTGTTTTGCATGCATTCCGACTCAATACAAATGATTTAAAGGCAAAATGCAGATGATGTGATAAAAAGAAATGGAGAGATTCCGGAGCACAATCGACTGCACCATAGGAGAGAACATTTTCCAAAATTCTCACTGACTTGAATGGGGCTTTTTACACTTTGAATGCTAGAGATATATTTGCAAATTGTTGGCAATCTCTTCATTCAAAGGGTTAATCACCAATGAAATCAGTGAGAATTTGTTTTTGTCCACGGTGGTGCAGATGGATTTCACCAGCATTGCCTCAGTTCTTTGCACATTAACCTCATTACCTTGGTGAAATGCTTTTTGGGCTTCAAATTGGTATAAAATACAGATGAACACTGCAATGTTTAGCTCCTTAAGGAACAGAGGGCTTAACCATGTGAGTGCCACATGGTTTTGCGTACCCCTCAGGCACTCAAAGGGTGAAAAACAAAGGTTTTATTTTGTCATAGTCTCCTTTGCAATCTGTGTGAAGGGCTCTATTTTAGGCGATTTAGCCCATATTCAGTAAGCTACAGGTGAAATTCTGGAGAAAACTTGTGTGTCACAATGTATTTAACCCCTTACCGCCCAAGGACGTACATGTACATCCCGAGCGGATGTCCCAGGTGGACAAAGAACATACATGTACATCCCGAGCAGATGTGCCAGGTGTACAGAGGACTTACAAGTCATTCAATAAAATGAAAAAAAAAAAAAAATGTTCGGTGGGCGTTAAGTGCCGGCTGCACGCACTAAGGGGTTAAGGTATTAACCCCTTAACGACCCTTGACGGTCCTGGCACATCATGGGTAGATTTGTGTTAAGGACCCATGACGTGCCAGGACCGTCATGGATCGTGCAAGCGGCCGTCACTTAAGGACCACGGACCATTTCTTTTTTTATTTTGGCATCCCGAATGGTGCACAGCTGGGGGGAAGCCCTGAACCGGATGCCGAATTAAAAAAAAAGTGGCCAGTGGTCCTTAAGGGATGGATTTTTCACCTATGGTGCAGCTGGGTTGCTCCAGATTTGCAGCCATTTGTAACATATGTTCTTCCATTTTCTCAACGAAAACATTTGAAGTGGGTATTGACAGTAGTGTCTCAATCTTCACTAAAGACGGTTTTATAAGGGTACACAAACAGAGCACAATGACGCCACTCAGCAGGATGTGAATACATTGAGGGAATAAGAAAATAAGTGACAGGTGAGATTTAACCCTTTGAACGCCAGAGAGTCACTCAGCACATTGCAAAGCGATGCGTTATGCACCACTCTGGCACTCAAAGGCTTAGTTTAGAAAACTTTAAGATGATGAATCTGGGTTGCATAAACATGCATACTACATATACACTAAATGAGACATTAATAAATTAAGCTTTGTAAAGGTAACAATACACAGATTTCAGTAAGGAGTGATCATATTAGCTACACCCAAAGATCAAAAGCATCACCCAATGATCCTATTGCACGTGTGTGTGGTAATGTGCCAATGCACAAATCTCTGTGGTTTGGGCTTTGAAAACTACCTGACCAATTTAATAGCTGGATCAGTATTTTCAAGCCTGTCCAATCATCTTAGGTTGGTGATTTGGATGGACAAGTGTAATCAAGTGAGAACATGCACACACAAATAAAATTACAATGTAATCACTACATAGTCTCTTCTTTATGGGGGTCTTTATAGAAGGATTTGGGACTAGAAGTAGACAAGAGTGTGCAATGTCCATCATCTGCTGCAAGAGGCAGTATGGTAAAAAGGCAAAACTTTAATTTAAACCAATGTAAACTTCTCACTTAAACACACAAAAGCCAGGAAATTTGGGGGTAAAGCTCTACAAATATTAACTCCATGCAGCCCTGATCTTTGCAGATGAAAAAGTACATAGAATCACAATTAACTTCAATGACATTACGGATAAAATCACATATGATATTGTCAATATCATTAATGTTGCAAATTAGATTATCTGAAACATACAAAGTGAGAATTAATGTTCACAAAATTTTAAACCTTAATATATCAGTTTTTGTTTATGTTAGTAAAGAGTTAATGTTGGCTTTTAACAAAGTTTTTTTGCCTTTTAACTTCCATAATTTAATATATGGAACATATTACAATGAGATTCCTAACCTTGGCTTTGACAAAAGTGTCCCCCACCCCCAGATGTTTTTTTTGTTTTGTTTTTTTTTTAACCCTTTGAGTACTAGGTGTATGCAGAGAAATGCATTGCTTAAACTACATTTACTAACAATGTAATTGCCTAATGTGTTTGACAGACAAAATCACTGCCATTTTGAAATCCCATCAAGCACAGTAGTGAGTGACCCATCAAATACACCCTACTAACATCATAAAGGTCTTCCCATGCAGAACCATAAACAATGGGGGGCATTTTTTACACTGAGTAGAAGCAAAAAGGTGCCCCCATAACCTCTATCTCAAAATATTAATATTGAATAGCTTTTGTTGCAGGCAGGGTTGGACCTTCTAGCTAAAGCTGGCCTTGGTTGAGGCCAGGACCTTAACCCAAGTAATGTCTGATGAAGGTATGCAAAGATGAGCAGGACACTGCCTTGGACAGCTGTTCAGAGGCCTGAATGTGGTAGGCCCAAGAGGTACTCACAAATCTGGAGGATATAGTGCAAGAGGGAAAAAGGATGTCTGAATATCCCTGTGGAAGCTAAGTTTGGCATGAGGAACAGTGAACTAATGGGGTTAAAGGGACCCTGAATCCTTATAGCTTTGGCTTTCCCCAAGTGCCCCTTAGGATCTGAAATGTTCAAAGAAAACCCCTCTAAAATAGGACAAAGTAGACCAAAGAATTAGGAAAGTGTAATAAAATACACAGAAATGTCTAAAAAGATACTTTAACTGCATGTTCATTGAGAGAACAAGAGAAAACAAAAATATCAGCAAGTACTGTCTAATTTGTATAAACTGACAATTAAATCAAGCTAAATGTGTCAACCTATTGCTTTAAAGGAGCAGCAAACTTTTGTTATGAAAAAAAATACATATAGCAAGACTTTCCTGGTTGAGCAAAATAAGGGTACTCCCACTTCTGAGAGGTGAACATTTCACTTTATAAGTGTGTGTCACTGACAAAGTTCTCCACAGAATGTGATAGAAACTGCTGAGTCATGCTGTCAGTTAGAACTTTCAGGAAGTAATCATGCTGTAAATTAATTTCCTGACAATTTGACTAAAACAGCTGACAGCAGTGGGAGTGCCCTTGTTTTACCCTGCAGGGAAAGCTCTAGCACATACAGGATTGCATAAAAAAGTTAACTGCTCCTTTCAATAAAAAAATGGCCTGTATAACAGATTTTGAAAGAACTTTCAAAACCACTTAAGGTGCTATAAGGTGTTACATCCACTTTGCTAGTTAGAATGGCAACTTCCATACCTAATTTTTCGAACTCTGTGCTGCTATTATTTATTTAATTTGCTTACATTTATTTGCATATTTTGTGGAATCAAGTTTTGTTAACCCTTTGAGCATCAGAGGGGTATGCAATGCATTGCGTATCCCCCTCTGGTGATAAAAGGATTAAATAAACTAGTGTTGTTTTTAAACTTATTTTTTTCATCTTTATTCCAGAAAAAGGACCTTATTTAATCAAAGACTCTGGGCTCTATTCAGTAATTTAAAGTTGAGCAGTTCTGGGAGAAACTAACTGTACCATAGAAAACAAATGTAAACTCATTGATTTTATTTGGGCTTTTAAACCTTCGAATGCTAAAAAGGACTTGATAATGCACTGGAGACATCGCTAGCATTCAAGGTGCTAAAAGTCTTCATTTACGTCACCCCCACCCAAATAGTTGGTTTATTCCAGAATTGTACCTGATACATTGGACATTATGAAGTAAAGGCAGCCTCCCTCCTCCCCAGTCATGCACCACAGGATTAAAGGAGCAGTTAACTTTTGTTATGAAAAATATATATTGTAGCTCTTTTTGTGTTGAGCAAAACAAGGATACTCCCACTACTAAGAGATGCATATTTTCAGAGTTGTTACAGTTTAAACCCTTGCATTTATACATTACCAGTGCCCTCTAGTGATCAGATTCAAGTTAGTTACTCAGTAACATTCTATTTGAGAGAAAAGTCACAGACAGTTTTCCAAAGAATGTGACAAACTGCTGAGTCATGCTGTCAGATAGAACTTTTAGGAAGTGAAAGTGAATGGTTAGGCGTGCCCATATATTAAAATACCTCTACTCTGAAGAACCATGGGTGGTGCTTTATTCTGTGGCATTCTCATTCAAGTAGTATTTACCTACTTACTGTTGGGGAGGTGAGAACCTAACTACAAAACATAGCTAAACATCAGCAATCATAGGCAACTGCATATATCAAACTATGACAGAAATAGAGACAGACACATATACCAAACTGCTATATAAAGGGCAACTACACAAGAATGTCATTTGGTTAGAAAAAAATGAAAGACATGTTTACAAATAAAGTTCCCCTTTAACTTCCTGAATGCTAGAGAGGTCTCCGATTCAATGCTTTGGAGATTTCCTTAGCATCAAAGATTTATAGGGACCCTATCACAAAAACAACTGAGGATTTTGAAATTGCTTTCAAAGTCACCTCTGCACTATAGTAGCCTTTTTTATTTACAAAACTAGTTTTTGAGGTAAAAAGATTTATAAATTATGCTAATGAATGCATACTTCTGTAGTCCTACACTGCCTCCCCTACTCCCTGCCATATAACCCTTTCAGAGATGGGGAGGTGGGAAATGCAATTGTAAGCAGTGTCAGGGAATGGAGAAAGAATAGGGCAAAGACAAGAAGTGACTGCATGACATGTCTTAAAGGGATAGTAATGTTTCATAATAAAAGCAGCTTTAATTAATCATCATAGTATTTTGGACTTTGGAGAGTGTTATTTCAATACTGTCAGAGTTATAGTTCAAGAGTAATTCAATGACAAAGTGTCCCCCTCCCACCCCTTTTACTGATGTAACACTGCTCAGCCAGAGCAGAAGGGAGGTGCCCAGGTAGACTGCAGAGAGGGACAATCTTCAATTAAGATAAGCGAAAAAGCTGAAAAGCTTGTCCAGGGGGGCAGGGCTTTCATTGTTCTCATAGGAAGAAGATTGTCCCCTGCTGTTATCTGTCTGGTCTATGGACTGCATTCTATATCTGAGAAGAGATGGCTTACACTAGGTAAAAGGGGCGGGAGGGGAAACTTTGCTTTTGAATATCTCTCAAACCATAAAGGTTTGAGAGATAAGGCTTACATTGTTCTTCATGTTTTTTAATACCTACAAAATAATATAAAGATAAAATGAAGTATTACTATCCCTTTAAAGGGGATGTATCACCCCTATACAAGTTAGCACGAATAGTTACATTATATAGCGAATATGTGTAAAAGTGTATTCATTTCTTTTTTTAAAGCTCTAGTTGGTCAAAACTGAAGGAATAAACGCTGCCCTGCACCTGGTTCCACAGAGACGGCGGTTACCTGCTCTGTAACCACAGTCCGTCACTCTTGCTCTGCTCTCTTGCCTCTATCCAGCCTCCTCTGATAACAGAGGTTTTCTGCCTGTAAGCTGGAGTGGTCTCATTGGCTAGATATCGATCTCTGTCAATGAGAGCACTCCAGCTTACAGGCAGAAAGCCTCCATCATTGGAGGAGGCTGGATATAGGGAGGGGAGCAGAGGCAGAGTGACGGACTGCGGTTACAGAGCAGGTAACTGCAGTATGTGCATAAGCAGGTGCAGGGCAGACTTTGTTCCTTCAATTTTGACCAACTAGAGCTTTAAAAAAAAAAAAGAAATGAATAAACTTTTACACATGTGCTATGTAATGTAACTATTCAGACTAACTTGTGTAGGGGTGATACAACCCCTTTAAGGCATGTCATGTAGTCACTTCTAGTCTTTGCCCTATTCTTTCCCCATTCCCTGACACTGCTCAGAATCTATACATCTAATTATCATAATCTATACATCTAAATAATTGCAAAAAGGGTTGCGTATA
Organism: Rhinophrynus dorsalis; assembly: GCA_037306005.1. Lineage (NCBI taxonomy): Eukaryota > Metazoa > Chordata > Amphibia > Anura > Rhinophrynidae > Rhinophrynus > Rhinophrynus dorsalis. Next base: position 606,539,520 of record CM074718.1, read on the forward strand.
CAAAAATGGCTACTATGAAATACAGGTGATTTGAAAGCGCTTTCAAACTCAAAGCTGAATTCCTTTAAAAAGAACACAACACTAGTAACCATTTGCATAACCCTCTGGCACTCAAAGCGTTAAAATATCTGCTAAGAGATAAATAGGATTATTAAAAAAACATAAAATCTGTAATCCAAGCGGTTAAAAGAACTTACCTATCATCTTTTTTGCTCTTTGGTTTCTGAGAAGACTTTTTGTTATCGTCGGATTCACTTTTGTCTTCACTAGAAGAGCTGGCGTCGCTCTCCCCGCTGTCACTGCTATCCTCCTCCGTGCTGTCTTCCTCACTATCAGATTCCTTTTCTAACACACAGGAAACAGTGGGAATGTGACTGCAGTTGTACAAATGTGAAATAAGTCATTTAACAGACCCGTCAAAGTGTTAGGGGTTCACAGATGGCTAGATGAAAAGAACGCATCATAAAAAATATAACAGATAAAGAACTGCAAAACCAACAGCTACTGATATAGTTAACCCACTGGGTATCCATTTAACAGGTCACACGCAAAAAAAGCATGCAACCACATATCACCTTTATAAAAATGGTGTCCTAAGAATCTTGCACTGCATGAAAGTGCAAGATTCCCAGGTTGCACTATGAAACGTCATTACCCTGTGATGTGATGTAGTGGCATCATGTGTGTAGATATTTATGCCTTCCAGATATCAGGACTTGTAATCTTTAAAATGGGCAGCAACCACATGCTCTCTGGAGTTGGGAACTGAAGTTTGTGCGGTGCTGGGGATTAGCTATAGGCAATGATTGCGACGGACTGAGACGGGTGGAAAAAAAATATCGCTCTTGTGGGATTCGCCTCCCCAATCATAACACAGAACTAGGCCTTGTACGTGATGGACAATTAAGGTTGTATGCACGATACAGTGCATATGACCTTAGCATATGAATGCTTTCCGAGCTCGCTCTCCCTTTCTCTCCGCTTTCTACGGGAATGACAGGGAGCGGTTCAGGTGTTAGAAGGAGAGACACTGCTGGTATCGGTGTATGCCTCTAAATGTAATAATAGAGGAGTAAGATTGTAAGTCCTGATATCTGGAAGGCATAAGTATCTACACACATTATGACACTAAATCACAGGGTATTGAAGTTTCATAGCGCAACCTGGATATCTCACGCTTTCATGCAGTGCAAGAGTCTCAGGTTGCGATTTTTATAAAGGCGACATTGTTAATGCAATATGTGGTCGCACTCTCTTTTGTGCGCTACTATTTAAAAGTAAACCAACCCACGGAGTGTCAGAGTGGTGTTCAAAGCCTTGCAAAGAAAGGTGTTGCACATCATTATGGACTCAATAGGTTTAAAAGTCACAGTTCACTTGTGGCACAATCAATAAAAACTACAAATAACACAACACTGCCTATTTGGAAATAAACAATGATACTATCAAAACTGATCACAGAAAAACTGCAACTAATCCAATACCAAATCCTCCTTGTCAGGACAGATCATGTGTTTGAATGGTTTAGTGTTTGCTTTTTAATTAAAGAAATGAGACATAATTTCACAATTTCATTGTTATTTCACAATACAAGCATTTTTTTTTTGAGTGATGCTGCCTTATTTTAAGAACCCTTTCACATGGGCGGCATCATTGCTGCAATGCAGAGTTCGATTTGTCACCCATGGCTGGACTGTAGTGTCTGACACGAGCTACTATCACATCATGTGATCACAACAAAATCCAGCATGCAGCAATTTTACTGCGTTCACTCAGGAAAGCAGGACAGTTGCAGTAAGTCAGGTCTACACCGTGGCTGACAAGACCTTTTACATTAGCAGCATAGGAGGTGGTGATTCTCACTGCAAACTTCAATGAATTGCTAACACCTGGAAGCCAGCCAGTAATACTATCTGACACTCAAATGGGCCTGCCATCAGACATGCCTCCCTTCATTCCAATCAGCAGTAGAATGCAGGAGAGAAAAGAGTGTTATTTAAAGGTAACAGAACTGTTATAGGGCGCTGCAACAGTTCTGTTGCTACTGTGAAAGAGAAAAGGCATACACATCATATTCCTATGTGAAATACCAATACAATAAAATTATTTATTAAAGAGCAAGCTTTAGTGTTCTATACATTCAGTTTGCAATCATAGTATGAGATCATTCAACTTTTTTTTACTGGTGTTTATCAATAGTTGACTAATCTATGCTGCATTTTGAAAAGTGAAAAAAAAAAAAAAAAACATTCCATAAAATAGGTCAGAATGAAGGGAAAAAGAATAATTTTTGTGGTAGTTTTTATATAAATATAAATACTTTTCTCTGGAGTTCATTGGGGACAAGCGGATGATGTGGTTTACAGTCGCTCCTTCCAGAAGGTAGAGCATCTGTGGAAAAGGAAGCCTCTCTCTCAATGTTGGAAAGTGACAGTTTTGCCCCTTTTTAGTTTCCACCTAGCAAGGTCAATCCCAGTCCATAAGATAACAAATACATAATCAAGGAACTGAGAAGCCAAAGAACAGCTATTTCTGGTTTTCTTAGGGAAGGATGCCCTAGGTTCCCCATGGACTGCAGCAAAACTAATTTATCAGTAACTAATTCAAGCTCACCAGGAACCTGTATGTTCTATATTATTGTATGCATTTTTGGAGGCTTTGGCTCCACCTCTCTAGGTTGGCAGCTCCCCAAACAGAGTGATAGCTGAATTATGGACGGTATAAATACTTCCTTCATTTCCCACAAATTAGGATAAGGTGGAATCACTGCTTTTTAACTGCATTATATTAAATACATGTTAACAGACCGTAGACAGATAGGAACTTGCCTGAATCTGAGGTGTCTTGACAGGGTAGGCAAGCTTTTCATGCCTTTTGCCAAAAACATTTTAGTAAACCCCACTGTTTTATTTGTAGCAAGTCATAGGATGTTTCTTGTAAAAGTCCAGATTTGGAGCTCAGAAACTTCCTTTGGAACAAGCCTTCTACTTGTGTTCAATTTAGGCCGTATCACTTCCATTAAAGGGATAGTAATGTTTCACAGAAACAGCAGCTCCAATTAATCTTCAAAGGATTTGGGCCATGGAGAGTGTTATTTCAATACTGTCAGAGTTGTAGTTCAAGAGTAATTGAATGATAAAGTATACCCCCTCCCACCTCTTTTACCTAGTGTGGGCCACATCCCCTCAGATGTGGAATCTGGTCCAGGAACCAGAGAGCTCACAGCAAGGGACAACCTTCTTACTGTGAGCTTAAGGAAAACCCTGCCCCCCGAAAGGTTTTTCCTTGTGCTCAATGAAGACTGTCTCACTCTGCAGTTCATCCAGACAACCTTACTCTGAGGTGAGCAGTAAAAGGGGCGGTAGTGGATAGCACTGAGATACTCTCCACGGCTCAAATACTATGAAGAGTAAATGGAGCTGCTTTTATTGTGAAACATTATTATCCCTTTATTTCAGCAACTTGGGCCTCTCGATGGAACAATTAATACATCTGTGTATAAATCTTTGTTACCTGCCTCCTTCAAGACACAAGACTCTTGGATACCCTTTGCAGACCTCTGTGTCATATGGAAGGCACATTATAAAGTACGTAGATGCTTCGGTCATAACCACATATACCGGTCAAATTTCTTATACATCATTAGTATTCAGGCACCATCTAGTAATCAGTATTATTATTTCAGGGTTTTTTTTTTTTTTTTTTATATATTGGTATAAGCATGTGCAGTACTACACACAATCCCAGTCCGTGCATCATTTCCACTGGCCTTCACATTACAGGTATCTGATCTGTCTGCTCTCACATTGCGGGATCATTGTATTATTAATTTTTGGAGGCCATCAAACACTGCAACAGAGTTGTCAGATAGTATAGAGCACAGCCTGTCTTTTGAGTATCCCACACATAGTTAATAAAAAGAGGATTTTAGCCTTACCTGTTAAATCCTTTGCTCTTAGTCCATACAGGTTACTGGTAACTTTGGGTAGGCAATCCACCCCTTTAATTGTAGGCAGGAATAATTCTAGAATTGTATGCAGAAGGTGGAGCCTACCTTCCCTCCTTGGCTGCAGCTAGCCAACCAGCTCCAGAAAGATTTGAGACACTAACTATGACTAGATAGTAGAAGGGAAGAAGACTCCTGTGAGAATGACCCCAAAGGACCCCCACGGTCTGCCACAGGAGAGCCAAGCATGGTCCCTTGACAGGATGGGAGGCCAGTAACCTGCATGGACCAAGAGAAAAGTATTTAACAGGTAAGATGAAAATCCTCTTTTTTCTGTCGTCCAATACAGGTTACTGGCAACTTTGGGATGTCCAACCATCGAGTTTCCCAGAGGCGGGAAGGAAGGCAAGGACCAGGCACAAGGCCCCCAAAGTCACCAGAGCAGATTTGAACCATCAGATCAGAAATAGCCCAACAAAACAATGACGTGTCAACGGACACTGAACAGAGGTAACAACACCTCAAACTGTTACACAGCACATTGAACTAGAGCCAACAGGGCTCAAAAGTGAGGGAAGCACCAAGAACCGAAGAAGATCCTAGACAGGCAAGACTGCCTCCAGAATCTTCCTCCCAAAGCTGGTGTCAGCCGACGCCAGCACATCAACACGGTAGTGCTTCGATAAGGTGTGCACAGATGACCAAGTGCAAGCCTTCCACAACTGATCAGCAGAAGCCTGATTCTTGTAAGCCCAAGAAGCCCCAATAGATCTTGTAGAATGAGCCCGTAACCTGAAAGGGGACAGGCTTCTTTCTCAGCTCATAAGCCTTACGAATAGTGAACTTGATCCAAGAAGCAACAGTCACGTTGGATGCAGGTCTTCCTGTCTTGGGACCCTCAGGAATGACACACAGAAATCTTTCTGGCGCTAGCTGCAGCCAAGGAGGGAAGGTAGGCTCCACCCCCTGCATACAATTCTAGAAATGTTTCTGCCTACACTTAAAGGGGCGGATCACCTACCCAAAGTTACCAGTAACCTGTATTGGACGATAGAGAAACATTCTTAAGAAACTGACAAAGTAATACTTATATTGTATCCAAAGAAAAAAGTTGTGTTACATCTATGCAGGCTGTAGATAAACTAAAAGGGTCAATACCAATTTTTAATTTAAGGGGCTTGAAAGAGAGGCCGTCTCCTCTACAGAAGGCAGTTAGAAGGAAGGAGGGGAGGGAGGAGCATATCCCCCCCAAAAAAAAGTAGGCTACGAGGAGCAGCACAAGAAGCTAGATGAAGCTATGAAAAGCAATCCTCCTCAATAGAGTTCAGAGAAATCTTCCACATACTCCAGACCTCATTATGTTTGGAAAGGTTATCAAGAAAAATATAAATCAACATCTCTATTCACTGTCTGCCACTCCAGCCTTGTTTCCAGCCTTGTTCCGCCGCATTCACTGAACCTCACATTCATGGTCTTACACCCCAGCCATGTTTCACAACGCTCCATCACTAATATTTATTCTGAGAAACCCCTTTTACTTCAAGGAACCAGCAGATTCCACTTAACACAGTTTGAAAACAATTGGCTTATGCTAAGAAATCACCAAATTTCAAAATTGTATTAGTCACCTATGATGCAGTTTGTCTGGCCCAGAACTGCACCAGTTTTCTATACTTGATCTTAGCCAAAAAGCAGAGAAGTGGATATAAGGCCCCAAGTCTATGTATAAAAATTGTCTATGTATAAGAATTCGGTTTTACCACTGCTTCTGTCTGATGCGTTCTCCTCCTCTTCCTCCTCAGATTCAGAGTAAAATTTTTCAGGCTTTTCTTTCTTTGGTTTTCCAGCAGACGTCTCCCATCCTTTAACCTACAACAGTAAATAACAATTTGAACTGAGTATATAATTAGTACCAGATTTAAAATGTAAGAAAATATTCTAAATTTATTAAAAGCCAGAGAGATGCAAATCTGAAGAAAGCCACCTGCTTTTCCCCTAAACAGAAGAGGAATGCTGTGCATGAATCTCAATAAATGACCAGTCTTATTGATTAATGCATTTTGTAAATACTGACCAAGTGATGCCATAAGGTAACACATATTTTCCATAACCCCCCACTCCCATCCATTTAAAGCACGAAAAGAATGGAAAAAAGGCAGAAGAAATCAACAATGTTACACAGCCATACCAAATTATGGCTATGAGTGTCAGAGGGGTACGTGACACATTGCTTTGCTATACATTGTGTACCCCATGGCAATAAATGTTAAAATGAGTCTTTTATCTCAAGATACATTTAGATAATTTTAAAGAGAATTAAAACTGCCTAAATGTTGTGCTGTTTGCTATATAATTTTTGACAAAGTAACCTTAATTTGTTGGTGGTACAGGGTGCACATTAGGCTCAGAGAGCTGCAATCACTTTTGAATAAAACACCTTTCAGCAGTGGGATTTTCCCTTGTACTCAGGAGAATACACTGTACAATATATATTTTACCATATATTGTGTTTAGTGGTACTAAGTTGGTACTGAAACAATTAATCAAATTATTCAAATAAAAAAATTAGGTTCATTTTTTATTATATTGAATAATTGTCACTTGCAAAGCTAAAAGGTATGCATGTGTAACAGTGAAGTTCTGAGAACATATAAAGTCTCTAATTCTTGAGCGGAGCTACTTGTGACGCACATTAAGTAACTAGACTGCGGAGGGGAACTGTACTGCTGCTCACACCACAGCCAAGGTGAGCATAGGTGAACAAAATAAATACAGCTGGAAGATCCATCATGGTTTCCCTCATTTTAAAAGAATATCTGCCATTTTTGTAACCAAAGCAATAATCTATAGAATATTTGATTAATGAAACATATGAAAGTTGCAACCATATACATAGTTCTTTACTTGCTGGCTCCTTCTTCGTGGTTTCTTTTAAATATGTTTTTAAAAGGAACTGATGATTTCAGTGGTTCTCTTCATTCAATGTGTGTGCCCTCTACCTGCAGTCTGTAATAAGAGTCTGTAACTCACTGTAATATCAAAGGATCGTAAGAACTAGGAAACATTCACAAAGATAAAGACATGCAGATCTTGAGCACACACTAACTAGCATAGAGAACAAACACATTTGCAGAATTTTTACTTATTCCCTGCAGTGCAGCTGTATTGCTCCAGAATTGTTCCTTTATAGCATCATAAATTAGGCCTTGAGTATCTTTCTATTATTGATAGAAAGCTTTTCAGCTGGAGAGTGAATAGTGAAAGACAGCATTTTATTGTCTTTTGCTAAACAGATGACTTCCTCAGTTTCTACAGACCACAGGCAGAGGGCACTAGCACTGAAATCAGAAGGAAGATGAGAAATGAGACTGCAAACAGCACAAAGAATTAAAGTATTTATTAGGGAAAAGGTTAACTGTTTATTCAAAATCAGTTGGTGGCTCAAATATCTGCTCTCCTCTGGTGTCCTTCTAAAGACCCCTGCTGAAACAATGACTACTGTAATTTTGAATAAACCATCTACTTTTTACACTAACCAAATGTCCCTCTCTTTTCAAGACACATTTTTGGATTTATGTCAAGGTCACCCAGGCTCAATTACCAACTAACTGTGAATGCCTCTTTTAGAAAACATTTCTGAATAAAATGGAGTGCAATTTTTATTCCAGCTTTTCCTCTATGTGGTGTAAGCTGGCACATATGAGAATATAATGGTAGAACTGTCTACAGAGACCTACACAATAAGCCACAAAAGACTCAACTGCTCATAAATCAAGCAAGTGGATCTGCAATAACTTTTGAATGAAGCATTTTAGACAGTTAAAGTACCACTGTTTTACTAACAGTAAAAAGTGTCACTTATATAATTGTTCATAAAAAATGTTTTTCTCTCCTTTTAATATAAAATATTATAGTTCCGCTATAGTAGGGGTAGTTAACTGTTGGACCTCAACCTATTGAGAAGTACCAATCCCATCATCACCAATGAACCAAAACCTGTTTGGGGAATATTAAATGTGACTATTACTATACTCACATATCTATGACGTTTATTTATGGGGGTTGGGAAACATACATACATACATACATACCGACTCAATAACTTCCACATTACGAACAGAGGCGTCAGGTGCAACATCAGGCCAGTCTGATAACTCCAGGTAACCGGAGGCCTTGGCATTAAGAGTGTGTGAAAGAGTACCAAGCTGAAAACGATCTCTATCTATTGAAAGAAATAAGAGTTGAATTAAATGAAAAACGTGAGCTGTGAAGCACAAAGAGCAGCCATTATCAAGACAAGAGATAATTGCGGTTACATTAGCTTGAATTCCACGAAATAAACATAAACTAGGAAGCTCTCAATAGGTCAAAAAGATTATTTCAATCCATAGATTACAATAATCTCTCCCATAATGGTCAATAAAAAAGCTAATCTGTCTGTGTATTTAGAGGTGTTGCACTGAAATGTAGCTTCTCTAAAAATTACTTTAGTGTGAATATTAAGAATGACAGCACAGTTAAACAATCCATATACATGTCTTGGCTCACACACATTCAGAATTTTAATAGTTCTTTTTCTGCAAAACCAAGCACCATTAGAAGAGAAATAAGTAATGAACCTACATGAGAGGCAAACCTCTAAATAAACATAAATGGTCTGAAATGCACTTTTTATTTTGCGGCTAGTGAATCATTAATAATTTTACTTTTATAAATATAAAATGGGCCTTATGAATAGAGGCAAATGCAATTCTGGAGCAAACCAACTGAACAACAAGGAACAAATAAATATATATATATAAAAAAAAATCTTACTGCTTTAAGTTGGACTGAACCCTTTGAGTGCCAGAGGGGTACGCAACGCACTGCAGAGCAATATGTTGTGTACCCCTCTGGCACCCAAAGGGTTAACTCCTTGAATGCCAGGGGTCACATTGCTTTGAAAAGCACTGGAGACCTCTCTAGCATTTAAGGATTTAAAAACATTTCAATCAATGCAGATTTTTACTTGTCTCTCAAGGAGTAGTTGGTTTGTTCCAGAGTTAGTTTTTTGGTTTCCTGAATAAGGCCCTTGTTTATATCCTTGATGAATCATTCATAATTGTAATTTTATAAATATACACTGTATATTCTATACACCCTGACAGCACAGCCCAACTGAGACTATGCATCAAATGCTATAACCTAATGAAGCTATGCATCACAGGCTATTAACCATTTGCATGCCACAGGCGTGTCACATGTATTTGGAAGAAAAGCACCGGACATGCCTCTTGCTCTCTCATAACTCCCAAGTGGCCCTCTTTTTAGGAGGGACAGACACTCTTTCAGACCCAAATCCCTCTGTCCTTACAGTGATGTCCCTCTTTTCAGGAGATCAGACTGTGTGGTGTATATACGTGTATCACATTGCTCTACAGCTATAAAACTCACATTAATGTTTGTATAAACATCAATATATATGTTTATAAATTAGTCTGTGTAAATAAAATACTTTAATTTTGCTCTAAGTTATTTATTCACTTACACAAAGTGGTGTCAATAGGTCATGAAATTACCTAAAAATTCTTGGTAATGCCCCACTCACCAGAAACCCCCCGCAGAAGCTCCCCATAAAACACAAGTGTCCCTCTTTAGCCATTTAAAATGTTGGGAGGTATACACTCTAAGGGTTAATAAAAATGGATTCTTCAAATTACTTTACATTTAAAGGCAGATTATGCTGTAAGATTCATGTATGTATAGTTTAAAAGTTTACGCAGCCTAAAAGAACCTGCTCGTGCTATTTGGCAGCAGGCTGAGGGAAATCTTTTGCTGGTGCACTCCTCATTTCCTGTTATGTCTTAAACAGCGTGGCACAGCCTCCTTATTAGAAAGTAAGTGAGCAAAACTTTCACATAAGACCAACTAGTACTTTGAGTGACCCCTTAAAGAAACTAAAACACATAAAAGTTATCTGGGGTTACATACAATCAAATACCCCGTAAGTCATGCTATTATCGATATTCTCTGTTTTTCTGAGGCCTAAAAGGTAGTCTTACATATGTGCTGAGGAAGCAGACTTCCCTGCCTTTTCCAGGGTTCCTATTAATTGCCCAGGACTGTCTGTATAAGGGCTGTGATAACATAACAGCCATTTGGGATGCAAGACCACTGGGCACTAATCAATTGTTCTGGTTCTACTCTTCTCTTTCATTACAAACTGCACAACCAACCTTAACCCTCTGAGTGCCAGAAGGGTAAGCAACGCGTTGGCTTTGCAATGCATTGTGTACCCCTCTGGCACTCAAAGTGTTAAATAAATGATATCTTAGCAGAACCATTTACACATACATTAAAACGCAAGTATAGGATTACATTTCAGGGACGTAGCATATGAATTATTATTTTTACATATGCTTTCCGTCTGTATGTGATATGTATCATTCTATTGACCTAGTGTTCCTTTAATGCTTAAAGGGGGGGGGCAGTAGAAAAGAGGGCACATACTATTTTTAATATTCAATATCAAACACTAGAGCTCCCGCCAAGTTCCAGGTTTCCCTAATGTAACAGCCACCAGAGTGGACATCACTATATCTTTTAATAATTTTAAAACACATTCTCCTGTTTATCTGGGCAGCCACTCCTATAATAATGAAAGTTTGAAGCCCCAATAGGTTTTAACTGCAAATTCAATCCTTTGACAAACAATGGCACACACTTTGCTGTATCTCTCTAATCCAGCACATTCAAGACCTGAAAAAATGGTGAATCGGAACAAAATGAAATGTTCTGGACATTTGCCACACTGTAGATTCTTACAAATCCTGTAACTGGACTTGCCATTTTCCGGATCTGGTGCTGAAGCCATGTTGTTTATTTTAATTTTTTTCCCCCACAGAATTCAGACCATTCTGTAAACTAATAGATAAAAAAATGGCTTCCAAAAATCATGCCAGATACAGTCAAATTACCGGATTATGTTGGACTAGAGCAGTGCATCTCAACCACGGTGCCACAGTCCTGTGGTGTGCTCTGGGCAGTAGTTTAGGTTGCCATTTTTTTTTCTATGAAAACTTTGCAAAATTCTACTACTGAGTTTTCAAATTAAATTGTATCGAGTTTATTTTGCAAGACATGCTCCTTTTTGCCATTTTGAGAAATTAAGTATATATAAGTATTTGTATCCTTCAATACACTCTTGAAATAATTAACTATGAAAAGTTAGGGGTGCTCTGAAAATCCCAGACAATGTTTAAGGGGTGCCTTCAGATATTATTATTAAAAAAAAAAAAAAAAAGTTGACAATCACTGGACTAGAGAGATGCAAACTGTACTATATTGTAGTCCTAATGGGAGCTAATTTCTAGGTCCAAAGGCAACAGTATCATTTTAACCCTTCTAAGTACCAGATGGGTAAGCAACGCATTGCGGAGCAACACGTTGCATACCCCTCTGGCACTCAGAGTGTTAAAGTATAATAACCCCTCTTGGATCCTAGCGAGAGCTAATTGCTTCTCAGTGCATCTGAAACCTCTCCTGCATTCAAGGGAGTTAAACAATTACTTGTGACCTTTTAAAACCAGCAAATCGAAATACCATTAAACATGTTATATACCTTTAAATGGTGACTCTAGAACTGGAGCAGGTTTCTGTGCCAAAAATATTCTTCTTGCATATTTGCTCAAAGCTCCACTCTTCTCATTTGGAACAATAAGCTGTTTTACAAACCTCGTGCGGTCCCTTATATCATAATTTTGATCATATTTACCGAGATTTAATATGTACTGGGTTAGCAATTTTGTCTGTGGGGGAAGAAGAAAAAAAAAAAAAAAAACATCAGGAAGATGACAGCCCCAGTTATTTATCATTATTGATAACACTCAGTAAACATATTTAAAAAGGGTAATAAAAATGAACTGTTAAGAAAAACAAATGTTGATCCATGGGGAATAGGCATATATGAAGCAGCAAATGGAATTTTGTAGCCAGAGCACATGTCCTCTCCTGCATTGGGAGGTGAATGCAAACTGAGAGGCAGCCATGTGCTAGATTATTAAATTGCTGAAGTGGAAAGAAAGGCATCATTAAAAAATAATCATATATGGCAAACCCACTGAAGGGGCTACGTGAGGATAATGAATGTGGAAATGCAACTAAAAACATGGCACTCAAAACTTAATCAGAAAAATATGCAGGACATCAAAACATCAGTGGGTATTAGGGGGCTGGCAGGGTTTCTGCCGAGGTGTGCTTTATGAAGACCAAGTGTCGCTGGCATCAGCGGTGTCTGCACTCTGTGACTGCACCCACTTGCTCTGTTCTGAATTATGACCCATTAAAGGAGGCACATGAATCATTGAACTGGATTACTGCAAATTATATGCAGTGCATTTCGCTTTTACTTTTTCATAAAAGCAAGATGCTGATGTCCTCTTAAAAACAGGATAAAAGAGCGCTCATAGCTTTTCGGCAATATTGTTCATTTATTTATGTAAGGTAACAGCTTATTTTATAGCAGCTTCTCCATCATTTCCTAATTCAGCCGTTGAATCTGCCACATTAAAAACAGCACTGAGATTATGCTTATAATAACCAGCAGAAAAGGATAAATTAATCCATTAGGTTATTTACTGCTTGATTGGAGGAGACCTTCCTGGAATCAAAAGGGTTAAACTGATGGATTTTAACCCTTTGAGTGGTAGAGGGGTTCACAATGCATTGTGTTCCATTCTGGCAATTAAAGGGTTAATCATTATTAAAAGAAATTAAAAACAAAACAAAAACAACAACTTTGTGTGGCGACAGTAAGAGGGAATCGTGATACATTTGTCGTAGAAAGGAATATAAGAAAGGTGTTTAACCCTCTCAATGAAAGATTGTGCAAGACACTGCAGACTAATACATTGCATACCCTTCTGGAATGGAAAGTGTTAAAGGAACATTGGGAATAAATATATCACAGTGCTCTTGCTGCTCTGTAAAGCAAGGGTATCCCCAATGCTGGAAAAACTTAATTTAAAAGTTATTGTAGCTCAAAATAGTGCCAACTAATATCCAAAAAGGCAAATTATTATATTTACAATGCACTGTATGGGAAAACCGAATTCACGGACTATGGTTCTCCAGAGTAACTGATGGGGACAGAATGACCTAGTGACTGCAACAGAAAACTGCAATTTAAAGAAAAACGAACACCATCTAATAATAAATTGCAATGTAACTTAAAGGGGTAGTAACATATACAGTTTATCCTCTTGACTGAAACAAGGGGTCTCCCACTGCTGAGAGGTGTTCTATTCAAAAAATATTGCAGCTCAAACTTCATTTTTTATGTGCAATATCTCAGTGGCCTGAAATTGTACAGTGGCACTGTTGCTATACCATCCTATGGATATTTATGGTCAACTGACAAGAGCTTTCCACAGGATGATGTAGCGACAGCGCCACTGTACAATTTTAGGTCACTGAGATATTGCACATATTAAAAATAAATAAATAAAAATAAAAAAATCAATTTCCAGCTGCAGTAAAATTTGAATAAAACATCTCGGCAGTGGGAGCACCCTTGCTTTACTCAGGAGGATAAACCTTATAGTATTTTTTTACATATGAAATGTTACTATCCCTTTAACATGGGCATACAATGCTAATGGTCAGTATAAATCACCACCACACTGAATATTTTATTAGCAGTGGATATTCTGTCCATGGAGGAACATATGATTGTGTGTTGCAAGGCTTCTGGACTCACCTCTTCCAACTTAAGTTTTCTTAGGAAGCTTTAAGTGGGAGGAGTTTGGCTTCCAGGAGGGCTGCAACAAAGAATCATGTCAGGCTCCGTGGATATATAATCTCCAGTACCAATTAAAGAAACAATAAACCCCAATTATAAAAAATATATATGTTGTAGATATTTTCCCAATGAGAAAGTGAATTTTTGTGTACTTAATGATAAACCCTTTTCTCTTAGTCCACAGGAACCATAAGCAAAGTATTCAGCAGGAGGGCAGCGCACTTTAAAGAGGCACCCTGTGACCTGCTGGAATGAGTCTTATCCATAAAGGACACAGGCTTCTTCTTGAGAAAATATATGGCAGGCAAATAGTAGGCTTAATCCAAGAAGCCATGGTTATCATAGACACAGCGTGGCCTGCACAAGGGCCCCTCAGGGATGGTAAAAAAATGAATCAGATTTCCAAAAAGGCTGTGTGCAATGAACATAGCACATCAAGCACTGTGTAGGTGGTGGGAGCCCACTGTTCTAAAGCATCAGCAGAAAAAAGGATTCAGGAGAGAGAGCTATGCAGAGTAAGGAATCACTTCCTGTCAGGACATTATTATTATTCTTTATTTATATAGCACCAGCTAATCCCACAGCGCTGTACAATACGGAATGGACATAGGGAGATATTAAATAGTACAATCAAATGTGGAGAATAGAAGGATCAGAGGAAAAGCTTACAGTCTAGAGGATCCCCAATTCCTCCAGAAGAACCAGATTTTAGGAATGGTGACTATGAAAAATGGCAACCTCATTTCAAATAACACTCTCAATGGAAGAACCAGGGTCTTACCACATGAGAATCCCCAACAAGGACTAATACAGGCCATCTGTATCAGTTTACCCTACCTCAGCAGAGGAGGTCCCAATAATGAAAGCAACTCCCTCTGTAAAACGGGTGAAGTGCCTTTTGGAGGGCACAGGATGGCCCTGGGACAAAGAGTCAAAAACCCCTTGAATACATGGAGATATAAATAACTAAGGAAATTAAGGCCTTAACCCATGTAGGTGCCAGAGATTGTGTGGAGGCCATAGAACAAGAGAGACAGAGGAAGACCAATCTGGCATGAGGATCAATGGAGGGGTTAAACAGAGGCTCAAAACCTTCGTAAACTTAGTCTTGCCCATGTTTCCCTTAGACACTGACATAACCAAAAGATCCCTTAAACTATAAAGTAAAACAGTAAAAGCACTTCTATAGCTTGAAATTACTTAACTGACTGTAAAGGGTTAATGTGGCAAGGAAGGAGTGAGAGACCAGTCTCTGAGTAGCAGGTTGAGTTCAGAAATAAGGTCAGCATGAAACCACCTCTTCACTTTCCCAGAAGTAGGTAATGTAAGAAGCACCACCAGCCCTCTTACAATAGCAAAAATACAAATGAAGGCAAGAGAGGTCCCTTACATATGCTCTAGTCCCATCTAATAAGGCTGCAGTGGTTGCCCATTCCTAAAAACACCACAACTCGGAAAAAAAAGTATGTAAAAATACATAAAAGTAATAAAGAGGTTAGGAAAAGTCACTGCACAGGAGGATTGTACTCAAAATAAAGAGAGTCAATATAAACTAAGTCATAAAATCAGAATAAGTAAAAGGCAAGTAATATCTTGCCAGAAAGGCATTGAACAGGTTAAATGAAAGTGGAAAAATCCCACTGCGTAGCAACAGATGAATAAAAAAAGAAACAAACAGATAAACTGATTAGAAATGAGTAGAGGGCTGATAATACAAGCCATCCTTCATGAGACCCAGGTCACTGAAGTCTGTGCTCTGCTTCAAACCCACAATGGTGGCCAGAGACAGGAGGCCACCTAATGGGGGATTACACAGCCCCATTCCTAGCTGGATAAAATAAAAAATAACAGAAAGAATCTTTGCCCTGCTTCCATCCTATGGAAGGTCACTTTTAAACCCAAGAATGTCAAAGCATGGTTAAAGAAGATCAGAAGAATCACAAGAGATGCAGCGGCTCCAGAGTAGCCGACCGACATGAATTATATGAAAATGTCCCCCAGTAAGTCTTCCGTGGAAACAATGTCAATGGTCTTAAAGTGTAGAGGTCGTAACAGCATGCAACGTGCACATCTCTCTAATATCCAAATGTAAAATAATGCACTTGGGACATAAAAATCCAAAGGAAAAATATACCATTAAGGGTACTGTGCTGTCAGAGACAACAGAGGAAAGGGATTTGGGAGTAATTATTTCTAATGACTTAAAGGTAAGCAGGCAATGTAATAAAGCGATGGGGAATGCAAGCAGGGCACTGGGTTGTATAGCTAGGGGCATTAGTAGCAGAAAAAGGGAAGTAGTCATGCCACTGTACAGATCTCTAGTTAGACCTCACCTAGAATATTGTGTACAGTACTGGAGACCCCATCTCCAGAAGGATATTGATACTCTAGAGAAAATTCAAAGAAGGGCTACTAAAATGGTGACTGGTCTACAGGAAAAGAAATATCAGGATAGACTAAAGGATCTGAATATGTATAGCTTGGAGGAGAGAAGAGAGAGAGGGGATATGATAGAAACATTCAAATACATGAAGGGATTCAACAAAGTACAGGATGGAAGTATATTTCAAAAGAGTAAAAACGTTAGGACAAGAGGCCATAGTCTAAAACTAGAGGGTCACAGGTTTAGATGTAATGTAAGAAAGTTTTACTTCACTGAGAGGGTAGTAGACACGTGGAATAGCCTACCAGCAGAAGTGGTAGATGTCAATACAGTGACAGAATTTAAGCATGCATGGGATAGGCATAAGGCGGTCCTTAACATAAGAAAAGACCAAGGACCAAAAAAGTTTTTTTTTTTTTTTACACAGTAGGAAATTGGGCAGACTAGATGGGCCGAATGGTTCTTATCTGCCGTCAAATTCTATGTTTCTATGTTTCTATGTATAGCATGGAAAAACAAGTATTCAGTCGCACCACTGTAGACTATTATACCTTTAAAACAGCAGGCAATAATATATTCTATAAAAACAAGAGAGTACATACCTACTATACACAGTGTAGAAAAAAGATTGTGGATGTGAAAAAGTCTGAGAGGGGAACATAAATTACAGGTACAAAGAAAGTCCAATGCATTTCACACGAGGAAGCACCTGTGTAGGGTGACTTTCACCTCCACTGTCGTTTTCTACACTGTGTATAGCAGGTGACTTTTTAGTCAAGGGTCCTGCTCTTCTGCTGGACGATACTTTATACATGGTTCCTATGTTGTACATAAGAGAAACAAGGGTATTACCAAGGGTATTACCAAGGCTGACAGACTGTTATTTCAAAGGTTATTACAGATAGTTATTTCTGAATGTATGTGGGAAGCTTGAGTGTGTGACAGTCAACTTTTGAAAGGCAGTAATACAAACAGTACTACCTGGGTGTTAAAATAATATTCAACTCACACACACACAAAATGCAAGTCTGTAATACCTTTTGACTGAACAAATGTCTAACAGTAAAAATACATTTGTTTTAGATAGCAAAATGCACTGCAATATAACTAGTTTTATAATAAGTGTTCCTTGCCCTTTTACAGATTCATTTTAGGGAACCAATCCACATACAACATTCATAGTGGCCATTAGGATTTTCTGCCCAGATTAAGATAAATGTGTATATTATTATTAATTTTTGAATCAATTAGTTCCCAGACGTGGAAAAACCAACGTTTTACTCAGCAGGAAAAAAACTCTACAATATAAATAATTGCTGCTTCACAAGAGAAGAAAAAAAAAACACAAATAAAAAAACATCCAGTTTAGCTCTTGCGATTATGAAGGGATTGTAAACCTTTATTTTAACAGCTGTTTCGCCACAAACAAAATATACAAAAGATCTCTTTGGATATTGGCCAGCCGACCAAATGTTAAGCCATAAAGTGTGGCAAGCGGCCACAGGGAAAGCTTTCCAGTAAGCTTAAAGGTATCGGTGGTCACTTCAGAAAGTTAAGCATTAGCTTCAAGGACTTGGATATAAGGACCATCAGTTCGCCATGGGGGAGTACACTTGGATGGCATCTGAAAGCTGATCTGTCCAGACAGCCACAGCCCTAGTGACCCATTTAATGGCAAAAGAAGGGAGTACGGTGGAACCAGAAACACCATATTCCACCTTTAAAGGGGAATCTAGTAGTTTGTCTGCATGATCCTTGAGAGCCACACAATCCGCCAGCAGGAAAGCAGTATTCTAGGCAAGACAAGAAATTGGGTCTCACCCCTGCGGGGCTGTAATGTGGTAAAGCCTCATCAGACGAAGCGGGAATATAAGGAATATATGCTGGTTAAGGACCTCCTGTCTGGCATTTTCCATTCCTCCAGGAGCAACTGGTCAAAGGAATAGGTGAGGAAGAAACTCTGCAGCTTCCGTCTTTTGTCTCTGAAAAATATTTCGAAAAGAGTAACTAGAACCGGAAGCCTCCAATTCTTTAAGCATCTCCAGTACCACCCAAATAAGACCCTTAGCAGATGAAATGATGTGTTCCTCATAAGAATCTCAAACAGAGGAGGACTGATTCAGGTCCTCTGCATCAGTTTCTTCTTCCTCAGAAGAGGAATCCCCAATGACTTAAGCACCTTTTGGGGGTGCAGGGTGTCCAATGGACCAAGAATCTAAAGCCGCTTGAATAGATGAGGGGACAGAACTGAGGAAATTAGGACATTAACCCATGCATGTTCTTGTTCAACCAGTGATGGCCCTGAAGGTAGTGTAGGGGCCACAGAGCAAGAGAAACATATAGTATCAGAAAAATCCAAGGAGCAATGGGTTAAGGTGGTTAAAAAGGGAACCCTGAAGCCTTAGTAGCCTTGGTCTTGTCTTAGATGGGACAGTCAGGAAAACCCCTGAATAGAAAAGCAAATACAGTCAAAGTAGTAGAAAGAGAATAAAAGCACTTTTAAATCTTTAAAAGTACTTATCTGACCACAAGGGTTTAAAGAGGCAAGCAGGAGAGCTCCATCCCGTAGGCAGTGTAATTCAAAAAGAGGGTCAGCTAAGGACCACTTCTTCTCTTGCCAAAAAGTCCAGGAAGAATGGGCCCCTGGAAGGCGTAGCCTCTCAGAATTAAAAATGCACAGTGGCTCTACAGCTGTCAATAAAAGGCATCCCCCAATATTGGGGGTGGGAGGACTGTTCCCAGTGCAGGGCTTAAAACCCCACTGGCTCCAGTGAAAAGAAACACAGAAGTGCTGAATTCTGATCGCTGCATATGCAAGCCCATCAACAGAGTGTACTAGCTACCAAACCACATAGCTACCAAACCAGAGAGAGAATTAAGGACATACTCAACGGACCTGTGCACTCAATAAAAAAAATTATCTCTTCAGGATCCTATATGAATAGAGAAGCTTCACAGAAGCTTTGAGGAAACCGATTAAACAAGCCTTGCTCCACAGACCTGGTTCTTCCAAAGGAAGCCAGGCATTGGATCCCATCTAATGAATTATAAAGTCCCTTATTCTACAGCTGAAAATAAAAAAGAAGGCTAATTAATAGAGCTTTGCCCATGGTACTCCCTTAGAAACAGGTATCTTAAAACTGAAGATGTCATGGAGATGTGGTGCAGGTTGGGAGTATCCACCTCAGAGAGCTCTTTTGTCAGTGCGCTGCCTCATGAAGGAGGGAATTCCACTCATGGTTCCTGTGTTCCACATAGGACGCAAGAGAAAAAAGGTTTACCATGTTCTCCCAGTAACTGTGTATACAGGACAAATATAGAGATGAATGCTTGGCCTAACAAGCACAGTGTGAAAATGTGAAAATTCAACCCTCTGAGTGACACAAAGGTATACAACTCATTGCAGCGCAACATGCTGGATACCTCTCTGACAATCAAGGGGTTAAACTAATGAAGGAAATGCATATACCAAATGTACAGAGATGAATAAGAAATGTCTTTAGTAAGCATAAGAATTCCTTGAAATGAAGGAATAAGGGTTCTTCTCATAGATCTTTGGCTTGTGAACTTAGAATTCAGCATCACATCAAGGATAGGAAAGATCATAGGGCCTTCCTGTGTAACATTAACTGCACTATAGGGAGAAATTAAAAAAACAAGACAAAAAAAACATCTAGTTTGATTTCTTGAGGTTGTGTACACAGTAATGATGTTAAAGGAGCATTCAAGGTCCATTATAAAAAAATATCTATACTGTAGGAGTTTTCCTCTTAAGTATAGTACCCTCACTATAGGGGGGTGATTTGTTAAAAATATTTGTAATACTTTGAAGGCTAGAAAAGTTTCCAATGTACTACAAACACAATACATTAGAGACCTCTCAAGTTTTCAAGGTGTTAACAGCACCAATTAGAGTGATTTGGGGAATTTTTATTTCTCTGTGGTGCTGTTGGCTTTTCCCAGAAATGCTTTACTTTTTTTACTTTGTGTATATGGCCCATAGGGGCTATATAGGGAGGAACAGAAACACCACACCCATTTTGTTAAAGCGGAACTTTCACCAACATTACATTTAGCCCCAAATCTTTAATATGGTAGCGATATACAACAACATGTGCAACATAAGTCTGGCATAAGTAAGAGAGAGAACATTTTTGGTAGGAAGGCGAGGCTGGGATCTCGCAGTAGGCGCTCTCTGTGTCTGAGCTGTCAGTCCCTTGTGCCTTTTGACTCAAAGGCTTTCAACTCACCAATCAAGGAGTCCCCCTCTGCTGCCTGCCGAAAACGTTCCGGACTTACACTGCAAACAACAAGCATTTCTATGTATATCACTACAATATTATGGATTTGGGGCTAAATGTAATGTTGGTGAAAGTTCTGCTTTACTTGCATGAGGCAGGTACAATAGGCAGAGTGAGAACATGAGAATTTGTTTATAATACACTGTATGGGAAAACGTGTCATGGACTACACCTCTCAATATTGTGATAGGAATACCTCCTGTAAACAAAAAAAGAAAACTGTTGATTAATAGAACACATAAATAACTTGAGTTGAAATAACTATTGAATGACAAGCCTCCTACCATCGGATTAGTATTCGTATTCTTTACATTTTATGAAAAGCCATATAGCAGGTGCATCCAATTTTTTTTCAGTTGTGGTCAACAAGAAAAACTTAAGTGCGAGGGCTGCATTATATTTTTTAGTACTCATCCAAAATTCAAAGGGTTAAATACATACATTTCTTTAACACACCAAAAAAATCTGCTCCTTTAACTTAAAATGTGAGCATGAGAACTGTGTCATTTTGTGCAGATTTAGTTTTAAAACACCGGGTAGGTAACATGTCGTGCAGGTTCTGCTGAGTGCTGGAGAGGCCATAAAACACCAGCAAACATGATTCACCTTTAGTGGATTTGCCCTGCACTTAAAGTCGTTTGGAACACCATAATTACAGATATTAGAAAAGTAACAGTTTAAAACACACATAGACCCTAAAGTTATTCCCCTTACTATAAATCACCACATAATTAACAAAAACACTCCACTCGACAAATTGGCAACACACTTTCTAAATGCAGGCAAGATTACTTATTCCCGTCCTTAGAAAGAAGTCCACAAAATCAACTCTCAGAGTGGAAGGAGAGAACTAATTCAATGATTGAGGCAAGACTCAGGGGTCCAATGAAAGTTTCTCCTTCAGGAAGATCTGGTAACCAAGGTTATCTGTCTAGTGTGCTAGAGTTAGGCATGTCTCTCGGTTTTGTATGATGTACAACGTATTATAATTCAGCTGTTCTACTTGTATAAACATCAAACCCTTCTTTTCCTGCACTCTAAAATCTATCCCCTTCCCACCACCCAAAAAAAATTATTTCCACTTTCTCCTTCTCCCCACCTCCCCTAGCTCCTCTGCTTTTCCTTCTACATACATTTTAGTTCAGGTCTGAATTAGGGTTGCACCGATGCCGATACCAGTATTTGCGTGAGTACTTGTACTCGTGCAAATGCGGCCGATGCCAGCACTGATACCCTGTGTCAGGGTCGGTGCTGCAGAGAGGGAGCCCGGGAGCTGCTCACAATGCTTCCCGGTCGCCTCTCTCCCTCCTGCAGCGTCGGAGCGTTCCAGTGGGTTACCATGGCAACGCTCTGACGCTGACCTCTGCCGGGGCTCGCGAGAGAACAGCGAGCACCCGGCAGAGGAGGGTAAGGCAGAAAAAGGGGGATCAACAGAGGAAGATGGGGCATGAAGAGCGGGTGAAGAAAGAGGCAGAGAGGGGGGTCAAGAGGGAGAAAAAGAGGCAAAAGGAACTAAGGGAGAAAAAAAAAAAGAGGCAAAAGGAGGAAGGATCAGGAGACAAAAGGAGGGGGGCCAAGGAGAGGCAAAAGGAGGGGGGGATCAGGAGAGAGAGAGAGAGAGGCAAAAGGGTGGGATCAAGAGTCAAGGAGGGGGACAAAGGGGGATCAAATGGGAGAGAAAAAGCCAAGGCAAAAGGAGGGAGCTCAAGACAGGGAGAAAGAAGTACAAGGTGGGTAGAAAGAGGCAAAAGGGGAGAATCAAGAGGTGGTGTGTGTATGTATACATATTTCAAGTACTCACCGATACTTCCAAGTACCTAAAGCATATTATATATTATATATATATATCTCTGCTTTAGGTACTTGGAAAACTAGCAAATGACCGCAAAAAAAGTATCGGTAATTGGTGTCGGTGAGTACTTGAAAAAAGTATCGGTACTCGTACTCGGTCTTAAAAAATTGGTATCTGTGCATCTCTAGTTTGAATCCTTTT
This sequence comes from Rhinophrynus dorsalis, assembly GCA_037306005.1. NCBI lineage: Eukaryota > Metazoa > Chordata > Amphibia > Anura > Rhinophrynidae > Rhinophrynus > Rhinophrynus dorsalis. The sequence continues at coordinate 606,561,921 of CM074718.1, forward strand.
CTAACAAATCAGTTGACACAATGTATCCCTGCTATTATCAACAATACTCTTGCTTCCAATCTCAGTGTAACATTGTTTTAAGTCCTCATGTTAAAACATTTATTCAATATCTTGTATTTTTCAGAAAAACCCAATAATAATTTATTTTGAAAGAAATTTAAAAATATGGGTAACTGATGGGGCACACAGAAAAGAATTATAATTTTGTCACGTAAAATTAAAGAATACATTTACAGTAACTGATAATTATGAATATACACAAAAAAAAAAAAAAAAAAAAAAAAAAAACACAATTTCAGGAGAATGTTGGTGCACCCTTTACACAAACATGAAATTAGCAGGAATTGTACTCAATTATAATTTAGAGACCCAGGCAGGAATTCGTTAAGGGAAAACCTCTTAGAGGTTAAGAATAGTTTTTAAGTAGAGGGTGTGGGGAAGAATAATAAAGAGTTACAAGTATGTATTCATATGTTGTAACTCTTTATTGCCTATTTTGAAAAACTCTTAGACCTCTTATTAAACATATGAGGAATTTAGCACTCCAAATAAAATTCCTCCCAAAGTCTACAATCATCTAATTTGTATTTTAACAGCTTTAATTACTAGCACAACTAAATGCCTAATAAAATGACTACTGATAATTTTTAATTATGCTTTAGAAAAAGGTTTTATAATAAAAAGCTGATGTATTGCCCAGGTGGCGGCAGGACTAATGGACTACCATTCAAGTCATCATGCAGGCATGGAAATCAAGGCAGAATCCTTAAGTATTTTTAAAGCTAAAAGCTTTGTTTATTTGGCATGTGGTGTAGAATGCTAGCAAAGAGTCAGGTCCTCATAATGTGGCTGGTATCTCAGGCAGAACGTAGTAAGCTTAAAAAGAGCAATTCCACAGCAAAGCAACTGCACTATAGGGGGAGAAAGGAACATTCCTAGATTTAAAGGAGCAGTAAACTTTTTTTTAATGAAAACTTATGTTCTAGAGCTTTTCCTGCTGGGTAAAACAAGGACACTCCCACAGCTGTTCAAATAATCAGGACATAAATTTAATCAGCAGTTTCTATCACATTATATGAAGAACTGTTTGTCACTGACTTTCCTCTCAAAGATAATGTAACAGAATAAATAATTGGACTCTGACCACTAGAGGGCACTGTTTATATGAAAAATCATGAGTTTAAACTGTAGTAACTCTGAATATATGCAATTCTCAGTAGTGGGAGCAACCTTGTTTCTTTATGTCTCTCTCTCTCTCATAATACCTAACACAACATGCTATAAAAGAGTATGTCCATCTCTTCAACCCTATGATTGCTATAGAGACATCCAACGCATTGCAACATAATGTGTTGAATACCTCTCTAGTGCTCAAAGACTAAATACTTACTAAAATAAGAGTTAGCATTTAATATACATACTCCTACCACTTTCCCTTACAGAAAACAGTTATGCACAAAAAAGGCTGAATTGTTGATTAGTTGTCATTGCAACATCCTACACAGTATTTATTTTATTATTAGCTTCCTCAAACACAGGAGACACCCCACTCGTATGCTTAGAAGTATAAATCCTCCAACTAATATGCTGTAAATTGCATGTATTTTACAGAAAAAAGCAACAGACACGGGGCTGGATTCAAATGCAGGTGCTAATTTTATCTCTGCTTTTATCTCTAGTTATCCCCATAGACTTCAATATGAAATGTTTTTATAAAACGGGAGGTAATATTTATCTCCTGCATTTGAATCCAGCCCACTGTAGGGTAATTAAGGAACACCTGGGTTAGACAAAGGACCAAATTTCCCAATAGGCAGAGAAGGCAACTGCCTAGAATGCAAAATGTTGAGGGTCACCTCAGCTGGTCTGGAAACATACCCACATTGTGAATTGTGGGTGTGGCCAGAGGAATCTCAATATCCATGAACCAGACATACATAAAAACAAAGAAAATGACGGCAGATAAGAACCATTTGGCCCATTAGCCTACCCATTTTTCCTACTGTAAAAACCTCAAAACTTATTTGGTCCTTCATCTTGTATTATGTTCAGGACAGCCTTATACCACTTGTATGATAACGAGTACTCCAACGAGATCTATCTACTAACTAATAGGTTAAAACTTTTTTTGCTGTGCTTTTTGCAGTCCAAGGGTATTTTCTGAGCCTGAAAACAGTGTGGGGCCATGGGCAGAGATAAGTACTCCTATAGTGTCTTGCCTAGGTGCAACTGGGATAAAAAAACAGCCCTGGTTATACACTTGGCTACCGCCTTAGCATACGCTATATAATAATTTGTTAAGTGTGTGTGTGTCTGTCAGAAGCAGTCATGCACAGTAGAGATGGCAGCGTGAGCTGCAATCATGCGCAGTACAGACTGCCCATGCCACAGCTAATAACGGAGCAGGCCTCCTAATTCAGACCGTAGGTGCGCAAAGAGGACTACGTTCTGAATTCGGGACGGGACAGGCAGTCTATACTGTGCATGACTGCACCGCGGCCGTTGCTGGGTGGCACTGTGTACACTGGCTCTTCAATTAGTGTGTGTGTATATTATATATATATATATATATATATATATATATAATGTAAACTTCCAGTTAGAGGCACTCTCAACAATTTCAACATGAATGCCTGGGTGCCGACACTCCAAAATGACCATAGTAACTTTAAATCAGCACGCTCAGGACTTCTCATCAGTGTTATATTTCTTTTATTAGTGGATCAACGTTTCGATCCCTCTCAGGGATCTTTGTCAAGATGACAAGATCTTGACAAAGATCCCTGAGAGGGATCGAAACGTTGATCCACTAATAAAAGAAATATAACACTGATGAGAAGTCCTGAGCGTGCTGATTTAAAGTTACTATATATATATATATATATATATATATATATATAAAAAGTCAAGTATTACTGAAGTCTAGGGGATAATGGGCCAACATGTTTCCATCTAAGTATAAGACAACTTTGGAGCAATTGTGTGGCAAAACTGCACCCTATGGATTTAATAACAATCACCATTGATTAAAATGGGAAATATAAACATTGAAAGGGAGAGGTATCCAAAGCAGTGCCAAAACTGCTCCTCTTCAGACTTTATGTTTTTATGTCAGCAGTGGGAAACATGGGGCTCCAGATGGTTGTTGAGTGGTATCTCCAAGACTACGTATTGCAATCCGATAAAATCTACTTAACCAGAGGGCGCTTTCCCCTGTCCTATAGAAACATGGACTCAGTAAACACATATGAAAGGTTGATTTTAGCAGTAGCAATTTTTTATAACAAGTTTTCACCTGTTTGGAGTTCGTTAAGTACAACTTTGCTGCCAAGTTTAAGATCTGCAGTTTCACAAGGTCATCCTCATTAGTGAAGCTCTTAGCAGCCTTCCTCAATACATCAGGTGCAATCTTAGGGACTCGCTCACAGTACTCCCCGATAAGCCACAGTATGCTGGCTCTTGCCATGGGAACCTACACAGAATCAATAAGAATATTGTTATACACAGTACAACTTCATAAAGAAACATGTGTACATACAAGAAACTCCAAAGACAGTTTATATGGGAAATGTGCCCTAAGAATAAGTGGCTCTCAGTTTGTTAAACCATTTAAGGAGATATGCAATGCACTGCACATCCCTCGTCCTTAAAGGGACAGTAATGTCCCCCCCCAAAAAAAAGTCCAGTTTTGTAGAGTTTAAATTAATAATCAATATGATCCAAACCCTATCTCTCAAACCGCTATGGTTTGAGAGATATAGGGATTCAAAGCCACCCCCCTTCTCCTGATGTCAGCGTCTTGCTGACAGCAGAAGATCCCTGGTTGGAGACCAGCAGGTGGCTCTGCAGCAGAGCCGAAATAGCGTTACTTAAAAATAATTCATTCATTGGAAAGGTCTACAAAGTGTGCTTGCAAACCAGGCACACTTTTTAGACCTTTCCAATGAATGAATTCTTTAGCAATAATGAGATTTCGGCTCTGCTGCAGCCTCCTCGAGTCGTACGACTTGATTCTCCTGCAGTCAGCTTTACAGCTGACAGGAGAAGGGGAAGGAGGGAGAACCTTTGAATCCCTATATCTCTCAAACCATAGCGGTTTGAGAGTTAGGGTTTGGAGCATATTTATTATTAATTTAAATTCTACAAAACTGGACTTATTTTGGGGGGGGTATTACTGTCCCTTTAAACAATTATTAATACATTAACGTAACTAAGTAAGTGTCCTTCATACAGAGTCAGGTAGATCTATCTATATATTTTTGCATTACACCTGCAGTTTCCATTATACATTGATCTCTGTTGAAGTCTGCCTCTTGATGTCAGTGCCTCACAGCATGCAGTGGGCTTCAATAGACCTGAATAACCCATAAGGGATACTAGTCTATCATACTGTAAACTGAAACACAACAAATATAAAGATAGTAAATTAAAATAATTTACTGCTGCTTGAAGGACAACTATCAGGAAGTCCTTCAGATAAACACATTAAGCCTTTGAGTGCTTTGCAATGCATTCCATACACATCTGGCACTCAAAGAGTTAAGGGTCACTTATTCTCAAGGTACAGTTTCGCTTTAAGTATAACATATTAAAAATATACTTTCAACAATGTAAAACAGCCATAGGCATAAATGTAAAGTGGAGCAACTCTGGAGCAAATCTACTTCTGCAAAAGGCAATCTGCAATTATTTAAAATGTGGATATTAACTACTTGAATGCTGGAGATGTTGAACACATTGCAAAACTATGTTTTAGAGACTTCTCCGGCATTCACGGGGTTAGAAGGCCAGTCAGGGGGAACTTGGGGAAATTTTGACTGTTTCTTTGTTCCCTCCGGTGCAGCTAGTCTGGCGCAATATCAATCTTTTATCTAGTTATCTAAGTATTGTCACAGAACAGCACCCGAAAGGCAGGAAGAAAAAGGACAAGCAACCTCTGGCTCTTCAGCCTTTACCAGACACACAGAGCTCTCATCATCCACATTTTGATGGCAGCTGCAGACCAAAAACAACTGCAAAGGCCATGCAGGAGTTAAAAATTATTTGGTAAAAAGACATTGTGGAACAAACCACAGTTTTAACCCTTTGTGTACCAGGGTGGTATGGAACACATTGCTTTGCAAAAAAGGGCTAACCTTTTGAGTACCAGAGGAGTATCCCTCTGACACTCAAATGGTTATATGGAACCTGTAGCCCCATTTAACCTTTTGAGTGACGTGTATCCAAACCATTGCTGTGCTGTTGGGCTGCTCCGGGAATTATTTATCATTTTCTTTGTACACATGGCAATGAACCATTTAACCCTTTAAGTGCCAAAGTGATATCCAACGCACTGCAAAGCAAAGCATTGCACACATCTTTGGTACTCAAAGGGTTAAGGTACACAAAATCGAATCTATGCAAGTCTATTGTTCACCATACTACAATGCATTGCAGCCACTCACTTTTCTGTGAAATGTTATAAGAGTAGAAACCCACTTACAGCCTTACACAGCTTTTTGTCCAATTAAGGTCTCTACTTAAACGGAAAATACCCAGGAATAAGACTTCCATTAATGCCTGGCATTATGTTCGGATGCATCCCACACAGACTGATGTTTTACTGTACTGCACTAGCATATAACAAGCGGTTAAGTGCACTCTCTTAACTCAGGGCCATCGATGCACTTTACAATAACACTTTTTTTATCTTATTACTGTATTTATATTAGAGAAAAAGCCAAGCAGTGCTATAGCAGTTCTACAATTGGCTGCAGAAAGTGAATATAAAAAGGAAATTGTACAAATTACCCACTGAAAAGAGACCCACTTAAGGGACACTGTGGATTTTACAAGCTTTTATTTACACCAGAAAGACGGCCACTAAAAGCAATGCTTCATTCCATTCATCCACCTGGTAGGGAAAATGAGCAACACTAAATTAAGCTAAATGCTCTAATATACAGACAGACAGACAACATTTAACCCCTTATATATACTGGAGACCTCTCCTTATGCAAGTTAATCCCTTTATTGCCAGGTCTTCAAGGCAATGCAATACAGGAGCAAAACAGCAATGAGTACAATTGGAAGACATAACCCCTTGAGTGTCAGAGTGGTACCACTCTGGCACTCAAAGGGTTAACATCTCCTTTACTTCTAGATATGTCTCTAGCAGGCAGAGAGTTAATATTTACTTGGCTATAGGCTTTTTAACCTCTTCTGATTTTAGAAAAAGGTGCTTAAAGAACGTACTCGAGAACGTAGATATCTGATAAATAAGAAATATATGGATTATACTGTAGCCAGACATTTCAACACCTGTACACAAGGTTCCCTCAAAAAATGTTAATATTCTGGGAACTGAGCACATTCCTGTATCAAGTACTAATTGTTTTTCTCTTCTCTGTTGGAAGGAAGCATTTTGGATTTTCCATCTTCACACTCTGCAGTAAAATGGGGAGAAGAAGGAAAAGAGGTGCCAACATTTTAATAAAAACAAATATTCCGCAAAAATAAAAACAAATAATATATATGTATACAACCCAGTAGTACTGGGTTGTATACATATATATATATATTATTCATTTTTATGTTTGCGGAATATTTGTTCCTATTAAAATGTTGATATTTTTATACAAGTGGAGCCGTGCTGTGTATCCTGTGTGCATCCCGAGTGGAAGCGGGTTTAGTCTCTCCTAATGAGTGATTGTCAGCAGGTATAAAGCTGACCACTCCAATTGTGAGTATTCATTTTTATCTTATATATATTATTGTTGAAGACAATATCACACTATTGGGCTCCCTTCTTTTTATTCTTGTTTTCTGCATCTTCACACTCTGGCACCCAAAGGTCTAAACGAAGACTTAGACATAAGCAACTTTTGCCACAAAGGTTTTCCTTTGCTAGTCCATTACTCCGGATGACCCATGAATATCTCACATATACTTTTATGTATTTTATGCCCTTTACAGAAGCTCTATGAGGGAGCATTTTGCACATACATTTTAATATTTTTCGGTTTTATATATTTACACATGTATCTAAATGTGTGTGTGTATATATATATATATATATATATATATATATATATATATATATATATATATATATATATACATATATATACATATATTAAAGAGGCACTCACGCTTCCAAGGTCCATTGCCTGGGTGCTAACTTCCAGCCAAAAGTATATCCAAACGAAATAGAGAAGCACTCTCAGGACTTGATAATCAGTGAAAAAGTGGGTTTATTTACAAATAGATCAACGTTTCGGTTATCACAAAGTAACCTTCATCAAGGATGCAATAAGAGTGACAAAACCTTCTATTTATCCCCTAAGTGAACAGAGTGGCGCCAAAAAACGGCGCAAGTGATAGGACATGACGTACCCTACAGTAAGGGCCCTAAGTGTAATTGACATGTGAAGTTACCAATCATAAAGAGGCAACATAGTATCAAAAACAAATTACTAAAAAACAAATCGTTAAATAAACTAAAATAAGGAACCAGAAAAGCAATGATGTATATACGAACAGTTCACAAAAGTTACAATAGTTAAAGATTCTCTAACAGAGAAAGATAATGTTACATTTCGGTAGAAACCGGCATCCCACTCTACGGGGCTCCGTCGCATTGCAGCGCATAGTTCATTCATTATATACTCGAGCAGTCCTATGCCAGATTCTAACCTAGCCCTTGTTTAGACATCAAAGAACGATGTACAGTGAATATTCTCAATAAACATCTGTCTATGTCGAAAAAGGGGAGACCGTACACTCTGCGGCCACTGAATTGAATCCAACTCATTATGACTACAATGTGTCAGCTCGTCCCCATCCAAAATACAAAGAAAGGAAGAACTGATAAATCCAAAACAATGTATCATACATAGGTACTCATACCCCAGAATACTTGAATCTCTTCACGGCAAAGGACAGGTTCACAACTACAAGAGTCTCCAGCGCATTACAGCGCATGGTCAACTCCGATGTGTATCTGTGCAATATAGTGCATCCATCAAGCTTCTTGGGCTTCAGAGTATAAAGACAAAACTAGATGTCCCCACATAGCCTCTATATGTACGGGATGATGTCCCCCATCCACTGTGGTCATGTAAACCTTGGTAATCAACACGCCCACAGAAAATGCCAACATCTCCGTCCACAAAAAGAGGGAAAAGGGACCTTTAGATGAGAAAGGCATCAAAGTCCATGTTAGTTTACACTCATTGTTGATAACATTAGACATAGTGCCATCAGCAGAGGGAGTGTACTACTCTAGGATGTACTAACTTTGTCTCTATATATCTTCAGTTGATACTTTTGAAGTATACTTACATTTTGGTTGCTCCATAGGACAAACACGATGTGGGTGATCCGGTATAACTACTAAGAACGTTTATTTAATCTATGTCTAATGTTATCAACAATGAGTGTAAACTAACATGGACTTTGATGCCTTTCTCATCTAAAGGTCCCTTTTCCCTCTTTTTGTGGACGGAGATGTTGGCATTTTCTGTGGGCGTGTTGATTACCAAGGTTTACATGACCACAGTGGATGGGGGACATCATCCCGTACATATAGAGGCTATGTGGGGACATCTAGTTTTGTCTTTATACTCTGAAGCCCAAGAAGCTTGATGGATGCACTATATTGCACAGATACACATCGGAGTTGACCATGCGCTGTAATGCGCTGGAGACTCTTGTAGTTGTGAACCTGTCCTTTGCCGTGAAGAGATTCAAGTATTCTGGGGTATGAGTACCTATGTATGATACATTGTTTTGGATTTATCAGTTCTTCCTTTCTTTGTATTTTGGATGGGGACGAGCTGACACATTGTAGTCATAATGAGTTGGATTCAATTCAGTGGCCGCAGAGTGTACGGTCTCCCCTTTTTCGACATAGACAGATGTTTATTGAGAATATTCACTGTACATCGTTCTTTGATGTCTAAACAAGGGCTAGGTTAGAATCTGGCATAGGACTGCTCGAGTATATAATGAATGAACTATGCGCTGCAATGCGACGGAGCCCCGTAGAGTGGGATGCCGGTTTCTACCGAAATGTAACATTATCTTTCTCTGTTAGAGAATCTTTAACTATTGTAACTTTTGTGAACTGTTCGTATATACATCATTGCTTTTCTGGTTCCTTATTTTAGTTTATTTAACGATTTGTTTTTTAGTAATTTGTTTTTGATACTATGTTGCCTCTTTATGATTGGTAACTTCACATGTCAATTACACTTAGGGCCCTTACTGTAGGGTACGTCATGTCCTATCACTTGCGCCGTTTTTTGGCGCCACTCTGTTCACTTAGGGGATAAATAGAAGGTTTTGTCACTCTTATTGCATCCTTGATGAAGGTTACTTTGTGATAACCGAAACGTTGATCTATTTGTAAATAAACCCACTTTTTCACTGATTATCAAGTCCTGAGAGTGCTTCTCTATTTCGTTTGGATATATATATATATATATATATATATATATACACACACACACACACACACACACACACACACACCTTTTATTTGTAACTGCTTATTTTATACATTAAGTAGTATATAATATACCATACCTCCAAACATTTCGAATGGCCAAAGAGGGACACTTTTGTTTTAAGTGGTGTTATTGGGGCGTGGCTGGTGGGTGGGGCATTTAAGAGAAATGTTAGGTTACTAACATGACCTATTGTCACTTCTTTCTGTAACTCTATAAATGATATAGAGCAAGATGAAAGTATTTTATTTACACAAACTAATTTATAAACACATACACTGAAGTTTATACAAACATTAATGTGTGTTTTATTGCTGTGGAGTAATGTGATACACGTATATACACCACATAGTCTGATCTCCTATACACAGGGACACCAGGATGGGAAAGAGGGACAGAAGGATTTGGGTCTCAAAGAGGGACACCTGGGAGGTATGATATTGAATTGGACCGATACTTCCAGTCCCGTTTATTTATAGTGTTTTTTGAATCTATGTATTCCATCTGGAAGTTTTAACACAAAAGAAGAAACATTCACTCGTTTTAACATCTGAGATTACTGTCACATCATGTTAAAGGATGAATGTTGCCCGGTGCAGCGATGCTTTCCATCTCTAGAATGAGGCATGGGTAGCAGCCCGGCCTCGACATGAGGTGAGCACAAAAGGAAGGTTATTTTATCGAGTGGAACTATCCATTTCCTACTCTTTGGTACATGCTAAATGTTTAAAAATAAAATTGATGTCAGAACATTTTATCCCCTGACGAAGTGAGTGCATACTCATGAAACAAGTTGGGAAAATAAACTTATTTATAACCCATACACTGTGTGCTAATTTAAGGTTGAATATCCTCACTGACCAGTACAATATCAGGTCTGGTGAGTGCATTCTACATGGGGTATAAATGGGAATTCTTTCAAACGGTTTACCCTTTCTATTTGCACCCTTAAGATCTATAGCCGGATGTACAAGAGACTGTGAGATACTGAAATTATCCACCTTCACCCATTGAGGTATAATGAGGAATGAGACAGGTGGTCTGTGCTGAGAGATCCAGGATGGCTACAATTCAAATTGCTACATTGAGGCCTGATGAAAACAATCTATGATGTATGTGCAACATTGTACAGCACCTATAACAAAGTGGTTGCTCTCAGATCTTTCCTTCCCTTTCCATGTGTATATGCCATACGATGGTGCTTGCTGGTGACACCAAAAAGACGACGCTGCATATCTGAAGCCTTCACTCATGAGATATTGTTTTTTTATTAAGGACTCTATACATATTTTTGGACTACTGTAAGCATATTATATATCATTTACACCTTAGATATTTTTATGTACTAGGGTAGTGCTGGAGGGCTTTTGTTCTTTTCCATTTTAACCATTTGAGTGCCAGACACATTTTCAACATTTTTCTATGCATCTTTATAAGTGTGATTCTCGCAAGTAACTTTCTAAATTTTAGTGGGCTTTTTCATACCTGCCAACATTTCAGATGAGCATTGAGGGACACTTATTTTAGGTGGTGTTGCTGGGGGGGGGGGGGTGCAACTGGTCTGCACTGCATAACTGAGAAATTTTAGGTTACTTCATGATCTTCTGAGAGTTTTTTATATAAAAATAGTGACATTTAAACTGATTCCAAATATGCACAGGTGCAGACACACATTACTCCCACAGGCCCCAAACTGGCCACAGCACATAGCAGTATTTAGGATTTGCATTTTCCTTCCCTTAGAAGTAAAGTCCCATAATATCATACATTCCCTGAAAGTAGACACTCCACAGAATTCAAAACTGCATGAAAAAGAGCAATTTCTCCACTGCGCATGACTGCACTGCGACCGGCGGGCAATGTGGCCCATGTAAAGGGCTCTTCAACTAGTACATATATAAACCCCATCAAATGTAATCCAACTGGATCACGCTAAATCAAGGGTTTATAACCTGTAGCACAATAGATGTTGCATGGCTACATTCCCCGTCAGGCGGCTTGGGGGGTGAATATTGATACCTAATCCATGTTGCCTGTACACATCTTATACTTCTGATTCACAGCTCTGGGACCCTGTGATTCTCGATGTCACCGTAACAACTATGTTTAGGATCATAGGGCTGCGACCCAAAGACTGGAAGTAAGTACTACGAGTGGACAACATACTGCCAATTCCAGGGCTGCTAGGGGCGGTTTACAAATGGCTTGAACTTTTGAATACATCAAGCAGTAGCTTCATTTTAGTGTGCAGTGCTGATGAAAAAGCAGGGATATCGTGAGATCACACTTTTTTCCCAGAAATTAGACACATGGCTAAAAGACGCCATCATGTGTCTCGAATAACTGCACAATACTGGTAACCCTTTGAGTGCCAGAGGGCACAGGAAGTACAGGAAGAAGCCAACACTGCAAATATAGTACGATTTACGGAGTTGGCCATGCAGGATGAAAATAAACATTTTTGTGCTTTTCCTCATGAGCAATAAAGAGCATACTGCTAGGAGACTTTAACACACTTATTTGCTTGATTGTTTTTTTAATCTAAATTCGAGTTATGAAAAGTTACCATTAGATAGCACTGCTGAGATTTCATTCTATGGAGGGGATCAGAAGTTCTTCAAAGGTGTCAAAAATATTTGTGTTGTAGTCTGAGCAATGATAAGTTTGTACAAAGTATCTCCCAGTAATATGTTGATGACGTAGCATTTAAGGGGTTAAAAGCCCAATTTAAACAATTGCGGATTTTGAGAATGTTTTTTTTTTTTTATTTGTCTTCTATGGCGCGTTGACATGCACCACAATTGCTCATCTTAAGGTTTTAAATTATTACTATTTTAAAGCCCGTGTACGCCGGCCAACATTGGCAGCACTGCAGTCATGCGCAGAACTGACTGCCCAAACATGAAGTGGCTGACATGGAGCGGGGCGCTCTGAAATCAGAGCGTAGTCCTCTCTGCACACCTTCCTGGGACCCAGTGGTCCCAGGAATGTGCGTAGAGAGGACTCCGGTCTGAATTCGGAGCGCCTCGCTCTGTGTCAACCACGGCGCGGGAAGTCTGTACTGCGCATGACTGCAGCCATCTCTAGTGCGCATGACAGCTTCTGACAAACATCCTTAGTGAATTATAATATACTAGTCTAAAAGCCCGTGTACACGGGCCAAGGTCCAGGTGATGTTAAGAGGTCGGTCCTGTTCTGCTTCCTGCCTCCGACGCAGTCATGCACTGTAGAGACTGCCCAAAAGCACAGAATGCTCCCAGCACAGAACTCCCAGCATTCTGTGCTCCCAGCAAACCATGCGTTCGGGCAGTCTCTACTGTGCATGACAGCTTCTGACAAACATCCTAGCAAATTATTATATAGGATAGGATAATTAATTTATCAGGTAACTGAGTCTTATAGAAGACAGGTTATACTGTTAAGTTAAACAGAAGTCTAACATAAAATAAAATTGCATTATGCAATAGGTTTCAGTTTTCCACATTTACTGGTATCCATGCAGTCTACCATTACTTACAGTTGTTCTGCAGAGCCCCTTATCCATTTGAGTGCCAGAGGGGTACAGAACGCATTGCAAAGCAATGCTTTCCGTACCCCTTTGGCATTCAAAGGGTTAACACAGTTTGAGAATCTCTAGTTTGTTCATAAATGTGGATGCAGCCAAAAGCATCATTTAAACCTTTGCAATGCGTTGCGTATCCTTCCGGCACTCAATGGGTTAAACCAGGTAAAATGGTCAAGTTTTCCATATTTATTTTGAAATTTTTGACAATTTTCACACCAAAGGAATTTAATAGATACCAATGTAATGGCTATACAGAGTTTCCTATTTTTTTGTGACAAAGTCTTAACCCTTTGAGTGCCAGATGAGTACGCAACGCATTACAAAGCAATGCGTTGCATACCCCTCTGGCACTCAAAGGGTTACGAGAATGTGATCCCTTTACATTAGGTGAGGCTGTCACATGAACCCCAAAAGTCTGACAATTTACACCCTTTAATGTGAGAAGTGTGTCAAATAATGCGGTACACAAAGCAATGTGTTGGACATCCCACTGACAAATGGTTAAAAGCACTTTTGTATGTAAATATGCTAAGATGATGCATTTTACCTTTGTAACCCTTTATTATTCCCTACTAAGGCTAGTAAAATATGCAGTGCAGCACAATCTAATCACCCTGATTTTTTTTTTTTTTTAAACAGAAAAGCTATTCATCACAAAGTCTGTATTTAATGAGCCGTTTGCTGCTGTGGCAATATTTGGGAAATTACAATTTAGGCTCATCTTAATAACTAATTTAACATGAGTAATGTGTTTGGTCGTCTGATGGTCTTCAATTTTATAAAACATTTCTCTTTCCTCTGAGCAACTCATCACATTTTGCAAACAGAGGTTATTGTTGGAAACAGTCAAAATGAAATCCATTTAACGGCTTTCAGTAAGAAGTCTGAGTATTTCAAACTGAAATGTTTCCAGGGGTCCAAACATCTCTCTACAGTGGTCAATAGGTCTCCTAACAATGTTGGACAAAAAATACCGGACGCCCTAGTATCGGTATATTAAGCTCCATTGGCCATTTGCATATAATCCCTGATGGAACTTCCCAGAGATCATCATTGGTGACAGGAAAGTTGCAGCTTGCTGAATTCACACAGTCATCCAAAAGAATGTATGCATGAATGTGTAGGGCTAAATTATATAAGCAGTGTACTGTGGGTGGATCTAAACTATATAAGCAGCGTACTATGGGAGGAGCTAAACTATATAAGCAGTGTACCGTGGGAGGGACTAAATTATATAAGCAGTGTACTGTGGGAGGAGCTAAAATATATAAGTATTGTACTGTGGGATGGACTAAATTATATAAGCAGTGAATTGTGGGAGGGACTAAATTATATACCGTAAGCAGTGTAGTGTGGGAGGGACAAAATTATACAAGCAGTGTAGTGTGGGATGGACTAAATTATATAAGCAGTGTAGTGTCAGATGGACTAAATTATATAAGCAATGTAGTGTGGGATGGACTAACTTATATAAGCAGAGTACTATGGGAGGGACACAATTGTATAAGCAGTGTGCTTATATAATTTTGTCCCTCCCATAGTACTCTGCTTATATAAGTTAGTCCCTTCCATACTAAAGTACCGTGGGAGGGACTTACCCCTTGAGCACCAGAGTGATGCTCAAAGCATGTGAAGCAATGTGTTGCACACCCCACTGGTACTCAAGGGGTTAATGGAAACATACATGGAATAGGCAAAACAGAGTGCTGAAAGGATTGTCAGCAAAGTGTGCAGAAAGAGGAAGGGAATGGGGACTAAACATATGGAAGGCAGAGCCAGATAACTGGCCATAGAACATGGAGGCCCATTACCTAATAGTAAATACCACATTCTCCAGTGCAAACGTGGACTTTCCTGATATCTTTATTAGGTTTCCATTTTCTCAATGCACTAGCGTGGAGATGTTATGGAACAATAATATCCTTTCATGGGAGCACCCAGAAAACAGAGGTAAGAAATATACTAATAAGGTCATCTTTATATTGAAATTTCTACTTTCTAAAACATATATAATGATTTGGAGGCAAATATTTCAAAGCTAGTATGGAAGCCCGTATACAAGGGCTAAAGTGCACCCAGCTGCCCTGGAACCGGGAGCAGAGACATAACGTGAGCTGTCAGGAGCGGAGCAGCACGTTCGCCAACTCTCGCCAAAAGCACTGATCCTTAGCGGGGAGCTCCAGACGACTCACGGCGAAGCTCCCTGTGTGCGAAACCACACACGCACAGTAGAGACTCTCTACTGCGCATGTGCGGTTACGGCTCACAGTGAGCGACGCATTCTACCACTTAATGTTATAAGGATATTTGACACTGTAGCTTAGGGGCAATCAGTTATCAGATCCTTCATCTGTTGGGCACTCCAGCTACCATGGTCACAAACTACTAGGTGAAGGTCCAACATTTGACCACCCCTCGTGTAGATGAATCCAATAGTCTAACAGTAGCTTACTGAAACACAAAGCAAACATCATTCAAAATTCCATTTAGTATACAAAGAGCTCCATAAGACCTTCAGCTCTCCCTGCTCTCAAGTATCATATTGTTACAGCAGGGAGTGTATGTACATGAACAAGAAACACTTTGCTCACAGTTCAAAGTCTTCATAGTGCAGCACCTGAGTTAACAGCTCAGCAGACAAGTACAGTTTCAGGGAAATAAAAGGACAGGTATGATGCTGCCTGTGATTCCACAAAGAGAAACTAGATTCCCTATTACTAGCTTGCATTCTGGTTACTATGGCCATTCCTCAAAACATCTAAGGAACAGTAAACATTGCATTATAATTGCTATTAAAATATTGTAAAGCCAAGCCTTTGCTGATTAATACACGTGCACTCTTGTTGTTGGGAGATGCCTTGTTCCAAAGTTATCACAGGTCCAAACTTATTAACCAGATAGAAACCATTCCATCTGGTGTCCATATAGACATTTTCTTTTGTATGCTTTGGGTGACCTGAGCCCCTTGCTGCAGCTCTCCACAGTAAGTTCCCATCACTTTGTGACAAACTGAACTGATATAACGTTGGAATATTGCACCTGTCAGTAGTGGGACTACCTTTGCTCTTCTCTGTAGGGAAATTCCTGCAATAAATTAATGTTTTCTAATAAAAGTTAAAATCCTTTAACCCCTTAAGGACCACAGACCTTTTTTTTCTTCTTCTTTTGCCCCGATCCGGTTCAGGGCTCCCCTAACTGTGTGCAACCACGCGGGGAGCTCTGAATACCATGACTGTCCTGGCACGTCATGGGTCCTTATTGCATGCGTGCCAGGGCCGTCATGGGTCCTTAAGGGGTTTAATCAGTAGTAGGCATCTCTGGTCCTGCATGTTTACAGGATTTCCATGAATGAGTACAGGTGGACTAATTAACCCTTTGAGTGTCAAAGAGGTATGAAATGCATTGCATACCCATCTGGCACTCAAAGTGTTAAAGTGACTGAGCCACTAATTAGCCCACCTGTGCACAAGCTGGGGGGATCCTGGAAACACTGTTGGCAGCTCTTGGGGACCAAGGTTGGCTACTCCTGCTTTAACCCCTTAACCCCCCAATTCGGCGAGAGGGAGGTCATTAAGGACCACAGTGCTTTTTGTGCTGGAACCAGTGTGAGGGTCCTGGCATGTCAACTTGCAGAGTTCTTCTCTGATAAGTTTATCATTTACTTAGTATTATTGCTTTATTTTGTATTTATGTTTGGAATTCTTCTCTCCCCCCTTAGTTAAATTAAATGATAAATACACTTTCAATTAGTACAAGACTTCTCAGCTACTGCATCATGATACTATGCACTAGTAGTGCATTTGAGTTGCTGTAGTGGGGAATCTTATAATCTTTTTGGATGCTACCACTGCAATACCGTGGCAATAGATCTTGCGCTCAAAAGATGCACCTGAAGTACTTTTTGTATACTGAATAACCATCCACCTATATCTTTACTGTTTTTAATGTAAAGACGAGTTTACTTAAACTTTTGATTCCAGGTTGGTCAGTCCCTACAACTCAAACAGGGGAGGGCTGGCAGTTTGTGGCCCAGGGGGCAAATACATTAAAGTGGCCCATTTCTATTACTGTTCCAGGCCACTGGTCCAGCCCACCCCCTTTTGTTAATTTTAAAATTGGCATTAATGTTTTGACGTAAATCACATGATACCACTTAGCTTACAGTTGAAATGGGGCTACACTAATGCGCTTCCAATTTAAGTAAAGCTTACCTAGTGATACTATAGAGCTTACAAGGGAAATGGTTTACGCTACTAGTGTAGCTCCATTTGGATTGTACCTCTGTGGTGTCATTAGTGTAGCTCCATTTACAGCAGCAATCGGGAGATTTAGTGAGATGCAGTGGCCCTTCCAGCCCAGACATATGACCAGCCCAGGGGGCAATTGCCCCCCTGCCCCCGAGGCCAGCCCTCCCCTGAACCCAAAAACCGTAACAAATCACTCCAGTTTTCAAGATCAAAGGATGTGAAAAAAGAAATTAGCATTTTTTTTCGTCTCCGATTACTCACGAGACAGACAGCAAAACTGAATAGACTGACTACCAAATTCCAAACAAAGAGGGATCTTATGGGGACACAGTTCAATTTCTTACAAGCAGTTTCTCACCAGTAGTAAAGCTACAATTTCACAGAAAGTGAAGTGTAATTCATAAGCATGCTCAGAGCAAACTACAGTCAAACTACAATTACTTCAATCAAATTATTTCTGTAATAAAAAAAAGCAAATATACCAATATTTTACATAATGATACACTTGCAGGATCTTATTTCCATGTTAATTAATCTGTGGACATTTTGTCTCAGAGAAGCAAAACCAGTAAAACAGCTGATTTTTTTTTTTTTTTTGGCTTAGTAAATAGGGGCCCTAGAGTAACAGGCTTCTGCCAGTTATTTAAGGAAATGTAACACCTCCTGATAATGAGCCCCCACTTAACGTACAATAGCCAGGAAATCCTATTGGTCCCTCTGATGTTTGACCTTCTTCAATAGAGTACATCTTCAGTCAATTCTGGATGTCATGACCGTGGAGGCACACAGAGTTGATGGCAGTTTTTTTTTTAAACTGAATCAAGCAGATTGCATGTTCCTACTTAAACTTTTAAAACTAGAGTGATGCACAAAACATTGCATTAAATTATTTAGATTACTGTGTGTAGTGGGTGGAGTATGTATCCTGTGGTCCAACTAGTGAGTGTCACATCTGCCACCAAGGACATGGCATCCTGGACTGATTGCACAAAGCCGTAAGGGCAAAATTCATAGGGGACAATAGGATTTTCTGGCCATAGGAAGGTAAGTATGGGGGTATTATTAGAAGCATACCATTATATATATATATACATATATGCATACACACACACACACACACAGATCTTGTACAACAGTGTATGACACCTCAGAGAAACATTGCTATAAAAGATTTTTCTTTCTGACTCCTGGGTCCATTAGGCAACTTATGACTGAAAATGACATCTCATCAGCTAGCACAAGTAAAATTTATAACAACATTAACACAACAAATCCGAGACCTAAATTCAGATGCAGTGAAATTCAGCAGGTGAAGATTAAAGTCAAACAGTGAAACAGAACTACAGCAACTTCTACAATGCCCTGACTTCAAATAAATACAAAGAAGTATTCAGTTATATAACTAATGCACTGCACTGACGCAATATGAACCATATTAAAAGAACACCAACCTCCTAATATTAAACACAAGCCTTACAACTAAATCTGGGAAGAAAATTCTTATAGGTACCAAGAAATAATTGTGTGTGTACTGGTTCTCCAACAGTAACTTTTAACCATTGAGGACTAGAGTGGAACATTATGCATTTCAAAGCAATAAGTTGTGCAACCATTTGTTCCTCAAGGAGTTCATTAGTATTCCATGGAACATATGCACTAGGCTCTCCAACCTGAGAGATCTACAGTCTACATAGAATAACATAGGAATTTGAGAATTTATCTCCTCTTTATCACACATTTATCTAACTTGAGTGCATCTCCACAATCAGGGTAAAGACTGCATAATACACAACAATTTACATAAATATACACTTGAACCTCAATATTCACATTAACCCCTTAACGACCAGCCGCGCAGGCACGTGGAGTCACTAAAAGACCAAGGAACTTTTTTCTTTTTTAGATTCCGGACTCCCCGAACTGCGTGCAGCCGAGGGGGGAGCCCGGAATTCCATGAAGGTCATAGTACGTCATAGGTCGTTAACTCAGATCGACCCATGACATACTATGACCGTCAAGGGTCGTTAAGGGGTTAAAAAAAAAAAAACACAAGTGGCTGTCCATATCGCACCAAAGTGCCATGATACTATGACTGAGAACCAATGTCTTAACCCCCTTAACTAGTATTTATATAGAGCCTTTCTCCCAGTGGGACTCAAAGCGCTGTCAACGTATGTTCGCGGCATTAACCAAAATGGCAGCTGAATAATATATGTTATCGCCCAATGGTTCTCCTTTATCGACCTTGGAAGGATGGAAGTCTGAGTTGACCCTGCCGGGAATCAAACCTTGCGGCTTGAGCAGGTCAAGGCATTTACCAATGAGCTCTCTCACCGGCTTAAGGACCCATGACACTCTAGGACCATCATGGGTAAATTTGTGTCCTGGCACATCATGGGATTCAGGGGTTCGCGCACAGTTGCATGCCAGTCGGGGATCCCTGAATTCATTGTGGGGTCAGTGGTCCTTAACTGCTGGCCCAGTGGCTGGTCATTAAGGGGCTAGAGTGCTTACAAACTAGGTGTCAGATTTATTCAGGGTGTTTCAGCAATAAGCGTTTTCAGCTCCAAAAACCTGAGCGTTTTGCATATTGATGTCTGCATACTGCGTAGTATATTGAGTTGTGTTTTGCATATAGTGTTTTGTGTATTGCGTTCTGTATTTTGTGTATTCGTGCTGTGTGTAGTTGCATGCAGCATTCTGTATGTAGCATATATGGATTGTGTTCTGCGTATAGCATATCGTTTTTGCATACTGCGTATTGTGAGTGTATGCATTGTGTGTAAAATAGGATTTTAGTCTTACCTGTTAAATCCTTTTCTCTTAGTAAATACAGGTTACTGGTATCATTGGGTAGGCGATCAGCCCATTTAATAGCAGGAACAATTCTGAGAAGTGACTGCTGGGTGGAGCCTACCTCCTCTCCTTAGCTTGCAGCTAGCCAATCCCCAGCCAGTAAGATTTGCAGACTAACTATTGACTAGGTAGTAAGAAGGTAAAGGAAGACTCCTGTGAGCATGAACCCGAAAGGATCCCCATGTTCTGCCACAGGAGAGCAAAGCATGATACCTTGACAGGGTCGGAAACCCAGTAACCTGTATGGACTAAGAGAAAAGGATTTAACAGGTACAAGTAAAATCTGTCGTCCAATACAGGTTACTGGTAACTTTGGGATATCCAACCATTAAGTTCCCCATAGCAGGAAGAAAGGCAAGGACCAGGTGCAGGCACCCAAAGTCACCAGAGCACCAATGAACCTACAGATCATAAATAGCTCAACACTAACCGCAAAGTGTCATCAGACACTGAACAGAGGTAAAAAATACCCCATGAACTGTTGCACAGCACACTGAACAAGAACCAACAGGGCTCAAAAGTGAGAGTACTGAGAGACTAAAAGAGATCCTAGACAGGCATGGCTGCCTCCAGGACCTTTCTCCCAAAGCTGGCATCAGCCGATACCAGCACATCCACATGGCAGTGTTTAGAAAAAGTGTGTACAGATGACCAAGTCGCCGCCTTGCACAACTGATCAGCTGAGGCCTGGTTCTTGTAGGCCCAAGAAGCCCCAATAGACCTCGCAGAATGAGCCGTGACCGTGAAGGGAACAGGCTTCTTCTGAAGTTCGTAAGCCTTACGAATTGTGGACTTGATCCAAAAAAGGATGGTTACCTTGGAAGCAGGCTTCCCTGCCCTAGGACCCTCAGGAATGACAAAAAGAGTGTCAGACTGCCTCAAGGACTCAGTGCGTTGCACATACAACTTGAGACAACAAACAACATCCAAAAGGACAGAAGGAAGGGACTACAATCTCCTGATTAATGTGGAACTCACCACCTGCGGGAGAAACTCATGTGAGGTGCGAAGCACCGCCTTGTCCTTGTGAAAGACCAAAAAGGGTAGTCTACAAGACAGGGTATGCAGCTCAGCAACTCGGCTAACAGAAACAATCACCAAGAGAAAGGCCATCTTCCACGTTGGCATACGTAGAGGAATGGTAGCCAAGGACTCAAAGGAAGACGCTGGAGTACTCCCAAGACCTGGTTACGATCCCACTGAAGAGCAGGGGACTTAAACACCAGACGGGTATGAGAAACACCCTGGAAAAAACCTTGACATCAGGAATGATAGCTAGACGCCTCTGAAAGAAGACAGAGCATAGAAGTCTGAACATTAATAGAACTCAGACTGAGACCCTTATCCAAACCATCCTGGAGAAAGGTAAGAACTGTAGGAAGGTCAAAATCCTGACACAGGTCTTTGTCAGCACACCAAGCCAGAAAAGTAGACCTAGCTTGAAGGTAGGCCTTAGAGGAAACAGACTTACGGGCACTAAGCATAGTAACCACGACACCAGAAGAAAATCCTTTCTTCTTCAAAATTGAGGATTCAATCTCAATGCCGTCAAAGACAGACGATAAACGTCTTCCTTTCAGAGGTAACCTTGTAGAAGAAGGTCCAGACGGGGGGAAGTCGAAGAGGTTCTGCCACGGAGAGGTCCAGATGCTCTGGAAACCAAGCCTGTCAGGGCCAGTACGGAGCAATCAGAATGATTGGGCAGCACTCCAGTCTCAGCTTCCAAAGTACTCTGTTCAACAGGGGAACAGGAGGGAAGATGTATGCCAGAGGAAATGTCCACGGGATCGACAAGGCATCAACTGCCAGAGCCAGGGGGTCTGCCCAGGGAGAGCAGAATGTTGGAACCTTCCTGTTGTGCCTGGTTGCCATCAGTTCGATGCATGGAAGACCCAACTGCTGGATGATGAGATTGAACACCTCTGGATGTAGCTCCCACTCTCTGCTGTCCACTGTGTGCCGACTGAGGAAGTCTGCCAGAACGTTGTCTACGCAAGGAATATGAACTGCGGAAATGGCAGGCACATACTTCTCTGCCCATGATAAAAAAGCCTTGACGTCTAGCCAAGCAGCGAGATTTCTTGTGCCACCTTGCTTGTTGATGTAGGCTACCTCTGTGGCATTGTCTGACTGGGAAATCCTCCAGTTGCTGTGTCCAGTGATGTAGGGCATGAAATTTTGCCCGAGGCTCCAAGACATTGATGGGAAGAAGAGATTCCTCCTGAGACCACCAGCCCTGAACACTCAAGTGCCCCAGCACAGCTCCCCAGCCAGAGAGGCTGGCATCAGTCATCACGATGGCCCAGAAGGGCACGAGGAAGGGTCTGCCTTTCAGGAGATTGGTCAGGTTGAGCCACCATGAGAGGCTCTGCTCCACTTGAAGAGGGAGAGATAGGGATCTCTCCAGGAGATCTGGACAGCCCCTGCATGCCAGGATTAGAAACCTCTGAAGTTCCCTGGTGTGAGCCATGGCAAATGGGACTGCTTCTGTGGTGGAAATGAACTTCCCCACCAAGGATGACAACTTCTTGGCTGGAACTGGATCCCAAGACAGGATAGCCTGGACCATCAGTGCTATCTGATGAGCCACCTCCTCCGTGAAAAAACACCATCCCCCTCTGAGTGCCGAAGAGGAGGCCCAGAAAGACCATCCTCTGCAGGCTGACCATAACTCACCTTTAAAAAGGGACACATGGAAATAGGCATATTTCAGGAGTGCACCAAAATCAAAGCAACCCTGTAGTATGCATTTTTCATGCGTGCCCTTTTTAAAGGTGAGGTATGGTCAGCCTAATCCTCTGGGAAGGAACAAGGTCTGACTTGTCCAAGTTGATGATCCACCCGTGATGGGAGAGAGCATGAATGCAGTCCTGCACCTGCTGGTGAAGGAGTTCCAGAGACGATTCCTTCAGAAGGAGGTTGTCCATGTACAGAGTCACCCTGATGCCGTACCGATGTAGGAAGGAGATCAATGCTCCTAGGACTCTGTTGAAGACTTGAGGAGCCATGGTAAGGCCAAAGGGGAGGGAAGAGAACTGGGAAAGCCCTGTGTCGCAGGCAAAGCGGAGATACTGCCGACTCTCTGGATGAATGGGGATGTGCAGGTAGGTATCTTGAAGATCCAGAAAGGCCAGAAATTCCCCAGGAGACATGGCAGCTATCACTGTGCACTCCTGGCAGTACTGGGACTGACCACAAGGAGTTGAGATCCTTCAGATCCAAAATGGGACGACTTCCCCAATCCTTCTTGGAAGCCACAGAGAGGGTGGAGTAGAATCCCAAGCCTCTCTCCTGAGGGGGAACTGGCTCCAGGACCACCTTGTCCAGAAGGGCCTGAATAGCTTCCTTGAAAAGGTGTCTCTTTCTGCTCCCAAGGGAGAATGAGAAACAAAGGTCCTTGAAGAAGGAAGAGAGGTGAAGGGAATCTTGTATCCTGAGGCCACCACTGGTAAAACTCATGGGTCCGCCACAGAGGCCTGCCAAGCTGAAAGGTAGTGGCGTAGGCGGCCACCTACCTGCGGGAGGGGACCCAGGTTCGGTGAGTCATGCAGAAGGTGGTTTGGAAGCCTTGGGCTTTTTGGAGGACTTCGATCTCCATTGCTGCATAGGCTTGGATGAGGAGTGAGGAGCCTGAGGGACCGTCTAGGTCGCCTGGCGCAAGTCAGCCTGAAAGGGACAAAAAAGCAGATTTCTTTTGACAGGAGCCTTCTTCCTCAGGACCACTGGCACGTGAGAACTCTCCCCTCCATTGGACTCGTTGATGAGAACCTTGTACTCATGCCCAAGTTCTCAGAATTGTTCCTGCCTATAAAAGGGGCTGATCTCCTACCCAAAGTTACCAGTGACGTGTATTGGACGACAGAGAAGTGTGTATTATGTACATTGTGTGTACTGTGTACATTGTGTGTATTGTGTATATTGTGGAAATTACAGACCCTGATTCGTCACCAATCTCTGCCCCATATATACACACACACGCATCACACGCATACACATATATATATATTTATATATACACAGACAGATATATGGTCAAAAGAAAATTCTTGGGCAAACTACTTTAATGGGAAAAAAATACAAATTCCCACACATTCCCAAAATGCAAGGGAGACTTTTCCAGCATTCAAGGGACTAAAACCCTGTTTAACCCTTTGAGTGTGATATATATGTATGCAACACATTGCAGAGCAAAGCATTGTATATCCCTCTGGCACTCAAAGGTATTGAAACAATGGGAATTTGGGCATCTATTATTTGTCCCCTATGGTATGATTTTTTTATGCCAGAATTACTCATTTTGTCTTAAATCCATACACTTGCCATGGCTGACAGTGTGGCAACTCAAATGCAACAAGCTTCTTAACTGAAGAGTACTGTCTTTACACAGGTCTAGAATGCATTTGCAGTGCTTACTGTGCTCTATGGCTTTTGAATAGCTAAAGCAACACAATTAGTGCATAATTGCCTATAGACAAAAGGCTTAATGGAGAATGTGTCTCATAATTGCTCAACCCGACTTTCACATTTCAACCCTTTGTCCATTAATGTAAGAAGCCTAATTGCTCTGTGAACAGTCAATATGATTTTCATTTTTTTTTCCTTTTCGTGCAAAAGCAAAGTTTGAGCAGAGATGAAAACAATTAGTGTGTTAACCTTTTGCGTGCCAGAGAGGTAAACATAGCATTGCAAAGCAATGTTCTGTCTACCTCTAAGCACCCAGAGGGTTATACTGTACACTAACTGGAGCTTGCCAAGTTACCACTATAAAATGATCAGAGTTCCGACAATTTTATTTGGACTCAAACCTATACCAGCATCTTGTGTAATTCTGGATTTAATTTCTAGAAAGAAGAAGGCAGAACTAAGCTGCAAACTATGGAATGTCTCTTTATTTCACAACTACTATTAAAGCCTGTGTACATGGGCTTAAGTGCCACCCAGCGGCCTCAGCTGCTGATCCGGAGAGGAGGTGGGCTGTTTGGAGTGCTCCGCTCTGGATCAACGCATTCGGCCTGTCTCTACTGCGCACTACTGCATCATTCCAGCAGTCTCTACTGCTCATGTACGTGTTACACACAGGGAGATTTGCAGCCTAGCAATTTATATTATACAGATAAGATAAAACACGGGGTGACCCCCGAAAACAAAAGTACAGCAATTCCTACAGGCATATGTTCAAAAGAAACCTTCTGTGCAAATCAACAAACGATGACTAATAAAATGTCCCCATTGATTTAAAGGGATAGAAATGTTTCACAATAAAAGCAGCTCCAATTAATCTTCATAGTATTTGAGTAGTAGTTCAAGAGTAACTGAATGATAAAGTATCCCTCTTCCGACTCTTTTACTGATGTAATACTGCTCACCTCAAAGCAGCAGGGAGTTTTCCAGATGGATCTCAGAGAGGGACAATCTTCAGCAAGCGTAAGGAAAACCTTGACAAGGGGGGCAGGGTTTTCACTGTTCTTACAGTAAGAAGATTGTCCCTTGCTGTGAGCTGTCTGGCCAAGGAACCAGATTCCACATCTGAGGGGAGGCGGCTTACAACAGGTAAAAGGAGCGGGAGGGGGAACTTTATTTTTCAATTACACTTGAACTACAACTGTGACAGTACTGAAACAACACTCTCTATGGCTCAAATACTATGAAATTAATTGGAGCTGCTTTTTTTGTGAAACAATACTATCCCTTTAAACAGGTTTTCTATCCACTTAAATGCTAGAGAGGTCTCACACACATTGTGAAGAAATGCTTTACAGACCTCTCTTGCATTCAAGGGAATAAGTCCCATTTAAAAGTACAGGAATTTTGGTAATTTTTTCTCTCCACAATGGCACAGACAGTTTGCTTCAGAACTACTCCAGTTTTCTTTTGTACACAGGGCTTCTAGAATTGCTCTTCTTTTCTTTGTTTGCCTAACCCAAGTTCTCACATTTTCCCTAAAGTCTCCTCAGCAATGCACATAGTTCATCACATGATGTCCAGTGGATCAATCAGCAGCTCAC
The DNA here is from genome assembly GCA_037306005.1 of Rhinophrynus dorsalis. Classification (NCBI taxonomy): domain Eukaryota; kingdom Metazoa; phylum Chordata; class Amphibia; order Anura; family Rhinophrynidae; genus Rhinophrynus; species Rhinophrynus dorsalis. The sequence continues at coordinate 606,588,082 of CM074718.1, forward strand.
ACTTTCCACTAGATGCACTGGGGTTAACACATTGTAATGGACCATTCCTACCTATGCCACTCAAAAAGTAACTTACATATAACAAATATTCACAAGGAGATCCTGAGAACTGTATGGCTGGTGAGGCCAAGGAATGGACTTTAAGAACCAGCGTATAGAGCAGAAGTGAGGAAACGTGTCTGTCCAGATGATGTTCAATTACAACTGCTACTGACCAGATGAGGACACTCTAGTTCATCAACAGATGGAGAGACATGCACGGTCTTCTATTGTAACAGGTGATTCTGAAAGTGGTTTCAAATGAATCTAAGTTGCCATAAGGTGTTTCTTCCACTCTAAATTGGACCTGTGTGGCAACTGAAGCGTGCATTATTGCTGTCTCTAAGCAGAATTTTGAGGTCACAGTGAAAATCACTGCTCATACTCTTTAAATAATGTTCATGAGCGGTTACAGCCAGCATTTCTCTGTTTTGTGGCTAGCAAGAAAACGTGATAAAATGTCTTGAGATACAGAGGGAAAAGTTGAAGCTTTTATTATTATTTTAATGTTATTAGTAAATAGGGACCAACTGGAGGAAGAGGAGCTTGCCCAACAGGACAGGCCTGAACAACATCCATCATCATCAGAAGATGAGGAGGAGAAGCTGTATATTGCTGCTGGTTACAATCCTCAAGTTAAGCAACAGGACTGGCCTGATCAACCTCCACACTCATGGGATGATGAGAAGGAGAAACTGGTAATTGCTACTGGTTATTCTCATCAAATGGACAACATGACTGGCCTAAACAAGCTCCCGAATCATGGGATGATGAGAAGGAGAAACTGGATCGTGCTACTGGTTACTTATCAATTGGAGCGATAGGACTGACCTCCACAACAACCAACACAAACATGGTACAATGAGTATGAAGAGGAGTATATTCCTACTTACTACTACCATCAGGAAGACCAACAGGACTGGCCTCCAGTAGAAAAATCACAAACATTGGACGGTCAGAAGGAAGAAAATCCTCCTAAGAGAAAAGTAAAGTTCTCTATTGGCAACACAACAGATGAGGAGGAGGACTCAAGAGAGCAGCACGTGGTAAAATCCCTGGAAGACCAGCAAGATGCTGTGGAAGAAGAGGAGGAAATGGCAGAAAAGAAGCCAAAGAAAAAAGGAAAGATCTGGAGACTTTTTTAGACTGTTTTGCTGCTGCTGCTGTTGTGGAAAATAAAGATTCTACGGATACAGAACTTGAGTGTGCTTGAGTCTTGATAAAAACAAAATAAACTACAATTGGTTAAATACGTTTAGCTAATTCATAATACAGGTACTGGGCAACCTGAGGCCCTTCAATGCCCTCTGACTTTAGTAGACTTCAATTGGTGTTGTAATCTACAATAGCTAGTGAGCCTCAGGTTTCCTGGTATGCTGCATGATATGCCATTTTAGAAAGACTAAGTTCTATTTTAGTGAAAGATGTGAAAAAAGTGGGAGTTGAACTCTTTGCAGCTGCAATGCGCTAGACACCCTTCTGAGGCCCAAAGAGTTAAACTCCCCATGTATTCGTATCATTAGCTAGTGTTTGCTTGTTCCTTTCAATAGTGTGCCTGTTGTTCTCAGGCTGCTCTGTGAGAGTGTTGCAATACAGTGCTGCTCAAATACCCTGTTTACTTAACCCTTTGGGTGCCAGAAAGGTAGGCAACACATTGCTTTACAGTGCGTTCTGAATCACTCTGGCACTCAAAGGGTGAATTGCACTGTCCCTGCACTCCAGTGGCAATCCTACCTCTAAAGAATAGTGGTTGAGTTATGACGGGTAGGCTGTCAACCATACACCACTGGCTGACACCCACCTGGGTGGGCCAATCATTGGATGATGAGATATAAATATTGATATGCATGTTGAGATTTGTAACATATATCAATTCATATTGCCAGTAGTTTTGTCCATTTGTGTTTAACTTGAATTACAAATGGAGAATTAACACCTCCAAAAAAACCCACTTACATTACTATGGCAAGCAAATTCTAATGGCCCTATGCATTTTGTCTTTGTTCAAGAAATAACAGCTTTGTTAGGTGTAAGTTCTCCTCTAGTGAATAACTAGACATCTATGAATAAGTGGCTCATTCCCCTCATCAGGGAAAAAAACCCTGAATATGAATATGTACAGATTGGAGGATAGAAGGGGGAGGGTGGAAATAATGAAACCTTCAAATATATTAAAGGATTTAATAAAATTGAGGGATCTATTTTTCAGAATAGAAAGATTAAAAGAAGAAGAAGGTGGAAAAACAAGAGAAAAGATAAAAAATATTACAGAGAAGGTGATAAATGCCATCAAGCTGAAGAGCTAGAGTGCTAACAGTACATGAATGTAAGAACTCATTGGACAGATACATGGCTAGTCTAAGAATAAAGTAAGTCTGAGCTATCTAGATAGGGAGACTAGATGGTACAGTTGGCTCCTATCTGCCATCAAATTCTATGTTTCTCGGGTATGTTTTTAATTATATAATAGCAATATTGGTACAGCTTTTCCCGTGCAGTTAATAAAATAAATACCCCACCCCTCAAAACACAATACAGAAGTCCCATGCAGTTGTATGCGTAACTAAATACACATAAGTGATAAGTGTCTGGAAATAATACGGTTAAAAAAATTAAGTGGATTTATGTGTAGGACTGTTTTCCCCTGACATCCAGGTAAATCCAGAAAGAAGACAATGTTCTTAATGACTGTATTGTTGAATTTGCATGTGTGTGTTTCGGAGTGTGTGTGCATTTTGTGTGTTGTGCGTGTGTTTGTTGAGGGCGTTGTGCATGTGTGTGTTGTGCATGTGTGGCATGCGTGCATATTGTGCATGTGTATTACATGTGCATCATGCACATAGTGTTTGTGTGTAGTATATGTGTTTTTAACGAGTGTATTGTGGTGTGTTGTGTGTGCGTTGTTTGCGCATGTGTATTGCGTGTGTTTTTTTTGTTTGTGTTTTCTGTGTTTGTTGTGTATTGTGGGCATGTGTTTTGTCTTTGTATTGTGCGTCTTGTGGTGTGCGTTTTTGGTGTGCTGTGGGTGTGTGTGTGTTGTGTGTATTGTCTGTGTGTGCTGTGCATATATACTGTGTGTGACTGTGCGTTTGTGTGTATTCAGCATGTGTATTGCGTATCTGTGTATTTCGTGTGTGTGTGTGTTGAAGGCCTCTGCAATTGCTTACAGAGATCACAGGTGTGGCAGGGGGTGGAAAGGGCACGTTTGTTTTTTGGAAGAGGAGATAGTGGGGGAGGGCCAACTACTTACAGAGAAAAACATGCCCCCCTGTATGTCCTGGACAGGCAGTATAGAGGGGATTTTAATGCCATTCTAATCCTGCTCTTTGAAATGGAATTTCATTGAGCTACACTTCTAAATAACAATCTAGACCAGAAATAATTTTAACTACAGTCCCCATTATTCTAACCTGCCTAACAACCATCTGCAGGTGATGTCAGCTATAATCCAACAACTGCTGGAGAGCAACACATTGTCCTTCACCGGTCCCGACATCACCTTTGTGAAATTAACATAATTGCATACATTATATCTGTTCCCTCTTTTACTTATTTCCATTGGAAAGCATGCTACAGATTTAATATGTTAAGTACAGAATAACACTTCACAGGTCTGTAATTAGGCCGGCTAATTGCTCTTTGCTCTCAAGCACTGAATGTCTAACACTTGAATTATGCAATTATTCTTCCCATAGTAATTGACCAAAATGTGTAGATGCATGCATATGGCACAACAGGAAAAATGACACAAATGTACAGTTCAATTTTATATTTCCATTAATGGAGAAACATATAAACTATAGAACAGGGGTGAATACAAATATAAAAAGCTTTGGAGGCAGACTGCATTTATAGGAGCCAAATAAATGATAAATGGAGGTATATAAAATACCCCAAATATTTAGAGGGGGTTGAGAGAGAGAGAGAGAGAGAGAGAGAGAGAGAGAGAGAGTGTGTGTGTGTGTGTCTGCGTGTGTGTGTCTATCATCCCCAACTAGCTGATGGCTGGTTAAGGATGATTCCAACAGTTGGTGGGCCAAAAACAGACTACCACTGTTGTATAGAAAACAGATTTGTATAGCCTTACATACTACAGCTGTTGACTACATTTAGTAATATAGGGTTTCATTTGAAGTACATGTTTAGACCTCTTTAGGGTACTCTGCTCATTAAATGTAAGTGTCTTCTGAAATAATACATGAGCTGAACAGCAAGTCAGTACAATGGAATAACAAACACTATAGAGTGAAGGAGCAGAGGTCTTTCTTTCAAAACCTTAAAATATGTATTGTAGGGGCATGGAAAGCCTTTAATATTGTTTTAACAGCCACAGAGCATAACTACAAGGGGTGTAGTCATGACAGAACACAGCATCCAAGGGGGCCCAATCAACTTTGCCCCACCCTAAGACCCCTTAAAATCATACAGGTTTCCGATCTTGCAACAAGCTGAATCTGAAATGTATTCAATTAAGGAGGTTTTTAACTTTAGTTCCAACCAGTGGTGCACATTTTCTGGGCAAACTCACAAATGCACATGAGCGTTCAAACAGTAGCTCAGTTATTTTGACAGATTCAACTATTCAACTATTATTCATGGATTGTGTGAGAATCACAACAGGGATCCCATGAGGAAATCCATCAGTACTGGAAGGTTTTGAAGACAGGAAGTGAAAACCTTAAACGAGCAGTAAACTTTTTTTTATGGAAACACATTTTATAGTACTTTTCCTGCTGAATAAAACAAGGATACTCCCATCGCTATCAGATATTTTATTCAAAATTTATAGCAGTTTAAATAATCAGAAAGTGAATTTACTGTGTTTACTTCCTGATAGTTCTAACTGACAGGAAGTGGCAGGCAGTTTCTATTATATTCTATGGAGAATTGTATGTCTCTGACTTTTCTGACTTTCCTCTCCATTAGAATCTAACAGGAAATCTAATTAGAATTTGACCACTAGAGGGCATTGCTAATGTAAAAAAACATGGGTTTAAACTGTAATAACTCTGGAAATATAAATCTCTGCAGTGGGGGTACCCTTATTTTACTCAATAGGAAAATCCCTACAATATACATTTTTTCATAATAAAAGTTTACTGCTCCTTTAAGCTAAAACATAGTCTAGTAACAATTCTTATATACGAGTACACTAAAGTATCTGCTTTTGATCAACAGTGTAGGGAGCTGAGCAACATTCTTTTCAGATATAAACTTAGCTCATATGGGTCACTAGAATGCAGAAACCAATTTACACACCTGCTCTGTCCCTGCTTTTCCTCAACAATCTTATGGTCGGGATGGTGGAGTAAATAATTGCCATTGAGCTCTGGCATTAACCACATATAATTTGCTGATAATCCACATGGGCCACCATTGTTTAGATTTTTTAAATGAGCACTACAATGCTTCAGTTAGCAAAGGACACTGTGCAGAGCCACTCCACTGCAAGTTTTCTGCACTCTAACGTGAACACAATGGGAAAGCTGCAGCAAGCTACATTCAACTATATAAATGTCTAGCGATATCTGCAGTACGAATATCACAGTAGCTGGACAGCTGAAGTATCTCTTGATACTAATGCCACATATCTGCCCTGGCTAATAATATGATCACATGTATAGAGCTCAGTTTTCCTTCTGAAAGAAACTAAAATGGGTTCTATTACCAGTTAGGTCAGTTTAGAGCATTAATGTGGAACAAGCAGCTTATAACAGCTTTGAAATACTTTTTAAAATCACCTATATTTAGAGTTTATGAAAATTAGACAATACTGGCTGGTTTGAATCCACACTTTGAATCCCAACAACCACTCCCTGTTGTTTAGTCCTGACAATTTGCATAAACTGACACCCACTGATAATTATGCAAATTCTAAGGATTCATGTTTTCATGGTGGTAAGAATGTGGGTAAGTGACAGTTCCACACCCCTTAAATGCTAAAGGGGTCTCCAATACATTGCTTCACAATGTGATTGAGACCTTTCTAGCAACCAAGTGGTTAAATACCCATGAACAATCCATGTATAGCAATTTGTTATTACAGCAGGTACCAGGGACACAAAAGAGTTTCAATGGAACTGTTCAGCTCCAGTGACAATCTTAGTTTTAGCAGAGCAAAATGGGGGAAGTGTGCTTGATCAAGTGGGACAGGTGTTTTATTAATTTTCAACCCCTATAATGCAGATTCAAATAACCGTACAGAAATGTTATTCCACTTCTGTAACCACAGCAACAGCTCTACCTGAACAGCGACTAGCAGAGACAAAAGTTAACTAGGGAGATATAGAAGACATGCGAGTAAAAGAATGATATGAAGGGGTCAAATTTAGATGTGCCAAAGATATTTCCTTATAGAAACAAACAGTCATTAAGAGCAAGGACAGCTGTAAAATGTAATCTCAGCTATGTACATCCTTAAAATAAAAAGAAAAACGTATTGAAATCAGAGTAAACAAATTATAGCTGGAATTGCATAGAGAATTATATTCACTTTCTCTTTAACATACACCACTCCAGAGATTACAGACAATATACATCTAATACATTGAATGGTTTGGGATTTACCTTTTCAGTGGGGATACAGATTTATTTTACAAACAGGGCTAAAAAAGAATAATTTTACAATAAAATAAACTTGATATGCAATCTTACAGGTGGTACCCAAAGTAATATATATATTATATGAATCAGGAGATTGGCGCTGTAGGAACTTGTTACCATTCAGTGTAACGTGGTCCGTTGCAGGGTAATTTTATGTTATGCTCCCCCAGAAGGTTAATTGTAACCCCTTCAGGGCTAGATGCTTTGCAATGCTTTGGAGAAGTCCGAGTGCCTGAGGGGTGGGTACTCAATGCATTTCTCTGCAATGTGTGCATGCCCTCAAAGGGTTAATCAAGATACTTAATACAATACATACCTCCCAAGTGTCTGTCTTTGAGAAGCAAATCCCTTTGTCCCTCTTTCCCTCCCTGTTGTCCCAGGCTGTGTTGGTGTTTTACTTTACTCCACAGCAATAAATCTCATATAGATATTTGTTTACACTTCAGTGTATGTGTTTAGACATTAGTCTGTGCACATAAAATACTTTGGTCTTGTACTAAATCACTTATTCAGTTGCATAAAAAGCCAGCAATAGGTCATGAGATAACCTAACATTTCTTCCTAATGCCTTGCTGATCAGTCACTCCCCCAGCAACATCAAAACTAAAGTGTCCCTCTTTGGCCATGTAAAATGTTGGGAGGTATGCAATATAAAAAAATAAAAACATATGTTATAAGTCAGTCACAGTTAACACCTGCCTCTAGGAGTATAATCATTTTAAATTTAAAGCTCTAAGTTTAGAGGTTCCCGCCAGGCTTCTCCTCCCCAGAGCCGGTGCTCTGAGCGGAGAGGCAGTAGATGATTTCTATTGGCTGGACAGATATCGCATCCAACTGCACAGTGAAGGAATGAGGCTGTTGACAGAAGCTTCAGCTCCATACAGGAGGTTGGTACAGGAAGCCTTAAACTTTAGAAATGAGGCATTCATTACATATTATGTAACTAGCAAAATATAACCCATTAAGGAGCAGAACGGTGTGCAAACGCATTGTGAAACGGATATAGTAGCATTTTGTGTAGGCTTGTCTTTACAGTCATTATGTTTAGTAGAATAGGGACCTTGATTCTGCGTTGGCTTCCTAGCCTGGCCCTGGATTCCGCGTTGGCCTCCCAGACTGGCCCTGGATTCCGCGTTGGCCTCCCAGACTGGCCCTGGATTCCGCGTTGGCCTCCCAGACTGGCCCTGGATTCCGCGTTGGCCTCCCAGACTGGCCCTGGATTCCGCGTTGGCCTCCCAGACTGGCCCTGGATTCCGCGTTGGCCTCCCAGACTGGCCCTGGATTCCGCATTGGCCTCCCAGACTGGCCCTGGATTCCGCATTGGCCTCCCAGACTGGCCTTGGATTCCGCATTGGCCTCCCAGACTGGCCCTGGATTCCGCATTGGCCTCCCAGACTGGCCCTGGATTCCACGTTGGCCTCACAGACTGGCCCTGGATTCTGCGTTGGCCTCCCAGACTGGCCCTGGATTTTGCGTTGGCCTCCCAGATTTGCCCCTGATTCAGTGTTGGCTTCTCGATCTGGCCCTTGATCCTGTCATGGCTTCTCAGTCTGGCCCTAGATTAGATGAAAGCTTCTCTCACTGGCCCTTGATTCTGTGTTTTCTCAGAAAACCTGAGCAAAAAACAAGAGGTCATCCATTAAGACTACACTAGTGGTGCTTTCCACTAAAACGCTGGGATTTTTTTTTTTTACAGTAAGTGAAGTATAGTTGTGGAATCCTTTGCCTCAGAATGTTGGGCTTGCAGATACTGTAATTAATTTCCCAAAAATATTTGATGCCTGTATAACAAAGAATATTGAGAATCATGGCATTTTGCTTCAAAGCAGATAAGATGTTGCTACAAAGAAATAATGGACTACCATTTAGAGTCAGAAAGTAATTTTTTTACCCACTTGGGGCTTAATTGGAAATGGCTTCAATTGGGGGTTTTTGTTGCCTTCCTCTGGATCAAAGGGGTGATTTGGCATGGGCGGAACTTGACAAACGCATGTAGACGTAGAATGGCCCTTGATTCCGTGTTGGCTTCTCAGCCTGGCTCTGGATTCCGTGTTGGCTTCTCAGCCTGGCTCTGGATTCCGTGTTGGCTTCTCAGCCTGGCCTTGGATTCCATGTTGGCTTCTCAGCCTGGCCCTGGATTCCATGTTGGCTTCTCAGCCTGGCCCTGGATTCCATGATGCACATTGACCTTTGATTCTGTATCAATTTCCCAGAATGGCCCTTGATTCTATGTTGGCTTGTCATTCTGGCCTGTGATTCAGTGTTGGCTTTTCAGTCTGGTCTTTGATTCAGTGTTGACTTCACAGGCTGTCCCCTGATTCCATTTTCAGTTCTGAGAATGGACCTTGATTTTGTAGTTTTTTTTTCCAAAACTGGCCCTTGATTCATTGTTGATTTCTCAGACTGGCCCTTAATTCAGTGTTGATTTCTCAGACTGGTCATTGATTCTGACCTTTTATGTGTTGGTTTCTCACTCAGGACCTTTGATACATCCCTGATACAGATATAACAGTCTGTTGTATAAAATGACACCTACCTAGGTAACAATCTGTTAAATTAAGAGAACCTTATTCCTAGAGGATAGTTCAATTTGATCTGGTTCAGCTGTAGTTCTAGAGAATGAAGACTCTGGTCCAAATTCATTTTTGGGTTGCCAACTGACCAAAAATCCCAAATAATTTCAGCATTCAGTGGGCCCTACTAGATTGCGCCCCAGGTACTTTGTATCTACAGACTCAATGTTAATTTAGCCACTGCTCTGATATTTTCATTTATAACTCACACTACTCTTTATAATAGATCTCCACCATTATAAGGCACTCAAATAATGACACAAATCTCAAAGTCACATAGACTTGTTTATCCACTGCAGGAGTGGGCAGATTCTGGTCCTGTGGCTAGCTAGCTGAGGATGATGGAAGCTGTAGCCCTACAACACCTGGAAGACTGCAGTCTGTCCAGCCCTGGCTAATATCCACCAAATACAGCAATCATCACACAATAAAAGGAAGCATTTACTTTTTGTGTGAAACAGAACACTTTGTTAACAGCCTATGCAAGAATGTCCCCTCTCATATAAAACAAAACATCAAAACAAATACAAGACATTGGGGAGATTTACTAAGGTTAAAAAAGGCATCCAACACACAATATACAGTGAAAGAAGCAAGATCTTTCATTCCATACTTTACAAACAGGATTACAAGCTCAATGAGTCATGATTTCATGAATTGTTACTTGCATCTTGGCTAGCTATGTAATTCATTATGGTCAGTGGGAACATTCTAACAATTCCAACCACAGGTGCAATTCATCAAGTTAAAGAGGTGTAATTCTCATACACACTGTACTATGTGGGACAAATGCAATTTCCCAAAATGTCACATTGTGTTAAATTGTACTTCTAATCAAATCAAAATTCAAGGAGTTAAAAACTACATTAATATATCATTGGAAATATTTTTTCCCCTGTGGTGCAGGTGGTTTGCACCAAATTGCTCCATAAGAGTCAACATATGCTTGTCAAGAGTATTGTACCATTCATGACAGGTCTCCATGTGATTTTTCTACATGCCAGCAGATGTGCAGAATCTCTCATTAACATAATCTATAATATATATATATATATATATATATATATATATATATATATATATATATATCAAAGAAGACTTCTGTGTGCTTGGAAAACACACCCAGGGGCGGCAGTAAGGAGGAGTTACTGCTCCCATTCGGTGATTCAATGGGGGCGGTGATTTCGGCCCCTGCTACTCCTGTGAAAATCACAGCAGGGAGTTGGCCCGCCTCCACTATCCAGCCCGTCCACCACTATACAAGTGAGAGAAAAAACAAAATGGCTGACATTTGCTCCTACACCACAGACACACACACACACACACACACACACACCTTGCCTTGCCCGGCTCTGTTTTATGCTGTCTTACTCTGTTGCCCTGCATTGCTTAGCATGTCCCCCTGTGCCATTTATTGGCTTGGGCTGCCTGGATCCTGGCCTGTTTTACTCCTAGGCAGACATGCTGGGCACACGGATTGGCTGCTTGGGATGCAGCGGCTTATGCCTCACTCTGCCAGGCCGGTGCTACAACCAAGTAAACTCCTGAGATAGTCTGCATTACATGAAGCACTGGCAATGTGAATGGCGTATTACTATTGTACTCCAACAGCTTGGTAGCTATTTGCAACGCAATATTTTGGAGAGCTATCTGACATGCAAGGTTTAAACGATGTACAAACGTGTGGCTGTGTGTTCCATCACAAGCTGCCCACGTGTGATTTGCGTCCAACGCCTTGGAAGTCAGTATGGCTGCAATAGTGGTGAAGAAAGCGCTCTTGGACATGGTATTGCACAATCGAGGGACCTGATCAGTACAGGGTTATAACTGCCTGTGGTGAGAGAAGAAGGCCAGACTATGTATAGTCCTTTCAGCTATTGTTTTACATGGGGTTTTACATGGTGGAGAGCTCTTCAACGCATTCAATACCTATGATTCAAGGGGTTAAAAGGGCCGTTTCAATATCACAACTTTTATCTCTCCCTCCAAAGTTCACACTGTTCTCCATCCACACACTATCACTCTCTTCTTACATACCATTACTCCTAGGCCTCCTGCAATCATGTCTCTTATGTCGGCAAACTTATTCATATGCCACTTTTACTCACCTCTTCCTTTTAAATCCATTGAACTCCACATTTCTATCATTTAATGCACTTATTTTGCCCTAAAACGTGTGCAACTCCAGTGCACACTCTCCTCCCTCCCTCTACACCGTGTGCCTCTCTCCCATGCATTGTAGTAACTCTTAATAACAAAGTGAGCAACACACTGTAAATTATTACTGTTTTCTCATACCTCTGCCACTGCAAGGGTACAAACACAAACAACTCACCAATGGAGCACACCCTCTCCATTTCAACTGTTTATACTGCTTACATAGCAACATAGTTGATGAGGCTTAAAAAAGATATGTGCCCATCAAGTCCAGCCCATGCCAAAAACACCCCTGAGGAGGGAAAAAAAAAAAAAAAAAAAAAAAAAAAAAACCCTCTGCAGCAATTTCTAATTTAGCCCCAAATGGGTAAAAAAAAAAAGTCCTTCCCGACTCCAGTCATATATTTCCCTGGATCAACATCCTATCTGCTTTGAAGCCATCTGTTATAATTTTCAATATTGTACTGTGCTAGATAGGCATCCATTGTGTTTTTGAAAGCAGTTGCATTATCTGCAAGTACAACATGCAGAGGCAAAAAATTAAACAGCTTTACCGCTCTTACTGTAAAGAACCCCTGCCTTTGCTGTAGTCGAAAGCGCCTTTTCTCTAGTTTTAATGGATGACCTCTTGTTCTTAGCTCCGCTCTTTGTGTAAATAATTAATTGGCTAGTTCTTTGTATTGACCTTGAATGTATTTGTAAATGGTAATCATATAACCCCTTAGACGTCTCTTCTCTAATGTAAACAAACCCAGTTTGGCTAGTCTCTCTTTATAACTCAGATCCTCCAATCCTCTTATCAGTTTTGTTGCACGTCTCTGCACCTTTTCCAGTTCAACAATGTATGTTTTAAGAACTGGCATCCAAAATCATACTCCATATTCTAGATGAGGCCTAACCAAGGATTTATAAAGAGGTAGGATAATATTCGCATTCCTTGCATCTACACCTCTTTTTATGTAGGCTAGTAACCTATTTGCTCTTGCAGCACCTGAGTAACTGTACACTGCTGTGAAGTCTATCATCACTCCTAAATCTTTCTCTAATGAGGATTTCCCAAGTTGTTTCCCATGTAGTGTATTTGTAGCAAGTTTCTAAAGCCCAAATGCATAACCTTACATTTATCTACATTAAATGTCATCTGCCACTTTTCTGCCCATTCACTCAGTTTATCTAAATCCTTCAGCAGAGAAAAAACATCCAGCTCTGTATGAATTTCCTTACATAGCTTAGTGTCATCAGCAAAGATTGAAATGCTACTTTCAATTCCCACTTCTAGATCATTAATAATGAAATTAAAAAGCATTGGGCCCAGGACTGAACCCTGCGGAACCCCCACTTATAACTTTAGACCAATTTGAAAAAGTTCCATTTACAACAACTCTCAGCTTACTCTGCATCAAAGCCACATTCATTTTATTTTCACATGCACAATTGGGTTTATTTACACTCTGTATTCCATAGGGACACACATGATGAACTCTATATATTGTACTTTCTACTGTGCAATAGTCTGCCTGCTTAGGAAAATGCTTTCTCTTACTTTTGCTTTAAGCGCCGCCCACTCATGATTAAGCCCCACCCCTTTTTAAACATGAATGATATCATTCATCTCCCCCCAGTGCCACCACAGGACTCCCCTCTGGGTAATGAGCAAGCAAAAGTTCCTAGGTATGTATATGTGATGTGTGCATGTATGTGTTGGCACCTAGGCATATATACAAAATTACATTTTACAATCTACTACCACTATGGAATGGCTTTTTTTAACCAATGCTTAATCCTTAGACTGGCAGAGTTGTACGCAATGCATTGCATGCCCACCTGTCACTCAAATGGTTAATATGAGCCTCAGTGAGACAGGAGATTAAAATATATTATATACAGACTCCTGTGTCTACAATAATATACATTATATATACACTCCTGTTTCACTCAGGCTCACATTAACCCTTTGAGTGCCAGAGGGGTACGCAATGCATTTGAGTGCGCTGCTTACCCCTCTTATACTCAAAGGGTTAAGTATTGGTTAAAAAAAGAACCAAAGAGACAGGCAATGCCATCCCACCTGCTAGTGGAAAATGAAATAATTCCATGTGGCCATTTTGTTGTGAATCCCTTTGGATTTCTGATGCTTCGTTAATACTAGCAAACATTTTTAGCAAAGGGAGGCACAAAGGAAAAAGAATGAATTCTTGGGCAAACTATCACTGGGGTAAATAAAAAAAATCCTGAGTTGCCACCAATCTACCACCTGAACCATAGAGGACAAATAAAAAATATCCAAATTATCACTGTCTCCTGATGTGCAGTTGGATTCTTCCTGAGTTACACCACTTCCTGAATTTGTCCCTAAATGTATTTTGGCTGGGAGCACGTTTTAGGGGAGGCAGTTCTGTGGTTATGGATGGAGCTATGGGCACATACAGTTTCATGCCAAGGAGTACCAAAGATGCAAATCAAGCCCCAAATACTCCCTTCATTTGAGCGTCAGGGTGGTTTGATAAAAGCTGTAGACTCTTTCTAAAGAGCTGAACAGAGATATTTATCACACGTGTAAGTACTAGGTAGCACATGCCCAAACAAAGAGATTCACAACATAATGTGCCTGGTGTTAGGACAATGAAAGGTGGAGTTTCTCCTAAAGATGAATGGAAGGTGGGCAGAACGGGCAGAAAAGTGGGCAGGGTTACCCATGACAATTACCATGATGGAGAATCCTCAGTCACTAGAGACGCAATAATGAAGTCTAAAAATTGAAATCTCTGGGGCAGATCTGGAGAGTTCCCAGGTATGCAACTGCAGTAGGTTACATAGTCTCCAGATTCCAGATTATTTAAACATGTCTTAACGCAACTGAACGGTATCCTATTGGAATGGCATTGTCTAAATGGTGACCATCAAAAGGGCAATATCAAAATGCCCGTTTCAAAAAGGCAACTTATGTCGCCGTTTAAAATTGTGCCTGTCACTCCTCCTCTGCACTCCCACTCCCCTCAACTTCCAACAAGTTTGTCCTGGCCTCCCCATCAATCCTTACTGTACTTACCGTACCTGGGCTCCTAGAGGTTCCTTGTCACCTCCTCTGGGGCCTGACCCTTCTCCATACGGTGACCAACCACCTGTGGGATATCACCACATCACCGGGAAGACAGACCATCACTACCACTTCCGTTTAACCCTTTGAATGCTAGAGGTGTATGCAACACATTGCACAGCCCCCACAAGCACTTAAGATGTAAATGGAGTATTGTAAAATCAAGGTACATTTAATATCTTACTGGGTAGCAGGTCATTTGAGCATTATATTGAAACACCCTTTACTGCCATTATATACAGGAATAAAACTTGTTGGGTTAGTGTAGGTGCTGACAGGCCTCACTAGTGACTGATAGAGCCAAACGTATCTGAACACACTCTGTCTTCTCCGGTTCTGCTTCTGCTAACCTTTGTGTCTCAGTTCTTTTCTTACCCACACCCCTTGCAGGCTGCAGATGCCCAGGTGACACAACAGTTACATATTGCAGCGTTGTTTGGGGGGCACTTATAGTTTCTATCTATATTGTTAAAGAGAGATAGGATGGTGGAGAGATAGACTTTGAGGGGGATATCCCTTAAACAACTCTGCTTTATATGGTGGGAATCTGCAGAGAGGCTAAGGTACACTTGTTTGTTTCATGTTAAAGGGCATATTGCAATTCACATGTACTGGGACAGGACTTTTACTCTGTAGGAGGACGACTTTCTGAATGGCGACATGTTTAAGTCAACCTTTTGATGCAGGATGACATTTTGATGTTGCCCTTTTGATGCTCCTCATTTAGGTGACAACATTAAAATAGTAAACCCAAATGGACTCCAATGTATTGCAAAGCAATGTGTTGGGGGGTCTCTTTAATAACCAAGAGGTTAAAACTATTTAAAACAAAAATGTATATTCTCCACCGTAGTGCAGGTGTTTTGCCCCATAATAGCTCCACTTTTCTTTTATACATAAATCCCTTAAACTATCACCTCAAAATGGATATTAAATTAAGCCCTTTCAATGCCAGAGCAGTATATGCTATGCAATGCATTGTGTACCCCTCTGGCACTCAAAGGGTTAAGATACCATTTTCTGTGGTTTTTGGCAATTCAGCAGACAAAAAGAATAGTGACAGCCTAAACAATGGTTATACTGCAGTAACATTTCACAACACAACTGTTTCTTTAATATAATGCAAACCTTTATTTTAGAAATACATAGCCAGAAAATAACGTACTCGTTTCCATTAATTGTATCAGTCTTCTGTGCATTCCCTATGGTTGGTACAGAGATTAGGAAGAAACATAATTCATATGTATGGAGAATGCATGAAATCTATTTGCTCTCAGAAGAAAAGTAAATTATCTGGACTGCCTTTCTCCACACAGGGAGGTAAGACTGACTTTACCAGGCCCTCAAGGGCTGAAATACATTAACAGGTTTTGTACAATACGGAACAGGATAGGTTGCATTTAGGGCCTTATTCACAAAGCTAAAGAGGCGCAATTCTGGAGCAAACTGTATCCAAAGGGTTGGATTTTACACGTTCTGATTATTTGCAAATGGGGCTTTTAACACTTGAATGCTTGACAGGTATTTATCTCTCAAGTATTTAGGTTGTTAAAAGTCCAGTTTAATCTATGGGAGTATTCATTTCCTCACTATGGTCCAATTGGTTTGCTCTAGAATTGCACCTCTTTAGCTGGATGAACAGGGACTTTATAGTTTGTGGAAGTCACCTGGAAAATTCTGCAATAAACAGACCTCAATGGTGAAAATATCTTTAATGTTGGCCTATAATCCTATGACAAATGTAGTTTGTTTTATAGAGAATTCAGAGATGCCTATATGTTGTCCAAGTAATTTTTCTGTAAAATAAACCCTTTTTCAGAAAAAAAACTTTATGTTTTGGCTGCACATTGTGGCACTTCATGCTGCTACCTACGTGGAATGCTAATTAGTTGAAGGACATACATATTATTCCCTGTGCTATTAAATATGCCCCCCATCCAAAATATAGGCTCTTTCTAGATTAATTTGTAACACAGTTTGTGCTAATATTGGCCAACGCAGGGGTGATTTTCAGCCAGATTCTGACCAGTCAGTGACCTGATACTTTCATAGCCGGTATGACACAGCAGAGTAATAATCAGTGGCCAGAAACCAGCAGGACAGTAAATACACAATAATGTTGTGGCGCCATTGTCTATCTTAAGAGTGCAGCCTCTCTATTCATCAAAATTCAGGTTCTGCAATCAAAAATGCTCAAGTAGTATGATATTAAATTTGGAGAGAACTGTAAATATCCTCATCACAAAATAAAAAGTAAAAGGAAAAATAAATAGAAGATATCAAATGAAATCTTCAAAAATCTCTGTAGCCTTCAGAGTTGTAAATCAAAAACACAATTAGTCCTCTAAGGATCCATCGGTGAAAGTGTAGGAGAAGAGAAATATTTGTTCAAGGTAAAACAGTCCATTTTGGACTAGATGAGCCTTATCCATGAATTTTGTGGTGGGTTCCAATATAGGTGATAGTTCTGCTTTAAGAGATGAAGTTTCTGTATATTCTGGGTCTTACAGCTACATACACCATCACTCTCCCATGTGGTCGCAGCGCCTCATTACACAAATGCAGTGTAAATCGTCATAAAGTAACAAATAAAACGCAAAGAAAAGTGGCACAGACCCCTTATAAGAGTATATCTGTGTGGCACCTCTAGTATTACAGACCCCCACTTTAGTGTACTCACCAGATAGCAGTCTTCAAATTGCACATAAAAATCCTTGAGGACTTTCACATTCAAATCATGCTTCAGAAGGCCACTCAGGAATAAGGAACGTATAAGATTATTTATTCAGGAAAATTATTAAAAAGAAACCCACTTGGGCAATAACAGATATCAATTGTGGAGTAAAATATATATAGTTGCCCAACGCGTTTCATGCTAACTACATGCACTTCACTGGTACACTGGTCTGTAATAACAGCAATACCACACAGATATACTCCCAGAAGGGGTCTCTGCCTCTTTTCTCTGTGTTTTATACCAGCAGAACAGTGTCTAGTAGAAATATGCATTTTAAAGTATCTTTAAAAATGAAGTAAGCTTATTTTAGGGTGACAGGTCTGCCATTAGTCTCACGCTTTAACCCTTTGAGTGCCAGAGGAGTGTACGCAAACAATGTGTTGCGTACCCCTCTGGCACTCAAATGGTTAATACTAGGAAAGGCAATAATATAAAGTAAACCATTATTACACCTTAAACAGATAAATATTTATGAAACTTTAGTGAAGAGTGCCGCAAATCCGGATTACGTCAAGACAAATTAACTACAACTTTTAGGGATATTTAGAACCAAATTAAGTATATAAAATACTTACAGTAATGTTGTCAAGCAGCTTGGCCATATGTTTAATAATGTCACTGTGATGTGTTGGCTGAGTTTGCAGAAGTTTTTTAATGACAACCACGCTTTCTGCAACTACCACTTCTGTAATGAAAAGCAGAAAGAAGAGAATTGAGATCTAATTCCTGACATTTAGACCACCTGCGCTGTAATATGGAAGAGCCTGTTAAAAGAAATCAGAGTTCCGGTGGCCTGGATGGAATATAATATATTCACATGATTACAAATCATACAGAAGTCTCCAGTGAGGCATGGGCACAGGAATGCAAATTAGATTAAGGCATTGAACACTGTACAGCACAATGTGTTAGAAAGCCCTTTGGCACTCAAAGGTATATAACAATGGAAGACCTGCCTAGAAGAAAATTCACCACTCTTACTAAATGCACTTCATTGTGATTCAGGCTGCAGGTTTTGTACTGAAATGGGCATTAAAGGGCAACTATCATCTGATGGTTGCCCTACTGGCAGTTGTGCTCCCCTGGAAGCTGATAAAGCCATGGATGCATTGTGAGCCCTGGTGAAGCAACAGGGCAGCAGACGAGGGTCTGAATCGAGACCCTTAATGCTCCCCCTGTTTATTGCTCACACATTCAGGATAGTTCCTGTCCCCATAGACCCTCTGTACTGAGCTTGAAAACCCAACACAGCAGGTATATGGTCTAAATATGCAGCCAAGAGTCAGCTAAGGGGTTCATTTTTTGACCATCTTAATGGCTATTAGGAGCCCTCTGGGGTTGTACAAAGCGCCTTGGGCTTTTTTTGCTGCTCCTATTGTAGACTTCGTAAAATGTGGTAATTGCCCTTTAACGGAGCAGTAGAAAAGGGATATTTGTACTCTCTAATAACGCCTTTTCTCTCAATCCACCGGGGAACAAAGGGACTGTGGGGAAACTTCCCTGCAACAGGACACAGGCAATTAAAGCGGAACTACCACCGCAAAAGAGGATTTTAGTCTTACCTGTTAAATCCTTTGCTCTTAGTCCATACAGGTTATTGGTAACTTTGGGTAGGCAATCCACCCCTTTAATTGTAGGCAGAAACAATTCTAGAATTATATGCAGGGGGTGGAGCCTACCTTCCCTCCTTAGCTGCAGCTAGCCAGCCAGCTCCAGAAATATTTGAGACACAAACTATGACTAGATAGTAGAAGGGAAGAAGACTCCTGTGAGCATGACCCTGAAGGGGAGAGCCAAGCATGGTCCCTTGACAGGGTGGGAGACCAGTAACCTGTATGGACTAAGAGAAAAGGATTTAACAGGTAAGAATAAAATCCTCTTTTCTCTGTCGTCCAATACAGGTTACTGGTAACTTTGGGATGTCCAGCCTCTGAGTTTCCCAGAGGTGGGAAGCAAGGCAAGGACCAGGTGCAAGGCCCCCAAAGTCCCCAGAGCAGATATGAGCCATCATATCAGAGATACACCAAAACAATGAATTGTCAACTGACACGGAAACAGGCGTAACAACACCCCAAACTGTTACACAGCACACTGAACTAGAGCCAACAGGGCTCAAAAGTGAAGGAAGCACCAAAGAAGAATATCCTAGACAGGCAAGACTGCCTCCAGGAGCTTCCTCCCAAAGCTGGCAACACGGCAAACAGACACGATCACCAGGAGAAAGGCCATTTTCCACATCAAAAGACATAGAGAAATAGTAGCCAAGGACTCAGAGGGAAGGCGCTGAAGAACGCCCAAAACCAAGTTAAGATCCCATGGAGAAGCGGGATTCTTGAAAGCAGGACGAGTATGAGCAACGCCCTGGAAGAAAACCTTGACATCAGGAAGGATGGCAATGCGCCTCTGAAAGAAAACAGAGAGAGCAGAAGTCTGAACCTTAAGGGAACTCAGACTGAAGCCCTTATCCACACCGTCCTGAAAGGTCCTTGTCAGCACACCAAGATAGAAAGGTCGACCAGACACGATGGTAGGTCTTGGAAGAAACAGGTTTGCAGGCACTGAGCATAGTAGCCACCACCCCAGAAGAAAAACCTTTCTTCTTCAATATTGAGGATTCAATTTCCAAGCCATCAAAGATAGCCAATGAACATCCTCCTTCCACAGGTAACCCTGTAGAAGATCTGGACAGCAAGGGAACCGGAATGGCTCCACCACTGACAGATCCAGCAACTCCGGAAACCAAGCTTGGCGAGGCCAGAACAGAGCAATCAGAATGACTGGACAGCATTCCAATCACAATTTCTGTAACACCCTGTGCAACATTGGGAGGGGAGGAAAGATATAGGCCAGAGGAAACAACCAAGGAATGGACATAGCATCCACTGCCAGAGCTAGAGGGTCCCTCCACTGACAGCATGGTGGAAACCCTGGCTACTAAACAGATGGCATCAAATAAAGCAGCAGAATCATAGTGATGTGCCTCAGATACGTTGGCAAGAAGGCGCAACATATCCAAAGTAGGAGCACCCTGATGGACGGCCAGGGTGAGCTGTTCAGTCCAGACTGCAATGGCCCCGTTCAACCATGCTGCAGTGAATGCTGGACGCATGGTAGTACCAACAGTGGCAAAAATGGACTTAAGAGAGACCTCAAGTTTCTTGTCAGTCCAGTCTTTCAGAGCGGGTGCATCAGAAACTGGCAAGGCAGTAGACTTAGATAACCTGGAGATAGGAGCATCCACCTTGGGAGGATGAACTCACTGAGCAAGAGCTGTCTCAGAGAAGGGATAAAGCTTGGCAAATTTCTTGGACACAGAAGGTTTCCTGTCAGGAGATTCCCACTATTTAGACACAAGGCAGTCAAGAGTGGGATTAGGTGGAATGCAAGTAAGGGGCTTTTTAGGCTCCTGAAACACATCAGAGGGATCATAAGGAACCTCCTGAACTAAGGGAATGTTTAGGGTAGTCAAAACAGCCCTGATCAGACCCTCAGCCGAGGGCTCAGGATCAGCCTCAAAAGGGATCCCCAAAAAACTGAGAGGAGCACACAGCAGAACATTCTTCAACATCTGAATCCACCAGCAGAGGAGGGGGGCTGCCAGGAATTGAAGACCCCCTGTAACTGGGATGGATAGAGTTGCAATGTAGACCTAAGGTCCCTAGTAGCAGCCTTGAACTCTTGCACCCAAACTGGCTCCAATGCGTGGCTTCAGGTCCCTGGGAGACTCTCAGGGACATCAGAACATGCTGGGCATAAATGACCTGAGAATTCTCTAGGTAACACTGAATGACGGGAAGAGCAATGTGCAACAGGGGATACAGAGACCTCAGCATCCTTAGTCTTAGGTCTGGCCCCAAGCTCCAACAGTATAGACATTCTCACACTGTCAAATAACCTTATAATAAAATAAATCACCCAAGTACAGTATGTAGGATTAAAGTTTCACCCCAGGAATCGCTAATCTAGACTTATCTGGCAGCAAAGGGTTAAATCATCAGAAGAGAGAAGGAGAGTCCAAGCCATGCGTACGATACTCGTTCTGGAAATACCACAAAATGACTGCCGCGGCGGGAGCCAATCAGAAAAGAGCGTGTAAAGCAAGCTCTCATAGGAAATATAGTTTTCCCAGAAAAAGTACCCAAACAGTGCCCGAATCCCCCTGAGCCACCCAACACACTAGAAACATGAACCAGATGATAGCACAAGGGCAGACAAGAAAAATGAGCCAACTCTGAAGTCGCTAGGTTAAGCGGTTGCAGAGATATGTCCCATACTGTACAGTCCCATAGGAGTGAATGGAGCAATGGTGCCTATGCGGTAACTCAAATTTTACAAAATTGAAAAAGTAAAATAAAAATGCATGAATCATCACTAAAACATGTTAGGATACCCAAAAAACACTGAACCTGTAGGAAAAGTGTCAGAAACCCAACCAAAAGATGCAAAACCAGCAGTTAAAGGGTTAAAGTACCACATAAACCTGCTCCAAAACACCCAACAGACATACAGATTGACCCAGTGAATGCAGGAGTGTAAAATAGGAACTCCAAAGGTAAACCCCTGTGCAGAGGGGCACTGTGGGACATGTGAACTTGCAGCACTCAAAGGGTTGCTCACCTTTCCTGCAGATCTTCTGTCTTCAGACTACCATGTATTAAGAAGAAGCCTCAGTGGGCAACTCCTGAGGAAAGAAATTGTAGCCAAGATTCCCCCCCCCAGGGCTTAAGGTCCACAAAAAGCACCTGGTTACTGAGCTAGCCACATCTAAGGGCATTGTCAGTTATGGTAATCCGCCTAATGGTGGTATTCCATTTCTAACAGAAAAATAAAAAAAATTCTAAAGCTATAGCAGAAGTGTTCTCTTGCCTGTGTCTTCACCAAGGAACAAATCTTTCTGGAGCTGGATGGCTAGCTGCAGCTAAGGAAGGAAGATAGGCTCCACCCCTGCATACAATTCTAGAATTGTTCCTGCCTACAATTAAAGGGGTGGATCGCCTACCCAAAATTACCAGTAACCTGTACTGGACGACAGAGAAAACAACTTTAGCTTAAATAACTCCCTGTCTGGTGAGTAGCTGCTTAGTAGTGCTAGTCGCCAGAATTATTACCTTACTCAATAGATTTATCCTTTCTTCCACGGCTGACAGGCAGGACAGTTTGCGGACATCTTGCCATAGTGATGTCCACGCGCCTGAGAGCAGGCGTGCAGACATCACTATGGCAAGATGTCCATGATCCGTCCTGTCTGTCAGCTGTGGAAGAAAGGATAAATCTATTGAATAAGGTAATAATTCTGGCTACTAGCGCTACTAAGCAGCTAGTTGCCAGATGGGGAGTTATTTAAGCTAAAGTTGTTTTGCGGTGGTAGTTCTGCTTTAAAGAGTTAACTAAAAGGAATTTTACGCCTCCCCCTACCTACCCCTACTTTACAGCACCACCCATTGACAGTTTCCTTCTAGCAAGACATAGGAGAGCAAACTACCCCCAACTTCACGTGCCAGATTTTTCTAAGGGTGGAATACAGAGGGAGATAAAGGGATTTATTGACAAAGATAAAAATAACCCTTTTTTCCCACCATTACATTCAGCGAAGGACACAGTGACAGTGGAATGTTCCAAAGTGGTTCCAAAAACACAGGAAAGGAAAGAAAAATACACAGTATCTAATAACTGTCTTTTGTAGAACTCCCCATCCATAACTTGTACGAGTTGAAGATGAATCATTAACTGTGAAGAGCTTTGCAGATGTATGAACTGAGGACCAAGTAGCTGTCCTGCAGATTTATCCTGCTGAATCTTGGATCTTGATGACCCATGATGTACTAAAGGATCTTGTTGAAAGAGAAGCAAACAAAAGGGAACTGCTTTGAAATGTAAAGTACACGTTTGTTTCACAGTCCATTTAATACAGAAGGAACATATTGCTTTTGAAGCAGCTCCTTTTTGGGGGGAAGTAAGGAATAAGAAACAAGAAGTCTGAAGGTAGAAAAGGCTCAGTCTTGGTAAGATAATAGGTAAGACATTGTCCCACAAGCATCAAGCGTAATATGTGTTTATTGTTCTGTCACACAATGGAGAAAATACAGTCTCTTGATTTATGAGTTTGGATACCCTTCTAGAAGTAGAAAAAGCTATCACGAACATATTCTTACAACTAATATGCCTGAGTGATAAACACTACTTTGCTTCAAACTGTGCAGAATACAAACCCTCAAACACCAGATTCAAGATTCAAAGTACAGGAGTAAAGCACATTTCAAAGGAGTAATAATTTTAGGACAAAAGGCCATCATCTAAAACTAGAGGGACAGAAATTTAGCTGTAAAGTAAGAAAGTTTTACTTCACTGAGAGGATGGTAGATAAGTGGAATAAGCCTACCAGTAGAAGTGGAAAAGGTTATTACATTGACAGAATTTAAGCATACATGGGATATCTGTCTAACAGATACACTAGAGTATAGTCCAATTGAATTACCAAAGCATCCAACTACAACAGCCTTCAGATCTTGCATTTGCATAAAACCGTCATATTTAATCTTGGTGCCATCAGATGTATTGCTGGATGTCCCCAGCAAACTACTATACTAGAACACTTTCTGATTTAGCTCCCGTTCTCACAGATCTATCTACGATATGGTATTGTGATTGCCCAAATCCATTGTACTTGCCCATGAGATTGGAGATCTTTTCCTGAGGAAGACAGACATTGGGTACCTATGGGTTGACATACCAGGCACACAGTCTCTGAAGCCTGAACTGTTAGATTTCAAAAACACAAAGTTCAGGTTTATGGTGGGATTGCCCAGACATTCACTGGTGCTAGCTTTCAAATACATAAACTGGCTCACTGGACAACAGGCAGGGATACAAAATACATCTCCAGCCACCAAAAGCAGACCTCCCAAATGGTGTCTATTAATCATTGTCCTTTAAGAGTACATTGCTTTGAATAGGTAAACATTATATTTTAGAATGATGGTAAGCAAATAAGTACCTGAACATTATGAAGTAGCACAAAGCAGTTACTGACAGGTTTAAAATGTAACATTGTGTACAATGATGGTATGTTGAGCTAGATGTTTCTGTTATTCCCAGCGGATTCATTTATAACAGATACTTTTTGAGCATGAAGCTTGGTAAATAAGACACAGTAGTATCAATCACATCTGACTAAAAGGGAAAGAGATTACAAACTGAACCACGACCACTCTCTGCCACTCCCAGTCATATCCTCCAAAACTAAAACAAGCAATGTTAAGTCTATACTATAAATAATTAAAGAAAAGGATTGACAGAGGTCTAACTAGTGACCATTCACAGTTCTAATTTCCTCCAATTGTCATTATTATTTAGCAACTTAGTTTTAAAACCGTGAGTGCCAAATAGGTATCAAGGCATTTCTTTGCAATGTCTGGGACACCGTTCTGGTAATCAAACCAAAATGCCTATATCAGTGGAGGCCAACAGGTGGCCTCAGAGGCTGCTTCTGTGGTCCCCCAGTCTGTTTTGTGCAGTAGAAGTAGGAGATAATTTCCTCTCACAACATTGCACACACCCTATTTTGACCCCTATAAAAGCACTACACATCATTTTCTTTTTGCCTCACTTAGAACGTCCCTTCATGTTCCTAATGCTCCCCTTTAACTCCTTGGGTGCTTTAAAGGTCTTCCAAGCACCCTCTCTAGCATCCAAGGGGTTTGCTTTTTTATACCCTATTAAATTTCAGATCATAATGTATTCAAGGACTCAAGGGCTATATATGAGGGCCGTGGAACATATCTGGTTGTCTACCAATGGTTTATACGATTATGCTGGAAAAATCCCAAAACCATTTCTATCTTAAGGAGAGTGCTCCTACTGTTAATAAAGACTAAAATCTGTTATTTATGGTATTCTACTGGCATCTTGTGGAAAGGTTCCACAAGCCTGTAATTAGCCTCATACAGAGAGCATTGAGAGACGTATCTCTTGTGTGATGGTAATGGAAAGATGTGAAAATGGTATATATAACACACAAACATTTAAAAACATTAAAAAAAATAAATGTAGAAGTGTTTATGGGATGCCTTTAGATTAGCATATCTATCGTGGAATATTTTTATTATATTCTCAATAGAATGTGGCATTTTGCCACGGATTGTGCTATAATCAGAATTTCCCTCTTCCTCCAAGGATGCTTGAATGCATTTAGACTGGGGCTCTGTATGCATTGGAGAGCATTATAGCATTCAAGGGGTGAAAGGGGATGTTATTTTTTCCTTTATGGTGTAGTTGGTTTACTCCAGAATTGCCTTTAGCTTCCGAAATGTGATCTTTATTTAAATACTTTGGAACTGGCTTTCAGTACCAATCAAGAAATGGCATATTTCCTTCATTAGTTCTTTTACAATGTAACCCAGGAATGGGCAAAGTTGGCATTATTTGTTTCCACTGGTGATAATGGTTTGCCCAGAACTGCTTCACTGTTGTATTTATGCATATAGTCCCATGTGTTAACAAGTCTTGGTCAGTGTCACAGATTGTTAGGGTGGTAAGAGTAATAGGAAAAGCTCAAATTACAACAGTAATTTAGACACAATATATAATATCTACACTGGTAGCAGGGGTGTTGCTAGATACTTGCTAAGAGGTCTAAAGTCCAGGTCTCATCTGTGTTGGACTGACCTGACAGGACACCAGTGGGTCTCCACCAGGGGGTATAACAGAAACCACTGCAGCCTCTACAGTACAGAGAGAGAGAGAGAGAGAGAGAGAGAGAGAGAGAGAGAGAGAGAGAGAGAGAGAGAGAGTGTGTGCACACGAGTGTGCACACGAGTGTGAGAGTGCAATTGAGCGTGTGAGAATTTTATATATAACTACAGGGGGTGCAGTTGTGCCAGGGCCATTAACCCTGGGGCACAGTTTCTAGTCATGGCCCTTTGTTGGGGCCCACAATTTTTTTTATTATCTCCATGGGGCCCTCCAAAGGCAAGTTACTCCACTAAACACAAATACATAGTGTGTGAGTCTGTGTATACGTTGCGTTCGTGTATGCATGTGCGTCTGGGTCTGTGTGTGCCTGTGTGTATGCATGTGCGTCTGGGTCTGTGTGTGCCTGTGTGTGTTTCTGTCTGTCTGTGGGTGCGTGTGTGTGTGTGTCTGAAGGTGTGTGTGTGTCTGCAAGTGCATGTGTATGTGCCTGCACGTGTGTGCGCGTCTGTCTGCGTGTGTGTATTTCTGTCTGTGTGCATGTTTGCATGTCTGTCTGTGTGCATGTCTGTCTGTGTTCTTTAACCTCTCAGATGCCAGAGATGTCTCCAACACATTGTAAAGCACTGGAGACATTTCTAGCATCTAAGGGATTAACGGAATCAGCGGTATCCTCATTTAAGAAGCATTTTATTCTGTAAATGTATGTCCGTTTTATTGTATTATTGTGATGGCTTCTTTTCCTTTTCTCTCCAAATGAGAGGCCAACACTATTCCTGAACCCTGCTACTGTATAAAATTGCTTTAGCAGTGAAGAAATGAAATTGTACAATATCACATTTTCACTAACAACATTTCCCTTTTCATTCTACAAAATCAATGCAGAGGATGTTCAACATCAGAAAATCATTTCCCTGCTTCTAGCACCCCCTGCAGGAACATCTAAATACATAAATGTTTCCATTTATCACATGTCAATATCTACAGCTACTGTCATTGCTATTCTGTTATCTACTAATGTAAAAGCCCGTGTACACAGGCCAAGGTCTGGGTAATGTTAACCCTTTGAGTGCTTTGCAATGCACTGCATAGCCCTCTGGCACTCAAAGGGTTAAGAGGCCGCTACCTCACTGCTCCACGTGATGCAGTCTTACGTCGTCTCACTCACACCATGCAGTCATGCACAGTAGAGACTGCTTGAATGCGGACAGTCTCTACTGCACATGACTGCATCGTGACAAACATCCTAGCAAACTATTATATAGGATATTAACGCCAAAGAGGTATGCAAAGACTCTTATGACTTTGTTAATCACAAAGCTATGGTTTTAAAATCATTAGGCTGATGACATTAACCCTTTCAGTGCCAGAGGGGTATGCAACAAATTGTTTTGCAATGCATTGCATATCCCTCTGACACCAAAAGGGTTAAGTGATCGCATATTCAGTAATAATATTACCAACGATCAACATCTCTCAAATGCTTAGTGGGTGATTTCAATGATGTTATCACTCCATTTATGAATCTCACCAAATATCTCCCAGTGTCAAATGGTACCAAACATTTCACAGGACAATCTACTAGCAGGCAGCGGTATTTTGCAAAGGTGAAAAAAAAACAAACAAAAAAAAACGCGAGTACAGTATGGAGAAAGAGTAGAAATAGATTAGCAAGTCTCTGCACAAGTGTGAGATAACCCTTTGCTTTGGTGACATCTCTATTCCATTTAACAATGTGGGCATGTGGTGGGTGATGTGAGTCATAAAAGCAGAATCTGTCTAATGTAGAGGCGAGTGTGTTTGGATTACACAAACTAACAAAAATATATCATCATACTATGAGGAATTAGCAAAGTGCCTCAGTGGGACACACCAAAAGATAAAGCACTGCTTGTCAAAAATATTTCTATTAAAAAAAGCTTCGTAATCCATATGAGCATATTTATAAAAGCAAACAAGTTATTTTAGTGTAAAATAACTGAACACAGGGGACAAATAAAAATTCCTTTCAACCTTTTGAATGGCAGAGGGGTACACAATGCATTGCATTGCGTTACATACCCTCTTCCATTCAAAGCATTAAATGAAATTGGGCCTTTAACACACTGAATGCTAGAGAGGTCTCCAATGCTTTGGTTCACAAGGCATTAGAGACCTCTCTTTTCAAGGGTTTAACCCTTTGAGTGTCAGAGGGATACGCAATGCACTGCTTTGCAATGTGTTGCGTAACCCTCTGGCACTTAAAGTGTTAAAATATTCTATTCAAGTACATGGGGATTTAGGAATGTTTATTTGTCCCCTGTGGTACAGTTGATTAACTCCAAAATAAAGCCAGATATGGGGCTCTCTCTCCTAAAAATGAACTTATCTTAAGGTCACAAGTCAACTTCAGCACAATACTCAATGACTATAAGCCACTCTAGAACCTCATGTCAGTACACTGCATGCCTGATCATTTTGGTCAACATGCTGCTCTGTCACCCTGATTATTTTTTGTTATAGGAATTAGGGGTCAACCTAGCCAGAGCAATAAAATATTAAAAGAGAGGGATACAGTTTTATTATTAAAATATTTTTATCTACCAAATGCTAGGTGAGGTATAATTTGAAACTTATTACAGTTCAAAATTTTATTATGACATGGAGCCATTACTGTACTTTTCTTTGTGTATTACTTCGTTGGTTCTCTTGGTTGTCCGTTATAGCAGATTGTAAATTTATATCCAAATGGAGGGTGAGGTAAAACACATTAAATTATTTGCAATCATCTGGTTTTGGGAGGTTAGTTCTTTTTTCTCACTATCATCACTTAATTTTCCTTGGGGGGACATTTGGTTTATGGACAAGGAAGGTACATTGCCTACATTTATATCCTGTATTAGGCCTACAGTAGTTTCTGAAGAGTTGATTTTTATATTATTACTGACAGATATGGGTGGAATAAGTTGATCTTTTGGAGACCTATATGATGCGTTGTTAGTATTTCTTATTGTTTTTAATGTTGTTGTCTAAGGCCACAGACAGATATAGGGGTAAAAACTTTCATCTGAAAAGTTGATCGAGCTATTACCTTTGAATAGAGAATGACCCAGCAGTGGGATTACCATTCTTTTACTCACCAGGAAAGATTTGGTTTAGTGACAACATTCATCTTAGCAAAATACAAGTGAGATCACTTACCGTCTCTGTTTGACAACAGGTACACTAGTCCATTAAGACACGTGTCTGTAACGGCAGAGATATTGGTTGCACATCTCCCTATGGCTTGAATGGTGGCAGCGGCAAAATGTTTGTCCTGACTTTTTACATAGGTCTAAAAACAAACAGGAACATTTCAAAAAATGAAACATCTCTCTCATTATCTTCTTGTGGAACAGACTGGGGTGCATTGTTTCACAATGTGTTGCACACTCCACTGGCCCCCTCAAAGTGTTATCACATCTCTGCTTTCACAACATAATTATCTAAACTTACATTTCTGAGTTTTTTATGGCAAATTAGGCAACCTGTAGCCCTACTACTGCTGTTGGCTACAACTCATCCATTTCAGCCAGCTAACAAAAAAAGCTGAAGGGCTGCAGGTTGTTCTGCACTTTCCTGAGGAGATAATCGTAATAATTTAGAATTGTTTAGTGCATTGTCTGTAAAGACAGTTTAGGATTAGCTGTGATGGGTGCAGTAGGAAACTGAATTGTACGTCAGGGGAAAAGTGAATACACAAACATTTTCTGAGTTTGACTTCCCACTATGGACAATCGTCCCCACCACCCATTCAAACATATATTACTACATCATGCTCAGATGTGATTTGCTTATGCGATGTACAAATGCAGGTTCAAGCAGGTAGGAAGATGGTCAATGCTCACAAAGTGTAAGCCTGCTTTTGAGCTTGAAGAAGAGAGACTTCATCTGATCCTTCAGAATCCGTTAAGGGCAAGTGTGAGTATGGAATTTTAAATGTTATATCGCTGTGGTCAGGGCAACATGCCTTTTATTCTGAGTATTTTTTTAATAGGAGTTATTATAAATTTAACACCTATTGAAAACGTCAAGATATAGTTTATAATTTCATAGAACATGTCAAAGAAGTTATGAAGCAGTGGTTTCCCTTTAAATCTTTGAGTACCAGAGAGTGGTCAATGCATTGCCCAATTCTATGGCACTTACAGGGTTAGTCTATAAAGCACACACAATTCATGTAACAGCACACAACAGAAAGTCTGATGATCTGCTTAAATAGAACCAAAAAAAGGAGGTACAAATTATAGCTGTCTGACTTGGACAGGTTGATCGAGGGCCCCTTTTTCCAGTCTGATAATTGACCATTTTCTGCATGTAAGAGCATACTGGTGAAATATTGATATAAGAAACTTCATTACAAGCCCATTTCAGATCCCAGAAGAGCCTTCTTCAGAACAAAAAAAGGATTTAAAGAACCTCCACTGGGATCAAAAGCATCATTTTCTGGATTCACGTGTAATAAAGTGTAATATGTAATATTTCACCAGTGTGCTCTTACAGACTACGGAATTTATGCGACTCCTACTCCATTCCTTGTAAAATGATAAGAAGACACTACCCCATAATTTCTTACATGTTCAACTGAGGTTGCTCATTAAGGAATGCTATAGATTAGTGCACAGTGAATATGGGATTATTGTTTAAAAATATGGACTAGAAGTACCCAGTCTTACATATTATTCTGCCACCTTATGATATGGCTACATAGCTTTATAGTCCGTTTTTAATTATCATTAAAACTATTTGCTTGTAATACAGTTTTTGAGCATGAGCACAGTTAAGTACAATGTAAAGTTTCTAACTAAATACTTACTGAATTCTGAAGGGTCAGATAAAACATCTCCTGTCTTCCGGCTTTAAAGGTAATCAGGATTACAGTGGCAAAGAAGGGTCAACCTTCCTCTCTACTCAAAACTGTAATACTACTCATCATGCAGAGATGTAATTTTTGCAGAATAAGGCATGGGGATTGTGCGCAACTAAATATGAAGTTCTAAATGTTACAGAGTACCACTGTACTCAGGTCAACACGACCTTTCCACTGTGCATTTTTTTTCCATAATGGTTTACTATTCTTCTGAAATTGAAATTCTCTTCTATGGTTAAATATGCCGAAGTTCCCATAACTTGACTCTAATCAAAATACAAGGAAGCAATATTATTTTTACATCATTGACTTCCTAGGCAGGAGGCTGATCAACTGATACAATACAGCAGAAAGTGAGCAGTGCAAAGTGCTTCCCCCAGCCTGCTAGGAAACAACTCATGCCTCTATCTGGATATTTCACCCACTTACAAAGCAATGTACAGGCGACCACTATAGCATTTAAGGGATTAAAAACCCACATAAAAAAATTTGAATTTGGGGAATTTTCATTTGTACTATATTGTACAGATATATTGCACAAGAATTTAAAAAATCTGCACTACTTGATACATGGCGCTTAACCCTTTGAGTACCTCCTCTCCTTAGCTTTCAGCTAGCCAATCCCCAAACAGTAAGATTTGCAGACTAACTATTGACTGGGTAGTAAGAAGGTAAAGTAAGACTCCTGTGAGCATGAGCCCAAAAGGACCCTCACATTCTGCCACAGGAGAGCCAATCATGGTCTCTTGACAGGGTGGGAGACCAGTAACCTGTATGGACTAAGAGAAAAGGATTTAACAGGTAAGACTAAAATCCTATTTTCTCTGTCGTCCAATACAGGTTACTGGTAACTTTGGGATGTCAAACCATTAAGTTCCCCAGGGAGGGAAGAAAGGCAAGGACCAGGCGCAGGCCCCCCAAAGTCACCAGAGCACCAATGAACCTACAGATCATAAAGAGCTCAACAATAACCGCAAATCGTCAACGGACACTAAACAGGGGTAAAACAGACCCCAGGAACTGTACACAGCACACTGAACTAGAGCCAACAGGGCTCAAAAGTGAAAGAGTACTGAGAGACTAAAGAGATCCTAGACAGGCAAGGCTGCCTCCAGGATCTTTCTCCCAAAACTGGCATCAGCCCAAGAAGCCCCAATAGACCTCATAGAATAAGCCATGATCCGAAAGGGAACAGGCTTCTTCCTAAATTTGTATGCCTTACGAATAGTGGACGTGATCCAAGAAGCAATGGTAACCTTGGAAGCAGGATTCCCTGCCCTGGAACCCTCAGGAATGACAAAAAGAGTGTCAGACTGCCTCAATGGCTCAGTGCGATGCACATACAACTTGAGACAATGCACAACATCCAACAGGTGAAGATCCTTCTCCTTGTCAGAAGTAGTGTTAGGGCAGAAAGAAGGAACCACAATCTCCTGATTAATGTGGAACTCAGACACCACCTTCGTAAGCAACTCTTGTGAGGTGCGAAGCACAGCCTTGTCCTTGTGAGACACCAAAAGGGTGGCCTATAGGACATGGCATGCAGCACCGCAACCCGGCGAACGTACACGATTGCCAGAAGAAAAGCCATCTTCCACGTCAGCAGATGAAGAGGAATAGTGGCCAAAGACTGAAATAGAGGGTGCTGAAGGATTCCCAAAACCAAGTTAAGGTCCCACTGAGGAGCAGGGCACTTAAACACAGGACGGGTATGAGGAACACCCTGGAAGAAAACCGTGACATCAGGAATGAGAGCAAGGCTCCACTGAAAGAACACAGAGAGCACAGAGGTCTGAACCTTAAGAGAACTCAGACTGAGGCCCTTATCCACGCCATCCTGAAGGAAGGAAAGGACCGTAGGTAAATCAAAATCCTGAGACAGGTCTTAATCAGCACACCAAGAGAGAAAGGTAGACCAAACTTGATGGTAGGCCTTAGAGGAAACAAGCTTACGGGCACTAAGCATAGTAGTCAGCACACCAGAAGAAAATCCTTTCTCCTTCTTCAAAATTGAGGATTCAACCTCCATGCAGTCAAAGCCAGATGATGAACGTCCTCCTTCCACAGGTAACCCTGGAGAAGAAGATCCGGATGGGAGGGGAGCCGAAGAGGTCCCTCCACTGAGAGATCCAGAAGCTCCAAAAAAACCATGCCTGTCAAGGCCAGTACAGAGCAATCATAATGACTGGGCAGCACTCCAGTCTCAGTTTCCGTAGCACCCTGTGAAATAGGGGAATGGGAGGAAAGATGTATGCCAGAGGAAAAGTCCACGGGATCGACAAGGTATCCACTGCTAAAGCCCAGCGAAAGCAGAACGTTGAAACCTTCCTGTTGTGTCTTGTCGCCATCAGACTGATGCATGGAAGACCCCAGTGCTGGACAATGACGGTGAACACCTCTTGATGCAGTTACCACTCTCGGTTGTCCACCGTGTGTCGACTGAGGAAGTCTGCCAGAATGTTGTCTACACCAGGAATATGAACTGTGGAAATAGCAGGGACATGCTCCTCTGTCCGTGATAAAATGGCCTTGACCTCTAGCCAAGCTGCAAGACTTCTTGTGCCGCCTTGCTTGTTGATGTAGGCTACCGCTGTGGTATTGTCCGACTGTACCCTGACCGGGCAATCCTCCAGCTGCCGTGTCAGGGTCACAGGGCATGATATATCTCCCGAATCTCCAAGACATTGATGGGAAGGAGAGATTCCTCCTGGAACCACCGGCCCTGAGCATTCAAGTGCCCCAGGACCGCACCCCAGCCGGAGAGGATGGTATCCGTGGTCACTGTTGTCCAGAATGGCACCAGGAAGGGCCTGCCTTTCTGAAGATTGTTCAGGTTGAGCCACCACAAGAGGCTCTGTTCCACATGAAAAAAGAGAGATAGGGACCTCTCCAGGAAATCCGGCCGACCCCTGCAGGCCAGGATCAGAAACCTCTGAAATTCCCTGGTATGAGCCACGGCAAACGGAACCGCTTCTATGGTGGAAATGAACCAGGGATGACAACTTCTTGGCTGGAACTGGGTCCTGACTCAGGACAGCCTGGACCTTCAGTACTATCTGATGAGCCACTTCATCCGTGAGAAACACCACCCCTCTCTGAGTGTCGAAGATGAGGCCCAGAAAGACCATTCTCTGGGAAGGAACAAGGTCCGACCCATCCAGATTGATGATCCACCAATGATGGGACAGAGAATGAATAGGATTGCACCTGCTGATAAAGGAGTTCCAGTGCAGAGGCTTTCAGAAGGAGGTTGTCCATATACGGAGTAATTCTGATACCATTCCAATGTAGGACAGAAATCAGAGCTCCCAGGACTCTGTGGAAGACTTGGGGAGCCGTGGTCAGGCTGAAAGGGAGGGAAGAGAACTGGAAATGACATCGGCCGCAGGCAAAGCGTAGATATTGAGGATTCTCTGGATGAATGGTGATGTTCAAATAGGCATCCTGAAGATCCAAAGAAGCCAGAAATATCCCAGGGGACATGGCAGCTATCACCACGCAGAGTGACTCCTGGCAGAATTGGGACCAGAGCACAAAGGAGTTGAGATCCTTCAAATCCAAAATGGGAAGACAGCTGCCATCCTTCTTGGAAACCACAAAGAGGCTGGAGTAGAACCCCAGCCCCCTTTCCTGAGGAGGAACTGGTTCCAGGACTGTCTTGTCCAGAAGGGCCTGAATGGCCTCCTCGAAAAGGTGGTGCTTTTCCTCTCCAAGAGGAGAGCGAGAAGAGAAGGTTCTTGAAGGAGGAAGAGAGGATGAAGAGGATCCTGTACTCCATAGCCACCACTTGCAAAACCCACGGGTCCGCCACAGAGGACTCCCAAGCCGAGAGGTAGTGGCGTAGGCGGCCACCTACCTGCGGGTGGGGACCTGGATTCGGCGAGTCATGCTGAAGAAGGTTTGGAAGCCTTGGGCTTAGAGGAGGACTTGGGCCTCCATTGCTGCTTAGGCTTGGATGAGGAGCGCAGAGCCTGAGTCACCTCCTGGGTCGCCTGGCGCAAGTCAGCCTGAAAGGGATGAAAAAGCAGATTCCTTTTGACAGGCGCCTTCTTCCTCTGGACCACTGCCAGTTTAGTACTCTTCCCTCCAGGGCTTCACTGATCAGATCCTTGTGATCAGGCCCAAACAGTGAGGTGCCCTGAACGGGCAAGGATAGGAGAGCCCTCTTGGAAGCCGTGTCAGCAGACCAGATCTTGAGACAAAGAGCACGTCTGGCTACCACAGACATAGTCCCTAGGTCTAACGGAATAGACATGCTCACAGAGATAAATGGTCAAAGAATCAGAAACCCTCACAAAACAGGGTGTATGATAAATCAAATCACCCCAGAAATGCTAAAGTAGATTTATCTGGTAGGTGAAGGGTTAAAATGCTGAGGAGAGAAGGAAAGTCCAAGTCCAGGATACTCGATCAGCGAAGACACAAAATGGCTGCCGCGACAGGAGCCAATCAGAAACAAGCGTGCGAAGCGGGCGCTCATGGGAATCATAGTTTCATTAAGAGAGTCCCCCAACAGTGCCCGAAGCCCCCCAACATGCCCAGAACATTTACCGGATAACAGAGCAAGGGCAGACCAACACAACGAGCCATTTCTGATCTCACTACGTAGAGTAGCTGCAGAGATACGTCCCAAACTGTAAAGTCCCATAGAAGAAGCCTCAAGAAGAAGCCTCAGTGGGCAACTCCTGGGGAAAGAACTTGCAGCCAAGACTTTCCCCTCAGGGCTTAGGTTCACAAATGCACCTGGTAAACTGAGCTATCAACATTTGGGTGATGGGAATTGTCAGTGATGGTAATCCGCCTAACGGTGGTATTCCATTTCTAACAGAAAAAAATAAAGAAGCTAAAACTATAGCAGAACTGTTCTCTTGTATTGTGTCTTGACCAAGGAACAAATCTTACTGATTGGGGATGGGCTAGCTGCAAGCTAAGGAGAGGAGGTAGGCTCCACCCAGCAGTCACTTCTCAGAATTGTTCCTGCCTACTTAAAGGGGCTGATCGCCTACCCAAAGTTACCAGTAACCTGTATTGGACGACAGAGAAATGTATATACTGATAAGAAAACCAACCAACCTGGAATTCACGCAGCAGAGTGGATATGTTTGCTTCATTTGCCAAATTTGTCATAATTTCAAGCTGCAATAAATAAACAAACATTAATGGCCTTGTTCATAAAAGAACAAAGAGCAATTCCAGAGCAAACCAACTGCATCGGCAAAAGAGGTTGCAAACACATCTCCAGCATTCAAGGGGTTAAAAGCCTCATTTAAAACAATGGTACTGCCGCCACCCCACCCCAACAGTTTGCTCCAGAATTGTTCGTCTTTAACTACTCCATAGAACAGACATCTTATAATATTTGAATAAAGCAACTGCTAGCAGTGAGAAGGTCCTTGTTATAATCAGCAGGAAAAGCCTTAAAATACATCCTTAACAGATAGATAGACAGATAGATAGATAGACAGACAGACAGACAGACAGACAGACAGAGATAGGAGATATATTTTTATAAGAGTTTTCATCATAAATGTACTGTGAATCCCCATCACTGTTTATTTATCCCATTAAAAGAGCATATATCACAACACTCCCTATGCACAAAACAAGAGTGGAGTACCTGAACCAGAGAGAACAAATACAAAATGTCATTGATTTAAATGGGGCTTTAAACCACTGAATTCTAGAAAGGTCTCCAGCACACTAAGCAATGTACTGGAGAGACCTCTGCATCATCCAAAGCAGGGTTGGACAATGTTTGGCACTCCACCTGCTGTCAGTCTACAGCTCCCACTATCATGCTGTCCACACTTGATCCAAGGGGATAAAATCCCCATTTAAAAAGGAGAACTTTAGTAACATTTAATTGATCCCTCTCGTACAGTAAATTTGCCCCAAACTTGCTCCCCATTACTTTTGTGCATATGGCCTTTTAAGAATTCTAAATATATTAACCTTGATCTCATATTTACATTATAAACCAACAGACTTCTGTTACAACCAACAATAAGACAGATCCTTATAAACAAGTTGCAGTTCTCACCTTTAATGTTTTGATCATAGTTGGATCAGTAGACCGAACATAAAAACTCTTTAGATATGGTTCAAATAAACCCTACAAAATAAAGAAAGTAAAATGAAAGAAGAGAACAAATCCATCTTCCCATTCTAATCTCCATTTCAGACATCTTACATACCTTCCTTTGGATAGACATGGTTGCAATATTCTGAATTACAATATATTGCACCTCTCTAAAAGAAAAAAAAACACAAATAAATGCAGGGATGTTGTAACGGTAGATACAATGGATGCATTTAAGAAGATTAGATACATTCCTAGCAGTAGGTTAAACAGGAAGGTCTGTTAGTAGACTAATACCAATTTTATAGTCTGGAAGTACTATGCAAATCTAATTTTCCCAGATATACTGTGGCAAAGGTTGAACATGATTAACTTGATGCACGTGACAAGTAATGGTGCAACTGCGCTCCACGGAGCATTAATAATCCATTACATTTGCCAACCCAAGGGAATGTGTAAAACCTACCAGTCCCCTGTTTTTTTAGTGCAAGAGGGTGTCCAACACTCAGTTGCACTAAAACACACAGGACTGGTAGGTTTGTGATATTCCCTTGGGTTGGAAAACCTAATGGATTATTAAAGCTCCATGCAGCCTCCATGCAAAGCTATTTCTTAGTGAATTAACTAGTTAAGAGTTATACTCTAGAAACCAGCATACATAGGACTTTCAGTTGGAAAAGTCTTACTTACAATAAATCTAGACAAACAAGCATTTACATTGTGCACACTAGCTCCCACACTGATTCATGTCATATCAACTTGAACTTCACTTCAAAAAAGGAATTCCCAAGCAGAGTAGGCAGTTGCCTAGAGTGCCAAATGCTGAGTTTATCAGCTTACATACCAGCCATTATTTAACCCCTTGTGTATTAAAGAGGTCTACAATGCATAGTGAAGAAATGCACTGGAGACCTCTCTATCCACCAAGAGGGTTAAAGTGTATTTTTTTTATTTTGCTTTCCAAGTGTTTTTTTGTTCATGGGGCTAGAGCAGGGATTATTAACTTTTTAAAAACAAGCACATAAAATAATGGGTTGAAATGCATTTTTAAAAATACACAGACTGTGAGCTATAACCACTTTCTGCCCATGCTAATCCTTTATTATAATTTGCTAAGTATGTTTGTCAGAAGCTGTCATGCACAGTAGAGACGGCTGCACGCGCTGCAGTCATGCGCAGTACAGACTCCCAGTGGCACTGATGATACGGAGTGGGGCACTCCAAATTCAGACCGGAGTCTGAATTCAGAGCACCCCCATGGCGCGTTAGGGCAGTCAGTACTGTGCATGACTGCAGCGCCGCCAGTGTTGGCATATGTATATGGGCTTTAAAACTAGTTTGTATATAAATGTATTTCAGCCTTATTCTGAGAAATCCTTAATGAAAAGTAGCTGGATGGCCTCTGGAGTAAGTCAACTGCACTACAGAGGACAAATACAATTCCCATTAAGGTAAATGGGCTCTTAACCTCATTAAATGCTCCACAATGCACTAAAGACCTATCTAGCATTTAAGATGTTTTAGATACCATTTATATCAATGGAGATTTTACATTTTATATGTCCTCTGTGGTGCAGTTGTTTGCTCAAACTGTCCTTATAAGGCAGTAAGTGCCTAATCCCCATAATAAACAGTAAAGAAACCATATGCAATTTCAAAATATCACAAAAAATTAATCTTTTTTTCCATCCCATAAATAAAAACAACAAATAAACCATATTCTTAAAATTAATGCACAAAGAGGTACCCATATACCTGTGGCTTCTTAGTAGTCGTACTAGTGATTTGGCAACAATACTGGTCTCAGACTTGGGTGCCAAGTGCCAATAAAGCTGTGCAACTGCCATCACAACCTGGACACAGCAAAACAGATAAGATGTTCATTACTCGGATCAGTTCATATTACTGCTGGTGGTTAATTAATCATTATTCTTATAGGTGTAAGTGTTACCTACCTCTAAGCTGGGGATGATCATCTGTTAAGGCAGTGATATGAAAAATGAGCCCCTAGCCCCCCCCCCACCCAAAGCTTTTTTCCTACAATGGCCATCATTCTCATGTGCCAAATGACCATGGGGTGATTATAAAAGTAGCTCAACAACTGAAGATGCACATGTTATTCACCTCTCCCTAATGAGATGGCCAACTCAAGATGATAAAACATCAGGGAAGCTAAATATTGCCAAAAACCATAATTAGATGTAAATGCATGCAGCGGAATGTTCCAGCATGTTCTTGTACTAATCTGTGATTGTGTCTAAATGTACTCCTGATCAGGTCTGCAAGTGTGTTTTTTGTGCGGTTGCAAATTTGTAAATGTTCACAAATTATGTGAAACATATGTGTGCGTGAGAGTGTGTGAATGTGTGTGTGTTGTGCTGTGAGAGTGTGTGTTGTGAGTGCTATGAATAAGCTCAAACTGGGTGTGTGCTGTGAATGTGCTCACATGGGGGGGGGGTCCTGTGAGTGTGCTCATGCTGGATGTGTGCTTCTCGATGGGTGCGTATGCTTGACTTGAATATGGCTATGAGTGTGTGTGTTTGATGGGATTGCGCTCACTCTGGGTGTATCCTGTGAGTGTGCTCTATGAGTTTGTGTGTGTTAACAGCTAGTGTCCTATGGATAGGTGTATGCATATGAGCCCCCTGTATTCTGGGATTGGTGTGTGTGTGTGTGTGTGTGTGTGTGTGTGTGTGTGTGTGTGTGTGTGTATGTGTGTGTGATTTCTTGATGTGTTTACAAGTAATCCCTTTGTATGCAATGTACTAGTGTGTATGTGTCCCTTTTGTGCTTTGCAAGTATGTTTGTATCCCTGGTGTGTGTGAGATGTGTATGCTTCTATGTCTGTGTCCCTTAAAGGGACAGTAATGTCCCATAAAAATGTTTTACAGATTTGTAGAGGGTAAAAAAAGAATCTCATTGCCACAAACCCCATCTCTCAAATTGCTATGGTTTAAGAGATATTCGCAATCACAATTCCACTCTCCCTCCCTTTCTCCTGACGTCAGCGTCTAGCTGACAGCAGTAGATCTCAGTCTGGGGACCAGAAGGCAGCTCTACAGCAGAGCAGAAATCCCGTTATTAGAAAATAATTACTTCAATGGAAAGGTCTACAAAATGTGCCTGGTTTGCAAGCACACTTTGTAGACCATTCCCATGAAGTAGTTATTTTCTAATAACGGGATTTCGGCTCTGCTGTAGAGCCTCATCGTGTCGGCCGACACGGAACGCCTTCCGTCAGCTTTACAGCTGACATAAAGAGAAGGGGAGGGAGAGGGGAATTTTGATTGCCAATATCTCTCAAACCATAGCAGTTTGAGAGATGGGGTTTGTGGCAATGAGATTTTTTTTATCCCATACAAATCTATAAAACATTTTATCGGACATTAGTGTCCCTTTAAGCCTCTGAGTGCCAAACGTGGTACGAGACACATTGCTCTGCAATGAACTGCATACCCTGCTGGCACTTAAAGGATTCATTTCAAAGGAATAATCCATGCAGGACTAAGTGTCCATTAGGATTTTATGCCCAAATTATGATAAGCTGTACTTTTTATTAGGATGCATTGTTCTTTTAAAGGGATAGTAATACTTAAAATGTAAAAAAATATATGTTGTAGGGTTTATCCCCCTGAGTAAAACAAGGTACTCTCACTGCTGAGAGATATTTTATTAAAAAATTATAACAGCACAAACTTTCATTTTTTTAGGTGCACTATCACAGTGCCCTGAAAATTTACAGTGGCACTGTTGCTACACCATCCTATGGACTGCTATGGTCTGTAGACCATAAATCTCCATAGGATGGTGTAGCAACAGCGCCACTGTAAATTTTCAGGCCACTGTGATATTGCACCTAAAAAATTCAAGTTTGAGCTCTTATAATATTTTAATAAAATATCTTTCAGCAGTGGGAGTGCCCTTGTTTTACTCAGGGGGATAAACCCTATAAACATATATTTTTACATTTTAAGTATTACTATCCATTTAAACAAGGGTTACCACAATCCACTATTATCAGAGATGCTACATGTCCCTTTCATTTGATACTTTAAATAAACAATATACCTCCCAAACGAAGATCTCTTCAAATAACCAAGGATCAGATGCAAGCATGTATGTGTTTGATTAGATCATAAAAGACTTGGTTTGAAGTCACAAGCCATAAATGAAAGAACTTAGGGTGGGATTCAATAAAGGTAAGAAATTAACAAAAATAAGTGGGTAAAAATAGGCATCAAATTAAAGGAATAGTACACCCTGCCCTTCCCCCCCTCCCATTCCTGTAAAAATCACAGCACCCAGGCAACTTTTGGCAGAGTGACCAGGGCGCTTCACCCCTGGCCACTCCTGTCAAAATCGCCACCCCTGTAAACTCCTTTAAGTAGTGTCCAGGAGAATGTCACAGCCCCTTTGAGAAACTCCACCATACTGACATCGCAGGCTGTAGCTAGCAGCAACCCAGGACAGTGTGGGTAAACAGCCTAGCCATTAATCTATATCTCTCTCTCTCATAATATTATATAGACCCAAATGCTGCAGTCTCTTTAAATTGGTTTTCTATTGAGGTTTATGCACAGTAACTTCTTTGCGTGTATATGTATGTAGAGATGTGTGTATGTGTGTGTGTGTGTTTAAGTGTATATGTACATATATATGTACAGTTCTGTGAAAAAGAAAGTACACCCTATTTCAGTTCTATGGTTTTACATATCAGGACATAATAACAATCATTTGTTCCTTAGCAGGTCTAAAATTAGGTAAATACAACCTCAGATTAACAACAACACAGGACATATTACAAAGTGTCATGATTTATTTAACAAAAATAAAACCAAAATGGAGAAGTTGTGTGAAAAACTAAGTACATCTTATGTTTCATTAGCTTGTAGAACCACCTTTCGCAGCAATCAGTTGAAGTAATCATTTTCTGTATGACTTTATCAGTCTCTCACATCATTGTGGAAGAATTTTGGCCCACTCTTCTTTACAACGTTGCTTCAGTTCATTGAGGTTTGCGGGCATTTGTTTATGCACAGCTCTCTTAAGGTCCCGCCACAGCATTTCAATCGGGTTGAGGTCTGGACTTTGACTGGGCCATTGCAACATCTTGATTGTTTTCTTTTTCAGCCATTCTGTTGTAGATTTGCTGGTGTGCTTGGGATCATTGTCCTGATGCATGACCCAATTTTGGCCAATCTTTAGCTGTCGGACAGATGGCCTCACATTTGACTAGAATACTTTCGTATAAAGAGGAAGTTCGTGGTCGACTGAATGACTGCAAGGTTCCCAGGTCCTGTGGCTGCAAAACGAGCCCAAATAATCACCCCTCCACCACCATGCCGGACAGTTGGTATGTGTTTGTGCTGATATGCTGTGCTTGGTTTTTGCCAAAAGTGGTGCTCTGCATTATGGGCAAACATCTCCACTTTGGTCTTGTCTGTCCAAATGACATTGTTCCAGAAGTCTTGTGGTCTGTTCAGATGCAGCTTTGCAAACCTAAGCCATGCTACTATGTTTTTTTTTTTTTTTAGAGAGAAGAGGCTTTTCTCCTGGCAACCTTTCCAAACAAAACATACTTGTTCAGACTTTTTCTAACTGTACTGTCATGAACTTTAACATTTAACATGCCAACTAATGCCTGTAGAGTATGAGATGTAACTCTTGGGTTTTCTGCAATTTCTCTGAGCTTTGAACGGTCTGACCTTGGGGTGAACTTGCTGGGACATCCACTCTTGGGAAGATTGGCAACTTTCTTTAATGTTTTCCACTTTTGAATAATCTTTCTCACTGTAGATTGACGGACTTTAAATTGTTTGTAAATGGCCTTATAACCCTTCCCAGATTGATGGACAGCAACAATTGCTTCTCTAAGATCATTGCAGATGTCTTCCCTCCTTGGCATTGCGTTAACATACACCTGAATGCTCCAGACCAGAAAATTGCTAAAACTTTGGCTTTTATAGAGGTGGTCACACTTGCTGATGATCAATTAATCAAGGGCAATTGATTAGCAGCACCTGTCTGCTACTTAGCTTCTTAATTCCTAGCAGTAAGGGTGTACTTAGTTTTTTCCACATGACTTCTCCATTTTGGCTTTATTTTTGTTAAATATATCTTGACACTGTGTAATGTGTCATGT
Source organism: Rhinophrynus dorsalis (assembly GCA_037306005.1). Taxonomy (NCBI): domain Eukaryota; kingdom Metazoa; phylum Chordata; class Amphibia; order Anura; family Rhinophrynidae; genus Rhinophrynus; species Rhinophrynus dorsalis. The sequence goes on from CM074718.1 coordinate 606,631,085, forward strand.
CATGCTAAGAAACAGATTGTTATTATGTCCTGATATGTAAAACCATAGAATTCAAAGAGGGTGTACTTTTTTTTCACACGAGTGCGTGGGTGCATGGAAAAACCTCACATTATTATTTGTTGTTTCAGTATATTTGTTTATAATTTATTCTGTGTAAATAAAATACTTTGATCTCTAAATCATTTATTCAGTTACTCATAAAGAGGTGGTAATAGAGCATGAAATAACCTTAAAACTCTTGGAAATGCCCTGCCCACCAGCCCCACCCCCAGCAACAACACCTAAATCAAAAGGGTGCCATTTGAAATATTGGAATATATTACCTCTCTCTCGATACATATATTATAATAATAAAGAGAAAAATCATACCGCAGCATTTCTGCTCTGAAGTAGTGGTTTGGTGTTCCGTAAAAGAAGTCTATGGTCTGGATCCATTACATAAGGCCTTTTTATATTTTCCTCATTTTCTTTTTCTTCATCAGAGTCATAGAAATTATTAGCATTAATATCATCTGAAACACTGTCCTGTAGATTATCAGGAAAATGGAAATAAATGAAGTAGAATTTTTTATATTATGAATTAAATTTACTGCAAAAGCATGCAAAGCATTTGATATACAACATACTCTTTCAACCAAAGATGGGAAATAGGAACTTTTAGGCCCATCTACTCTGATCACTTTTCTACTTAAAGCGGAACTACCACCTCTTAAACACTAACTTCAATAACTCCCCATCTGGCGACTAGCAGCTTAGTAGCGTTAGTTGCCAGAATTATTACCTTATTCAAAAGAAATATGCATTCTTACCGGGCTAACAGCAGCACAGAACGCGGACATCTTGCCACAGTGACATCCATGTTCCTGCGCTGTCAGTCCCTTTTTGGAGCCAGCCGGCTCCTAGCAATGCCTCCTAGACCCGGCTGCAACTGACACACGGACGTCATTATGGCAAGATGTCCACGCTCCTTGCTGGGGAGTTATTGAAGTTAAATTGTTTAAGAGGTGGTAGTTCTGCTTTAATAAAGAGAATTTCTGGATTCAACAATTGAACCAAAGGGAACAAGTACAAAGTTTACCAAATTTCAGCCCATATGGAACACAGGAACCATGGGGTAAAGTTCACTCCTCCAGATGGCAGAGAACTTAAAAAAAAAAAAAAAAAAAAAAAAAAAAAAGCAGGGTCTCTGAGGTGGACATTCCCTTCTTTCCTCCAGCTTTATCCCGACGTCTCAGTTTCACATATAGCAAAGTAGCAGAAAGAAAACAAAAGCGAAGGGAGTGCCCTGAACAAAGATGCCAAGAGGACCCCTCTGCTTGGGTACTTAAACCGCATGGCTTTTTCTCCGGGTGAGAGTCCTGTGTTCCACATGGACTAAGAGAAAAATATTTAACTGTAAGATCACCAAAATCCTCTTTTCTCTTACATCCAACGTGGAACACAGGAGCCAAGGGGATTTACCAAAGCAACCACCACGATTCCCGGGAGGGAAAAGAGAAAAAAAACCTTCCACTGGAGAGCAGTAAAAGAACTGATGGTCTGGATTATTCTGGACGTGCAGACAGGCAAGATATTCTCCAGGACACATGGCAGCTGCCTTACTTTCTGGAAACCACAAAAAGATTGGAATCCAGTGAAACATTTCTGAGATGGAATGGGGACCAGCACCAGTTTCTCCAACAGGGAGGATATTGCATATGTAAAAAGATGTGCCTGAACCTCTGAATCTCGAGGAACAGAAATGTGAGAAGGAATGGATTTGAGATCTCATAAGAAATGACCCTCAAAACCCACTGGTCCATTACAGAAGTCTTCCATGTGTCCTGAAAAAATGAAGTTGGTCCCCTATGGGTAAGGACAGATCAAGACTCCCCCACTCATGCGGAGGTAGGCTCATTAGCCTAATGTTTCTGAACAGACCTCTTGTTCTGCCAAGTCTGTGTGGGTTTAGGGTAGGTTGGACCTGAAAGGCCTGAGAACTCTAGATGCCCCGAACTGGAGGAAGTAATGAAAGCCATCACATCTTCTTGGGGAAAAAGGCACGTTTATGTGCAATCTGAAGTAAGAGTGTATTTTTGCCTCCAGCAGCATTGTTTTTACATCCAGAAGCATCCCCTGGGTCAGGCCCAAAAAAAGTAATCTTACCACAAAAGGAAGGGACAACAAAGACTTTTCGTAATATAATATTTTGAGCTACAAGGTCGACGTGCAGCTGAGAGGGCTCATGCCTTTCCAGAAAGCCTAGAAGCATCAAAGGCTGCCTCAGTAAGGTTTGCATTGGCCTCCATGATATTGGTTAGCATAACCAGCATCTCCTCTCTACCAACTTACCCCCATAATGGCATCTGACAGTTATTCACCCCAAATAGCCATGGCTCCAGTGATCCCAGTCTTATAAAAAATGGGTAGCAGAGCAGGCACAAAATGGGTCACAGGGCAGCCACAAAATTTCCCTTGAAAAAAGAATCTAAGTGCTTTTCAGCTTGATCCTTAAGGGCAAAGCATCTGTCAAAGACCGATATGTATTTTTAACAAGGAGAGAGATGGGTAGGTAGAGGGAGCTCAACAGCAGGTGAGGTAGCCCACATGGACAAGCTTCAGCTGATAAAGGATAAACACTGAAAATACTTTTATTAACCCCTTAACAACCCTTGATGGTCCTAGCACGTCAGGGGTTGTTTTGAGTTAATGACCCATGATGTGCTATGACCGTCATGGAATTTTGGGCTTCCCCCGCGGCTGCATGCCATTCAGGGAGTCCGGAACAGGAAATTGGAGAAAAAAAAAAAAAAAAAATCTGAGGTCCTAAAGTGGCAGCTGCATGTGCTTGCGGCCAGTCCTTAAGGGGTTAAGGAATCTTCCATTCTACCAGGATAACCTGATCCAGATAACAATGGCGAGGAAAAATGGGTCATTCCCTCTTGCGTTGTCGGAAGATGTCCTGTGATGAAGACTCTGTATCAGAATGCTCAGAGACCGGATATGATCTGATAAGCCCCTCAGCCATGGGAAAAGGGTCTTCCTCAAATGCATCCCCAAAAGACAGGGAAGAATCCATGTCCATACCATCAGTTTCAACCTCCTCAGTTGGTTGGAGATTCCTCTGCAGAGATTTGACCCTAAGGACAGGATCAGTGCGTCTGACATGGGGCACCAGAAATTGAGAACCCATTAAATAGCTGAAGGCATAGAAGCAACTGAAGACAGAGTCTTAACCCAAACTGGCTCTTGCTCTGCAGAGGATGGACCTAGAATAGTAGTAGGGGACACAGTGCAAGAGACTCATAAGGTGCATGGATATTCACAGGCAAGCACAATTTGGCATGCGGAACAGTGTGCTAAAGGGGTTACAGGGACCCCTGAATCCTTAGGTTTGGACTTCCCCATTTGTTCACTGGGATCAGACATGTTCAATGAAAACCCACTTAAAGGAGGACAAAGTAATCCAAAGTAGTAGGAAAGTATTATGAAATACAGTGATACCCAAAAACGTATTTATCTGACTAGAAAGGGTTAAACTGGAGAGACAGAGAAGATATCCCAACCTCTAAGTAGCCCATGCAAATAGGTGTAGTAAGATGGCTGCCAAAGTCCCATCCTGTCCTAAGCAGAAAGCCTAGGAAAAAGGCGATTTTGGGTAGTTTTCAACGGCATAAACCAAGCAAATAGTGGCTCTCCAACAATTTTAAAACCGCAAAATTAAGTTGTCTTGCATTGTTTCCATGCTAAACGGGCAACAAACATAGCCAGTGATGACTTTTTTGCCAACTCTAGCTCTTGAAGTTGAAAGTGCTACAGAGATATGGCCCTGTAAAGATTCGTCATGCATTCCCATGGAATAAATATGGTTGCTGAGCAGATTCCCATTTTTAAAGGGGTCATTTAGCAAAAACAAAAAAAAAAAACAATAAAACTGCAAATTTCACAAATATATATGAAATTAACAGAAAATATTAATAGAGTAAGGCTAACTGTAAAGAAAAGAAGAGGAAGGATAAAAACAGAGAATAAAGTACCGTGAATTGCAGAAAGGGTCAAGAACATATACTACTGAAGCCAGACATCTCTGCAAGCATAACGAGCATGAGAAATATAAAGGATGAGCTAAACAGGCAATAACACAACTCTAAAGTGGGTGCCAAAGAACAGGAACATAGCAGTAATGACCACAGAATTCAAAGGGTTAACTTGCCAGTCTTCTGTCTTCAGACTCCCATTATATCAATAGACAACCTCAGAGAAGTTCATTAATGAGGTACAGACTTGTAATAAAGTAAACCTCCACAGGGAAATGGTGTAAACTATACACCTGTGAAATGGGCAATCCAGCTCTATAGAAGCCAGTTAATGGTTGCCCGTATAGCTAAATAAAAAAGAAGACTGAAAACTAAAAGAACAGTACCAGCTGGCCCTATCCTAAGGCCAGGCCACTTGAAACTGAGGGATGGGGTAAAGAAAGAGGGAAATAAGGGAGTCTCCTCCTCAAAGTGCCTGTCTTTTTTGAAATAGCCGGCATTCTGAAGGAAGAAACTTTAGCACATGGGTCCTTTGTTCCACATTGGATGTAAGAGAATTTTAGTTTTTAACCCCTTGAATACTAGAAAGGTTTCCAAAGCAATGCTTTGCAAGAAGTTGGAGACCACTAACATTTAAGGGGTTAAAATGCTAACATAAATCAATGTTTACGTACCCATTATGGAACAGTTGGTTTACTCCAGAACTACTACAGTTCTTAGTACATCTGACTCAATGGTTTGTATGACTAGAAGGAAACGGGAGTAATTCTGGGCAACACCAACAGTAAAGTTGGGAGAAACAAATATTTCCAAAACGCAGACGTATTTAACTAGGGCTTTTAACCCTTTGAATGACAGAGAGGTTTCCAATGATCCTGCCAGAACAGATGGTTTGCCCCATAATTGCTCAAATTTTCTTTTAGGCATAAGGCCTCAGTATAAATAACCCAATCATCTTCACTGTTATGGAAAATCTTACATTGCTTTCCCCCTCAAAGCTTCAGGTGGCAGTAAATATGAGCAAACAGTTTCTCCCTCACAAGAAAGGGGAAGCGTTGGAAATGTACAAGACTCCATTATTTATATGCAATACCCAGCATTCATATATTCGAGTTTGAACGAGACATGCACAAAAACAAACTGGACGTCAGAATTTGGAAAGTGATGTTTCAAAAAGCATCTTACAAAAAATTATGATTTTAAGTAAAATCCTGAGAAAAAGAATCATGAATTGCAAGCGATTAGTTATAGAAATTGAAATGTGGCCTTTGTGGTAAAATTCAATTTCCAAATAGGAACTATAGACTGCCCCAATAAGTACATGTTGATAAAATACCTTTAATTGAAACCCGGGACCCTAAACAAAACTAAATACTAAACTAAAAACAAAATATAAAAATCTTCAGAGAATTAGAAAAATAACAGCAAATTAAAATTAAACTGGGTTATACAATTTTAAAGATCATATTTCCAGCTAGCATCTGTAAAAATGTGTTAGTTTATGTTAAATCCCAAAAACATAATCCTAAACTTGCTCTTAAATATATATGTGCTTAGGTTAATTTTGTTTGTGCAGTGTGTAATGAGAGACGAGTGCTAATTTGGTAAATATTGGCTTAGTACACTCTGCTGTTCTTCTCTTAGACCATTTATGGAAAGTACAGTACCATCACTCCCGAGACAGCTATCAGTATCGCTATGGTAATGGGAGACCTGGAAAAGGAAGAAATAGATGCCACCACACAACCTAGGTAAGGACTAGATTTTAGGCCTCAGAAACAAAAAATCTGCAAAAATGCTAGCAAGAAGGGGAATACAAAAACCAAGCCCATTTCTGGGTTTTCAGTGTTCCTTTAACTAATGCATATTCCTTATACATAAGAAAGAGGGGACCCCTTTTCTTTTCTTTGTTGTTCTATGTTCATGTCGTTTAAGAGGACGTAAAGAGGTTGTGCAGCACTTGTCGTGTCTAAGGAATCCCTGGGTTCTGTATCTGGGTCAGGTCAGTTACCCAATATTAAGATTATTGCTGGAAGTCACATATGTGATTGACAGCCTTTTTGTTTGCGAGTACCCATGAGTGGGGTTTTGATGATGTAGTGGAATTCATCTATGAACTTACTGTACTTATTGTGTTCTCTTCTGTTTTGTATATTCCTTATTTATCTCTTTTAGCTGTTCACTTAGTCTAAATACACAGAGAACTGATGTTAAATATAAGGGGATTTTTGTGTGCTTAGCCAATAAATCCATTTCTCTTAGTTCATGTCGCACACAGGGACCATGAGGTAAAGTTCCCTCCTCCACAAAGACTGGGAACTTATATATAACAATAGCAGAAATTAACAAAATAAAATAAAAAAAAAAACGAGGGGATGCACTGCCCAGAGATTCACAGTTGCTTATTCTTAGGAAGGGAAATCCTGTGTCCGACATGGATAATAGAAAAGTATTTATTGGCAAGTACAAAAATCTCCTTTTCTCTTATGTCCTATGTGGAACACAGAAACCATGGTAATATACCAACGCATAATTAAAAATATCAAGAGAATAAGAAAAGATCCTTTCAATGACACTCAAATATTAGTATCAAATACACAAAAATATAAAAAAATATCAAAGTGTATTCACATAAAAAAAAATGAATGATCTGGACATACAAAAGACAGTAAAGATGTGCATATATCACCTCCCCCAAAAGTAGGCACATGTAAATCTAAATGGACATACACCCAGAACCAACTGGGCACATACACATACTGGTGGAGTTAATGAAAACAATGCATCTACCATGGAAAAAAAGGAATGTTTAGGAGTAACTTTAGGCAACAAAGTGCTCTTGCCTTCAGTAGCATGACTGTGTTGCGTACCCCTCTGGCACTCAAAAGGTTAACAGCTGTTTGCCAACAAGAGGGAGAGATACCAAAGATTTCTTAGAAGATTTGGTCAGCAGTCCAAATCTTAATCTTACATGTGACACACGGCCAGGTAAAGCCAAGGCCTTTCCAGTAACTTTAGAGACATCAAAAGCCACTTGAGTAAGGTAAGCATGAGCTTCAATTATCTTAGCTATAAGATCCACCATATCCACCTTAGGTGCATCCGCATGGACTGCAGCCAATGGATGATTGCCCCAGACAGCCATAGCCCTAGTTACCAATGCAATGGCAAAGGTAGGAAGCAAGGAGGCACCAGAAGCCACAAAATTCATCTTCAAAAAGGAATTAAGGAGCATATCTGCATGATCTTTAATAGCCAAGTCATCGTCAAAGGCAAAGCTATATTGAAGGCAAGGAGACAAATTGGGGAATCTACTGGGCAGGGGCACTGTGTTAAAGCTTGGTATAAAAGAGATATACACTGTATAAGAAACAAACTGCTGTAAGGCTTTTTACATTCCTCCAGGAGTAACCAGTCTAAGGAATGGCGAGTAGGAAAAATGGCAACAACCTTCTTGTATCTCTTGAAAATATTAGAAGAGGAGGAACTTGAATCAGATACCTCCAATACCTTAAGCTTCTTTAGAACAGCCCGAATAAGACTTTGTGTAAGAACTGAGGTCTTCCTCTTAAGATCCCAACAGAGAAGGACAAATCTAGTTTGTCCGCATCAGTTTCAGTACATATGACCTCAGAAGAGAGAATCCACTCTCTTTAGCCTTTAGGCTCCTATACAAATAGGGAGGTTTTTGCCCTTGCATCCATCAGTAAACCCACTCTTAAAACGGAGCATGCTGATAGCTAAGAGAGTAGTATCTGTGGTTCTGGAACGGATGACCCCAAAAGAGTCCAGTAAATCCTGGTAACGTTACAGTATTAGTTTTAAAATTTCTTAGGACTGGAATTTTTTTTTTGACAGTTTCTTATGAATCGTTTTTATGGATATTAACAATTAATGACTCACAAGTGATGAATGCACTCATATGTGCATCTACTGCAATACACTTTAAAACATTCTATATTTGTTGAGTAACAGCTATTCATTTGATCTTTATAAATATGCATGACAGTATATAAAACAAAAATAACTGGTGTTTCTAGTTTAATTATGACTACCATATACACCAGTTAGCACCAAAATGTTATTAAATCAATATTTCACTGGATGAAACATCCAGGAGATGAGTACATAATTTTCTCAGTTGTTGCCATGTAAAGGCACATGGCATGTTTTTCTAAGATCTCCCATCAAAATTACTTTTGAACGCAGATGTGTTTAAATCAAGGATGAACACATCCCATAAAGTCGCTGTGGTTAGTGGAATATGTAACCTCGGTTTATTCCACACAAGAAAATGGATCTTTCCTGTTATCACAGCTCTGCGGAATTAGATGGCGCTATATATAAAGAATAATAATAATAATCTGCCCTCCACTTATTCTTTCCACTACTTGCAGGGTTCTGTGTTCTGAACGGTTATGTGAGGTCACCGATATTTAACTCACTGATTTCTGAAGCAGCTGCACAAACCTCTTTATACCAGTCAACACAAGTGATCATGTTTATACGCAGTTCATGCTCACAAAAATAAGTTGTTTTTGTACTCATGACTCCATGAATGTAAGAAAAACTATAGCCGTTTTGAAGTCTAATTTAGACGATGTGAAAAACGTATTAGAACAAAGTTATTTCTTCTCTGCAGTCTCATTTATAACATCTCGATCTCTCTCTCTTCCTGTTAATGTCACCGTCATCGCATGATGTGAAGAGGAATTTCTCTTTTTTAATGCAAAACTCCTTTTCTCTTGCAGGAAACACATGGCCATTTCTCTATCTCTAACAGTTATAGACAGATCAATGGAATTAATCACAACAGATAATATGGGTGTACCCACATACACACTGACACACAACAGTTGGCAGTTAAAGTGGGAAAAAAAATTGGTAGTTAACAGAGGCAGTTAAAGTGGCAATTAAGTTTTCAGGCATTTAAAGGGATAGTAATACTTAAAATGTAAAAAAGAAAATGTTGTAGGGTTTATCCCCCTGAGTAAAACAAGAGTACTCCCACTGCTGAAAAGTGTTTCATTCAAAAGTTATTAATTTTCAAAGTTGAATTTTTTAGGTGCAATATCACAGTGGCCTAAAATTGTACAGTGGCGCTGTTGCTACACGATCCTATGGACAGCTCTGGTCCCGGGACCATAAATCTCCATAGGACTGTGTAGCAACAGCGCCACTGGACAATTTCAGGCCACTGTGATATTGCACATAAAAAATTCAACTTTGAAAATTAATAACCTTTGAATGAAACACCTTTCAGCAGTGGGAGTACTCTTGTTTTCCTCAGGGGGATAAACCCTACAACATATTTTTTTTTACATTTTAAGTATTACTATCCCTTTAAATATCACTGACATTAGTGGAGGGCAGATAACAGGAAAGGTTGGAAAAAACAATGTTGACCTTAACCTCTAGTTTTAGGTTATTATTATTATTATTATTATTCTTTATTTATATAGCGCCAACTAATTCCACAGCGCTGTACAATTGGGGAATAGACATACAGAGGTATTAAATAGTACAATCAGATGTGTAGAACAGGAGGATCAGAGGGCCCTGCTCGTGAGAGCTTACAGTTGAGCCTTTACCAGTTTTACACATGTACATCCTACGTTTGTCAATTTACTGATGCAAAATTACATGCACCTATTTAAAAATGTTATATACAATACAGTGAAGGTTTCAATGTTACCTTTAAAACACATCAATATATAACAAATATAATATAAAATAATATAAAACAGTTGAAAAGTACACCAAACAATAGCAGTTTCCTCCACTTTTTAACCCTTTAAATGAGAACTAATACCTTCTAATATCTCCCCACTTACCTTATACAGATGGAGAATCCTAATGGCCTGTGTAAATTTTGTTTTTGTGTCTATGTTCATGAAATAACATCTTTAATCAGCCCTGGAGGTCAGATACATGTGTGTGGATGTCATCGTTATGGGGGATTGTGCAAACTGAAGCAGGCATAATGCATGAGCTTATATAATAATACCATGTGCAATAAACATTTGTGGCCCTGTACCAACTGTCATGTCTGCCTCCAGGAACATAAAATCCAAGGTGGATTGATATTAGCTCTCATTTTCAAGTATGTCCTGGGTACTCATTTTATATACCTCAGACGAATGATGGGCTGAGTTGACCTTGACAGTCAAAAGGCATTACAAAGTAATGTGCTGCATACCCCTGTGGTCTTTAAACAGTTAACATATTTCAACAGTAAGACAATTCATTACACAAATCCCCCAAGCATGATTTGTAACTCTATTATTCAAATAAAACATCACATTTTGCTTACTTTGCTCTCCTGATGTTCTGGGTCACAGGAAGTAGTACTTGTAAGCAGTATGCAAATCATGTATTTCATTAAAAATACCTTACACATATTCTAAATCAACAGACTGGCTATTGTTCGAAAAAGCAATAACGCTGATAATTCTCTTTATATTTGCATGCTCATTAGTTCATCAAATATATGTGAACTTAAACTGAGCACTGGAGAAGGATCTTTGATGTAATGAAATGTTTTTATTCGGTGCGTTGCACATGAAAATGGTGGCATGATATTTTAAATTAACATAATTCTAAACACAAAGAGACATTTGGAGCAAACTAGTTCCACCATAGGGGACATATTAAAAATCCCCAAATCCTCTTTGATTAAAATGAAGTTTATAACCACTTGAATGCTTGAAAAGTCACAAATGCACTACATTAGAGTTACCTGTACCATTCAAGAGATTAATACCCCCATTTAAACCAATGAGCATTCTTTATTTCTCTCCTTCAATGCAGTTGGATTGCCCCAAATGATGGTCATGTCCTCTGCTTCAGAGTCCATTCCTTCCTGTTTCTAGTTGGCCCATACTCCATTTTAAACTCAACAAGTCTATCTCTCACGGCCCGTTCTTCATGCTTCCAGTACGAGTCTACTAGTGTTCTCCTGTGATTGACCTGGCTTGTCCTCGAATAAGCTTCTCGTAATATCCACTGGCTCCACTGGTTCCTGTTTCAATCCCTGGCTTGTACTGGATCCCGTCAGACAGTTCTGCTACTTCCAGACTCTGCAGTCTGCCAGAGTTTCTTATATCGCCCAAGGGTGCATGCGCCCAACAGCAAACACATTTGACCAATACTGCACGTTCTTCAGCTGACTAGTTCCACCAGTTACGTCTCCTGTCTACTGTGCTATATGCCAAGTTCTGGCAACTACAGGGAGGCCATTCTTTCTCAGAGGACACTTTGCAGGATGCTATTCAGTCTCAAATACCGTTGTAGGTTTAAGATCCGTTCATCCATATCAACAGAAGTTATCCTCCTCTCCTAGGGGTCTCCTCTCTGGACTTATCTGTGCAGTTTAGATGGTACTCCAAAGGTCTCATCCCAGACCTGGCCCCAGCTCAACAGAGGTCAGACATCTGGCTTTATGGCCAGCAACTTTAAGTCTGCTACGGCCGCAGCAAGGGACCACCAAAGACTGTCAATGCAAGCTAGCCTTGATACCCAGTATCCACACTCAAGTTAACAACTGCTGCATAAGAAGTCCAAACAGAGATCCTGACAGCAAGGACAGGAAGTGAAAGAAAAGCCTGTTGAGTTTAAAAAGGAGTAAGGGCCAATCAGGAAACAGAGGGAGGAACAGACTCTGAAGCAGAGGACATGACAATGCCTCCACTTTCTTTTGAGCATAAGGCCCAACAACTCAGGGCATAAGAGTCTGTAAAACTTTGGAAATGTGCAGGTATTTATGTGTATAAGTGTAGTCAGTGCTCTTTCCAGGAGTTTTTCCTCTCAACCAGTGTCAGTTGTGTTCTGATTGTTCCATGTTTCAATTTAGCAGTGTACACAGTTGATGTCACAGACTAGTCCTGCAACATACTGTGTGTTAAAGTCACCTACAGATGGTGCAAGTCTGAGAGCTCCTTTAAAGGAAAACTGGCACCACCATATCACCCCTCCACCCCTTGCCTTACTATGGACAAAATTCCTAGTGTCCCTATAGATTTTGCTCTGTGCCTTTTTCAAGAGAGACCTTCATTCATTCCTGGATTTCATGTCCATGGAGGCAGACATGACAGTTGATAGCCATTTTTTAAAGGGATAGTATTGTTTCAGATTACACATAGCTCACAACATTGAGCATGTGTAATAGTACTGCAGGGTTCTACCTATAATTTTTACGGGAGGGACTTGATATCATTAAGATAAGAATGGTATTGCTTTGTAAAAGATTGGGATCCTATTTTCTAATGATATTGTGATTAAATAGACATTGTGATTCTATTTGTACTTATACGATAATCGTGTCTTCTACATATTGTCACGGTAATCAGGCAAATAAGGCCAGACACGAATATAAAATATAAATCCACCTTTATTACTAAGTACAGTAATAAAAATACAGCCCACACAACCCAGCCTAGCCAGTGCCTGTTTCATGTCAGCAGTGGAAGTGGCCGCAACTATGCCGGCCGACACACCACAGAGGAAGGAAGCACAGGATAACTAGGCCTCTAAGGTTGACTGTGATACATATATAGAGGAGAGAGACGGATAGGGTTAATTTAGGAGTGGGTGTTCGGAGTTCTCGTAATTGAACTTAACCAATCAGACACTGAGGGAATGTTTAAATGGGAAATATATGTAGCCATTCTGTTTGTTCAATTTGATTTTTGGCAACTTTTTGTTGATAAAGCAGCATATGTGCTGCTATACGTGTACTTTTGAGTGCCTTTTAATAACATTTTTGTATATTACAGAGCGGCTTTTATTTTATTTTATATTTTTTTTAAATATTTTTGCTATTTTTATTGTTAGTCAGTCCGGTACATCATATCTGGTTAATCTAACCCATGTGGATTACATCTTGAGGAGAAGGACGGTGAACTACTACGGATGTGCACCCAAGCAGAGACAGATATGGTACTCTGCATGTTTTATTGAGCTGATGACAGGTGTATACCTGATTGTTAGCAATTTACAAATGTGAGTTGATCCATCATATGTTTTATTGTTATATATATACCAGTCTGGTATAACACTGTAGGCGCCCCTTCTTGTTTTTTTCACTTTCTTTGCATAATGTTAAAGATGCTCGCTCCCACCCTTTTCCCCAACGTAATGATTTCTGTCCCAGATCCAATAGCGGATCACAACGAAAAACAATTTTCACACAGTATTAGGAAACTTGCCCTTCTTCATCAAGGAGGGAAGGTTTTTCCTTATACTGAAAGACAGAAGATTGTTCCTCGTTGTGATCTGCCCGGTCAAACAGCCAGACTTCATAACTGAGGGGAGGTGGCTTCACATCAGGGAAAAGAGCAGGAGGGATCACCTTTAACATTATATTACACTGCAACTATAAAGTTTTGCAGCACATGAACACTGCGGAGAATATTATGCATGCTCAACGTTTTGAGCTATGTGTATTCTGACACATTACTATCCCTTTAAATAGGTAGTGTGCATGAGCCTACTTAACCCTTAAAGGACTAGATGGCTGTGCAACACAAAATCATAGACGTTTAAACAATTCTACAGGGCATAAACACTACAGAGATCAAAGCCTGAATGTCCCAGATCAATCAAGTATAAAATGGAGGAAAATGGTGTATATAAATTACATTTTACCTTGCTGATTAGTTTTCATGGTCAATTCTAAATGTGTGTTTTGGGAAGTAATGCCGCCAGAAAACAAATTAACCCTCTGAGCAACAAAGGGCTGAGCAACAGATTGTGAAATGTGTTGCTCACTCCTCTGACATTCAAGCCAGCTCAGGTAGAGGTGTGATAAAGGAAAGAAACTCTGGCCCTGTGCAAAATTACAGCAGCATGTGGGCAGGCAACTGCTCAGCAGAAAGGCTCTGCATTAACCCCTTGAATGACAAACATTTAATTTGTTACACACTACTGACGCATGCCAGGGGACACCAGGTATGTGTCTGGTGTGTGTGTAAGGTCCAAACAGTTGCAGGTCAGACCTCAAAGATCAATACTAAGACCAGTCTGAAGCAGCTGCAGATACTATTTATGCCGACCAGTGAGCAAATCCCTGTTCTGCCTGTATGAAGTGCTAATACAAGGTGGTGACCGACTTGTAAGGTCACTTCTCCTGAGCTCGGCCTGCTACTACCCCACTTCCTACACAACTCTACTTGAATGAATGAATACAGGGTTACAAGTGCTTTGCTAAGTGAAACACTGGAAGTGAGGTCCTTGCTGAAACTTTACAATCTAAAGTGGTAAAGGGAGACATACAGAGTACACTACCGATCAAAAGTTTTGGGACACCTCAATTTTTGTTACTTTTAGTTATTGCCATATAACTTGACAAAAACATTAGAGAAACATGTAAACATTGGGTATTTCTAAAATGGCTGTGAGATATGGGCAACTTACCTCATATCTCTATTGCAGTTACCAGGTATTGCTGTTTCGTTCATTTACTATGGAAACATGTCGTATAGGACTCAGTCTCGCACAAAGTACATTATATTAAATTAAATAAATAATTGCCTTGTGGACATTAGGCGCCTTTGTATGAACTCATTTAATATTAAAAGTCTTTGTGTCCCTTTAACCCATGGCTCTCCAAAACAATAAATCTATTACAATCTGCTAACATTTTAATGTATCATTTCTTAACGGTCTCTTATCTATAAAGCTTTAAAACTGTCCGTAAAACAACGCATCCACAAAATTCAAGGAAAAGTAAGATTTCAGCTTCATGTATTGATGTGTAACTGTGCTTTCTACACTCCCATCCAAGTAATTCAGGAGTCAACATATCATCAATATCAATTCGGTAAAATAACAGAAATAACGCAGGGAAGGAAGTCATTTGTCTGAAACAGGCAGCTTATGTATCTTGACACAAAGGAAGTATGTTGTCTACAAAGGTATATTTTTATACCACGAAATCCGCTAAACATTCATTTGACTAATCTCTTGAATTCATTAACCTAAAAAAAAGTTTAATTTCCATTTTCTTGCATCAGCTCCATTTATGAAATGTTGTGCCCTATAAATATGCTGTTATTTTCCATAGTCAAGCACCCTCTTAACAAATCTTCTCATTAATATGTAAATTTAAAGTCAATCGGTCTTCTCCCTGACAGCAGTATGAATTGCTAGTGCACTGTATAATCTGCTTTGACTTGGCATCCGCTATTTATCATGAAATATGTCAGTTAGAAAAATTATGGAAAATGCACTGCAATTGATAAGACTGCAATCTACTTTGTCAACACTTAATTGTTCTTTAAATCTAACGTTTACATATAAACGCTCTAAATTCTTGTCCATAATCATACAAATAACCTAAATTAAAAAACTCTTCTGATGCTCAGTGTGTCTCATTATGGGAATTCATTGAATAATCTATTGATAAAACAAAAAATATAAACTGATCCTTCAATGATTTTCAGCTAATTATTAATTTGCTTAATAAGCAAAGTGGAAAGTGATATGTAGCCTGTGAAAAGCTTTAGTGAGACAGTAATTTGTGTAATTTTCCTATGATTTGTTCTAATAACCCATACTGACAATTTACATAGTAATTTAGGTTGAAAAAAAGACTTGCGTCCATCCAGTTCAACCCTTTTCCTATTCCTGTTTACCATCGTTGATCCAAAAGAAGACAAAAAAACCCCTCAATACAGCAATTTCAATTCTGCCTTGAATGGGGGAAAAAATTCCTTCTTGATTCCAAATGGCAACCAGATTTCTCCTTGGATCAACAAGCACTAACTAAATGTTAATCCCAATACTAACGTACATACCCCTCTTTGTTCTGCTCTTTTAAATAAGTATCCAGGCCCTTTTTAAAGGCATCTAATGTATTCAATAGCACCACCTTCTCAGGCAGTGAATTCCATACCTTATTGTTCTTACCGTAAAGAAACCCTTCCGCTGTTGTAGATTAAATCTCCTTTCCTCAAGTCTAAGCGGGTGACCCCTTGTCCTTTGTTCTTTTAATGAACAGGTCTTTGGAGAGCCCTTTGTATGGGCCCTGAACATATTTATATAGTGGTATCATATCCCCTCTAAGATGCTGTTTTTCTAGTGTGTACAAGTTTAACTTTTCTAGCCTTTCTTCATAACTAAAACTTTCCATTCCCCTTACTAGTTTTGTAGCCCTTCTCTGCACTCTCTCTAGTTCCATAATGTCCTTTTTCAGAAAGGGCACCCAGAATTGAACAGCATATTCTAGGTGGGGTCTTACCATGGACCTGTAAAGAGGCATAATAATATCTTCCTCCCTTTAGTCAATACCCCTTTTAATACATGCCAATATCTTATTGGCCTTTGCAGCTGCTACTGCTAAGTCTATTGTCTACCATTACTCCCAAATCCTTTTCATTAGTAGATTTTCCCAGAGAAACACCATTTAAACTATATGTTGCATAACTTTACACTTGTCTATATTGAATCACATTTGCCATTTGCCTGCCCAGTTATCCAATTTGTCCAAATCCTCTTGTAATGAAGACACATCCAGTTCAGACTTTATTACCTTACTTAATTTTGTGTCATCGGCAAGCATGGATACATGGCTCCCTATGCCCTCTGGGAGGTCATTAATAAACAAATTAAAAAGAAGAGGACCCAGGACAGATCCCTGAGGTACTCCACTTATCACGTTTATCCAGCTGGAGAACTTGCCATTTACTACCACTCTTTGCATTCTATCTTTCATCCAATTTCCAATCTATGCACAAACATTTTCCCCTAGACCTATTTCATTCAATTTGTACAGTAACCTCTTGTGTGGAACCGTATCAAATGCCTTGGTAAAGTCTAAACAGATCACATCAACCGCCGCTCCCACATCTATATTTGTACTCATTTTTCATAAAATGCAATCAAATTAGTTTGACAAGACCTGTCTTTCACAAAGCCATGTTGGCTCCTG
Organism: Rhinophrynus dorsalis; assembly: GCA_037306005.1. Classification (NCBI taxonomy): domain Eukaryota; kingdom Metazoa; phylum Chordata; class Amphibia; order Anura; family Rhinophrynidae; genus Rhinophrynus; species Rhinophrynus dorsalis. The sequence goes on from CM074718.1 coordinate 606,648,029, forward strand.
CTAATGATATTCCTGTTCAAGCTGAATTCTTTAATATATTCCCTTAGCAACCCTTCAAACAGCTTCCCTACCACACGTGTCAAGCTTACAGGTCTGTAATTTCCTGGCTGTGATTTTGATCCCCTTTTTAAATAGGGGCACCACATCTGCTTTACGCCAATCCATGGGCACCATACCTGAAATAAAAGGAATCCCTGAAAATCAAAAATAATGGTCTGGCCAGGGCCCGGCATAGCTCTTTAAGTACCCATGAGTGTATACCATCTGGCCCCAGGGCTTTGTCTACCTTAACACCATTCAATTGTTTTAACAATTTTTCTTGTGTTAGCCAATCCCATGCTTGCTGTGACTGTTCTGTAAAAGTAGCTTGAAGATTCTTGTCCATTGGATCTTCCTTGGTAAAAACAGAGGAAAAGAAATTATTTAAAATATCTGCTTTCTCTCTGTCCCCACTGACCATCTCACCCGTTTCAGATAACAAGGACCCAACATTATCAGACTTTAATTTTTTGCCATTAATGTATTTAATGACTCTTTTCTTGGGTTGCTCTTGCTCTCCTTAGCAATATTTTTTTTCATTCTCCAGTCTAGCTAATTTAATCATCTTTTTACAGGTTTTGTTGGCATTTTTGTATTCTGCAAATGCCTCTGCTGATCCCTCAGCTTTATAATGTTTAAATGCCGCTTTCTTGTTATTTATTTTATTAAATACTTTACTGGTTAGCCAAATTGGTTTTAATTTGCTTCTTTGTATTTGCTTCCAAGAGGGCTAAATTTATATGTATATTTTTGCAATGTTATTTTGAAGGCATTACACTTACCTTCTGTGTTTTTTCCTGAAAATATTGTATCCCAGTCAAGGGATGAATTAAACCTGCTAAAGTTGGCCTTTTTAAAATTCAGTGTTTTGGTGGAACTCATACCAAATAGCTTTTTTGAATTAGTCTCAAACGATACCATGTTATGGCCACTATTCCCCAAGTGCTCCCTTACTTGGATGTTAGAGAGAAGTTCTTCAGTGTCCGTTATTACCAGATCCAGACACTCATTCCCTCTGGTTGAGGTCTGCACTAGTTGAGACAATAAATTGTCATTCAACAAGTTCAGAAACTTACTGCTTTTAGCAGAATTAGTTGTTCCACTTTTCCAGTCTATTTCTGGATAATTAAAATCCCATATAATTATAGTTTTACCTATTTGAAAAGCCTTTTCTATTTGCATTAACAGCTGTGATTCTTCAAGGTCACTAATGTTTGGTGGTTTATAACAAATACCCACTAATATTTTCTGGCCAGTTTTACCCCCATTGACTATTTGAACCCACAGGGATACCACATGTTTACTACTGTGATCACATATATCTTACCTCAAATGAGGCAATAACCTTGGTTTGACATACAGACAGACCCCACCACCTCTTTTGTTTGACTTATCTTTTCTAAACAACATGTAGCCATCCAAATTGATTGACCAATCATGTGTGTCATTCCACCATGTTTCTGTTATGCCAATCAAATCATAGATCTCGATTTCAGCTACCAGCTACAATTCCCCTATTTTAATAGTTAAGCTTCTGGCATTTGCAAGCATACAATTTATGCCACACTGCTATGTTCCATTTGTGATTTAATTTTGATATGGTTTATAGGCTTCTCCCTATCATCTGTACTAACCCAGCCCCCAGATCCACCCACCTGGTTTAACTACATCTAGCCCAGTATTTATTGCCCCCCCCTTCCTAGTTTAAAATCTCCTCTAACCGTCTAGCCATCCTCTCCCCAAGCACTTGAGACCCTCTTGCATTCAGGTGCAATCCATCTCTACTATAGAGATTGTACTCCAAAGCAAAATCAGCCCAGTGCTCTAAAAACCAAAAGCCCTCCTTCTTACACCAAGACTTCAGCCATGCATTGAGCTCCCTAATCTCCCGCTGTCTCTCTGGCGTAGCGCATGGCATGGGTAGTATCTCTGAGAATACTACCTTGGAGGTCCAGTTCCTAATCCTACTCCCTAAATCCCTAAAATTACCTTTTAGGACTCTCCATGTTCCTCTTACTTTGTCATTGGTACCAATATGCACCAAGACAGCTGGATCCTCTCCAGCCCCTCCCAATAATCTGTCCACCCTCTCTGCAAGATGCCGAACAGAGGCACCCAGGAGACAGCAAACCATTTAGTTGCTGAGATCAGAGACACAGATTACCCTATCTGTTCTCCTAATAATGGAGTCCCCTACCACCACAACCTGCCTAGGCTTCACTTTCCTCTGGATCCCCTCTGTGCTAGAGGAGCTGTTATCCTGGCTGTTAAGGAGAACAGCCTTCTCCAGCAATTCCACTGCTGGGTTTGCCTCCCCAACATCTTCACTTAAATGAGCGAATTTGTTGGGATGGAAAAACTCAGGACTGGCTGCCCTCTTCCTCTTCCCTCCCCCACTGCAACCATTTCTTATTGTCACCAAACTATGTGCTTGGTTCCCTTCTAGCTGATCTCCTCCCTCTTTGCTAGGTGACCAGGCTAGACTCTGCACAGTTAGCAAGAGACTTCTCTCAAGGTTGTCAATATAACTCAGTGTTGCAATATGACTCTCCAGAGCTCCAATCTGAGCTTCCAGAAAGGCGACTTGCTCACACTTGCCACAGCGATATAGACCCTGGAGCTGTTGTTCCAAGCATGCATACATATGGCAAGATTTGCACTGAGTGAGATCTCAAAGCTAGCTCATCATGTATGGTGCGAATGTGAGTTCTTAAAAATGTAAACAATTAATTTACCCTTGTTTCTCTAACTCTTGTGTTGCACTAACTGCTGTGTTTCACCAACTGTCCACTTATTCCAGAGCACTTAGTAAAGAGCACACTGTATTTGTGAGCACGCTCTGTGAGTCCTGTACCTAGATTTATAAAGGCCTACACAAGTGATTGTTCACAAACCCCCACCCTTAATTACACGCACTCTTCCAGAACAAACGTTAACACTATAACCTTCTTACTGCAGGTTAAGATGTAAACCCAAAATCAGTATATTATAACACTTTCGCAATGCTGTGTTTCACCAACTGTCCACTTATTCCAGAGCACTTAGTAAAGAGCACACTGTATTTGTGAGCCAATTTATGGCTGGAGATCCTACTCGGAAAAAGTGACTTCTCATAAAATGCATGGGGGAAGGCAGAAAGTCTTTCATGAATCTTTCTTTGTAGGGTATAATTTTCCTTTAACGGTTTGTAATGTACACATTTTTTCAGTTAATATATTTAGTTACTTTTTTAGACTAGTGCCTTCTCTCTCCCTCTCCACTTCCTACGGAGAGACCGCTCTCTTCCTCTCTCTACTTCCTATGCAGGATGAACTCTTTATCCAGAAAAGGTAAGGTAGACAGGCCGATGGAGTAACCTGAGAACTATGATATGATGGACCCAAATGTCTAAAGTGGAAGACAGCCAGATTTCCCTGTATCGAGGAAGGGATCTAGCAGAAACAGCATAAGCACAAACCTTAGCCATCAGCCTTACAGCATCTAGAGAAGTTTAACTTCACTTCAGTTAGACACGAATTGCAACAGTTCTTGTGTTGGAGCTCCATTACTGGAGGGTCTGCGCATAGTCATGACCCCATATCTCCTATGCTCTAGCTACCCAGACAGAAACATATGATGAATGCACTGAATCTACTGCTATCAGAAAAACAGCCTTTAGCAAACTCAACCTGCAGGCAACAGCTTTGAAGGCTGCTACATCAAATGTAATTGTGGATCTTCTAGGCAGATTGGAGTGTCAAAAGCAGAAGGTAACCAGCACAAATCAGTGTTCATTTTTGAAAGGGATATATAATCGCAAATCTCCTGAAAATCTGGAAACGCTTATTGGGATGTTTCATATTCTTCCTGAACTACCCAAGTAATATTAGGATTGGATAGTTTAAAATTGATGGAGGGGCATCCTGAATAAAGAGGCTACAGTGGTTTGAATGAGAATCCACACCATATCTGCAGTAACAGCTTGAAACTCTTCCATGTCAGAAACTCTGAATCCTCCTCAACAATGTCACCATTTAAGGAGACTTCAGAGGATCCTTGTCAGTCAGAAGAGACCAATGAAGAATTATTATCCTCCTCTGAAGGAGAGAGGGAATTCTCTTCCTGTGGTAGCTGATGAGATACCTGTGGTGCATCCAGACAATTTTTCCATTGATTGTATTAAATATCTGGCCCAGTCTTGTTCGGAAGAGAATAATAATGAATCATGAGAGACAGTGGTACAAGTGGATGGTCCAGGAACTACCATGTGTACATTTGTTTCTGCACCAGAAGTTTGGCTGCTAGCACATGATTCTTGCATCTAGTGTTTATCTACCATGAAGGAAAAATCAGGAGCAAAAAATGGTCAGAAAAAAAGGCTGGCCTTTTATAGACAGTATAAACCATTGGAAACATAGACCAACAAATCCCCAAAAGTACCATGCTACCCTGGAAGCCTAAGCCTTGGCTCCTGTAGGGAGCTCCATGCTTCATGAGAAAATCCACAATATGTATAATCTGCTTGAGCTCGTCTGTAGGCATGTCCAAACATAGAAAAGAGCCTGAAAACAATGAAGGCTGCTTAATCTCTATTTCCAAGGCCATGCAGGTGAAACCATCTACTGCATTTTGGAAGCATTCGGTGCATTGCAGCTCCGAGATATGAATGCCAAGACATGCTGGAGCACCACAATATGACATACCGTAACAAGAGACAGAGTGTTTATCATTCCACACTGAACATGATGCTGGGTCATGTATATGTTGATGCGGGAATAAAAGTATGCTTAGGGCATAAAATGTTGTTAAATGCAACAAATAAATGAGATGCAATGAATGAGTAAAACTTACCCCCGAAAACTGCATAAGTACACCTCTATGTGCATTAATACAAAATGTGCATATTATTTATTATTGTACACAGAGAATTACTACAAATTGTACATACTGGATACTACTGTAAACACCCATCACATACAGGAGTAGACAGCAGTACAATACAAACAACAATATTGAAAATATTGAAAAATCAGATTCCAAAAGTGTTAGTGAGTCTCATGGGGACTAGAGACCTTTCCCATATTAGTCTTGAAAGCCAGAAATGTGACGTGAAACTGGACCATGTGTGACAGGTGGATGGGGAAGAGCTCAAAGCAGGCTGACCACACTAAGAAGGTTGTAGTGCCCTGATAGATATAACCCCATGGTCCCGGTGTCCACCAATGGCCCATAAAAGATAAAGATTCTGGGAGAGAGGACATGAAGAGTTTGGTTTTGAAAATTGTACATTTTTATGAAGCAGTGATACATTTAGGCAAGAGAAACACAAGAAGTCTGGAAAGGAAAGGTAGACTTGAGTGCCATCAGATCACAGATGATAGGAAAGCATTGTTACTTATTTTTTCTAGTGGAGAGATTGAGAGAAGTGGACCAGGATAGATCTGTGGAGAGATAAAGAGAGAAGACCAGGACAGATTTTTGTGGGATGTTGACAGAGAAAGGTAGAGGAAAGGAGGAAGAACCAAAGATGGAGACACCGAATGTGTAATTGATCAGGTATTACAATCCATATAAAGAATGTCAAGGAGAACAGAAGAATGAAAAGCATACCATTTGGGGACCAGAGTGCTTAGCAATAATGATGCACCCCTCTGGTCTTTTAGGGGTTAACATTTCATGTGGCCATTTCATTTAATAAAGGTACTGTTTCTACAGCAGCCTGCGGAGATCTTGGATCAATAACAAGAGCACACAAAATCAGGTCACGTATAATCACTTCAAACTATTTTCCACACTTACCTCTAACCACGGGCTAACAAACTGTGTTCTGGCATATCGAGTCAACATGTGGATTATAACCACTTGCCCCCACTCCTCCACATCAACTAGTAAGTTGCAAAGCTTCCGATAGTTCTTGTGAATTAAATCAATCCTGTCTGGGCACACCTCTTCAAATGCCATCACAACGCTACCTGCAACAAGCTACAAAGGGGAAAGAAAATAAATATGTAAAATAAAATTAAAAAAAAAAAATGGTTTTCTTTAATCAATGCTGCACAGTGTAAAATGTATTAATGTTATGAACTGTGATACAAGCGATTATGTTCATGTTTGTAACAGTGTACAAGGTCACAAAGTATGCTTATCCTATATAATAATTCGCTAGGATGTTTGTCACTATGCAGTCATACACAGTAGAGACTGCCCACATTCGGGTAGTCTCTACTGCGCATGATTGCATCGCGTGAGTGAGGCGACGCAAGACTGCATCTCGTGGACCAGTCAGGTAGCGGCCTCTTAAACCTTTGAGTGCCAGAGGGGTATGCAACACCTTGCAAAGCAATGCGTCGCGTAACCTTCTGGCACTCAAAAGGTTAAAGGGATAGTAATACTTAAAATGTAAAAAATAAATATGTTGTAGGATTTATCCCCCTGAGTAAAACAAGAGTACTCCCACTGCTGAAAGGTGTTTAATTCAAAAGTTATTAATTTTCAAAGTTGAATTTTTTGGGTGCAATATCACAGTGGCCTGAAATTGTACAGTGGCGCTGTTGCTACACGATCCTATGGACAGCTCTGGTCCCTGGACCATAAATCTCCATAGGATGGTGTAGCAACAGCGCCACTGTACAATTTCAGGCCACTGTGATATTGCACCTAAAAAATTAAACTTTGAAAATTAATAACTTTTGAATGAAACACCTTTCAGTAGTGGGAGTACTCTTGTTTTACTCAGGAGGAGAAATCCTACCACATAATTTTTTTTACATTTTAAGTATTACTATCCCTTTAACATTACCTGTCCCTTGGCCCGTGTACACAAGCTTTTACACTAGTCTAGGATATTGGAATATTGCTAACAATGTTCAAAGTTACTTGGACCCAAAACAGACTGTAACCAATGTGTAATTCCAGAGAAAACCAGCTGCACCTTAGGAGGGAGACTAAACAGTAGCATTGATTTAAATGCAGATTTTAATTCTCTGACTTCAAGAGGCTGCAAAACCTCTCTAGCATTCAAGGGGTTAAAAGTACATTTAAGACAATAAATACTTTGAAAATGTTTATTTTCTCCCTATAATGCAATTGGTAGGCTCCAGAACTGAACATCTCTTGCATTCCTAATAAGGTCTTTTGTAGTTTTTCATATACATATTTTCCACTTAATGGAGACACCACATGATTTATGCAAAGAGCGTACCCTCTGACATTTAGCAGAAAAATAATATTTTATTTAGAAAATGGGATTTTTGTGTACTTACCAATAAATCCTTTCCTCTTAGTCCATAAGGAACACAGGAACCATAGGATAAAGTATTCTCTGGGCATGAGGACAGGGCACTTGCCCTAAAGGGATAGTTATACATCATTTAAACTTTATCTCAGAGTATTAAGTACAAGTTTTTTTAACTTACTGTGCTATTTTTATTTCCTCACAGATTTGTAGTTCAAAAGCAGTTGAAGTGGAAAGGATCCCCCTCCCACACCTACTGGCAGCGTCACTGTCCCTCTCATGCAGGTCTGGATGAAGCACGGTGAGGGACAAACTTCAGTTAGCAAAGGAAAATCCTGCTCTCCTTGTCCCTTGTAGAACTTGTCCAGTCAAGGGACCAGATTGCAGCTTTAAGGGAAGGGGGCCAGAAGGGGTGGGAGGGTGATCTTTTCCTCTTCAATTACTTTTCAACTACAAATCTGTGAGTAAATATACATAGCATTATATGTTAAACTTGTACTTAATACACGGAATTTAACTGATGTATTACTATCCCTTTAAAAGGCTCTTGGAGGTGGTGACTGCTTCCTTCCTTACTCACTCAGTTTTAACGTATAGCAAATATCAAATGAAACAGCAGTGAAACAGGAAAAGGAATCATCTAAGCCAGAGAACCCAAAGGACTCCCCGTATGACACTCAAAACACATTGCTTTTCTCCGGGAAGGAAGTCCAGTGTTCCACATGGACTATGAGAAAAGTATTTATCAGTAAGTAAACAACAATCCCTTCTCTCTTATGTCCTATGTGGAACACAGGAACCTTGAGGATATACCAAAGCTTCCAGCAAGATTCCAGGAAGAGGAAAAAAAAAAATCTCAAAACACAGACTATTTCTAACAGAGACAAACTGGAACATGGACATCAGGTGTAGATGGAAAACTAACAGGTTACTAGAAAAAGAAACCAAGAAGCACTCAAACAGGCACAATGGACCTTCCAACCTTAACTGGCTTCAGCCGAAGCCAGCATATTGACATGGCAGTGTTTGACAAATGTGTGGAGAGACAACCAAGTCGCCTTCTTACATAGCAGTTCAGCAGAAGCCTGGTTCTTTTAGGCCCAAGAAACACCCTCCTATCTGGTGGAATGAGCTGTTAGCCAAAAGGAAACTGGATGCTTCCAGAGCATATAAGCCTAGGGAATGGTCGCCTTAATCCAAGAAGCCACTATCACCTTAGAAGCAGCCTGCCCGATACAAGAGCCCTCAGTAATGACAAAAAGTGAATCAGACTTTCGGAAACCACATCCAAAATGTGAAGTTCTTGCTTTTGTATGTTAGATGGAGCAGGAGATAGATAGAAGAAGAATCTTCTGGTTAATGTAGATCCTAGAGGCAACATTAGAGAGAAACCCAATAGCAGTCTGCAAATTCACTCTATCAGAGTGTAAAACCAGAAAAGGAGTCTTACAAGGCAAAGTTTAAGGTTTGGTAACTTGCCAAACAAACACAATAGCCAGCAGGAAGACTTGAGCATCAAGAAACACAGGAAAAATGAAGACTAAGGCCAAAAGGAGCCTTCTGAAGCACTTTCAGAACCAAGTTCAAGTCCCACAGAGGAGCAGGATCCTGAAATATTGGGTAGAAATGAGCCATCCCTTCCACACAAGTCTGCACATATGGCAATAAGGTGATAAACCTCTGGAAAAGCATACAAAGACCTGAAATCTGGACTTAGAGCTAAGAGCAAGCACTTTTTGAATACCATGCTGAAGAAAAGTCAAGATAAATGGAAGACAAAAAGGCTGTGGCTGCAACCTCTAGTCTTCACACCTCCTATAAAGCATGGACTATACTCTATAGAATGTCCAGAAAGAAACTGGCTTACAAGCATTCATCATTGTGGAAATGAATAAACAATAAAAATCTTCTTTCACAGGATATTAGCTTCAAGAGCCAATCTATTTCAGCAAGTTTCTCCACCTCTGGATAAAGCAGCAGACACAGAATCAAGAGGTCCAGAAGCAGAGGGAGCTGAAATGGTTTTGCCAAGAACAGATTGAGACTATCTGAAAACCAGATGCAGCGGGGCCAGAAAGGGGTGAACAGAATGACACGAGCCCTGCTCCATCCTTATTTTCCTTGAGTCAGTGGAAACACATATGCCCATTGCATCAATTTCAAGAGCTAGAAGGTCTTGTTATCCGTCACAGAACTGAGGTACCTTGCGGTTCAACCAAGAGGCCATTTGGTACAAAGTGGGAGGACCTCACAGACACAGTCAAATACTCTGACTGAGAACCCAAATCCCAGGACACGGATGTTGTCCCACATTCTTGTCTCCCTTTGGGATATGAAAAGTGGAGAGAGCTAGCATATGAACCTCCGTCCATGTGAGGATCAGCCCAACATCGGGCCAAGCAGCCAAACTTCTGGTCTCTCCCTGGAAACCGATGTCAGCCACAGCCTTCAAATTATTGTACTGGATCCACACAGAAGATCTATGGAGGAAATGAAGCCAATGCCACAGAGATAGAAAAACTGCCTGAAGTTCCAGACAACTGATGAACAGAAGACTCTCTGACCCTATCCAAAAAACTTGCTGTATGAGGGCCCAAGGGCCCAACCTGTCACGTTGGCATCTGTTGTAGCATCACCCAGTTTGCAATAACTGGTGGCTGTCCCAAAGACAGATGGGAACTCTGCAGGCACCAAAGAAGGTCTTTCTTTGGTGAGCCATTACATGGGAAATATGACAAGGATGAATGGATCATTGCCTGAGTATCTCCAGTTGCAGCTTCCACATAAGGAAATAAGAGGAACCTCGATGTACTCCCGCACTGTTACAGATAGGCAAAGTAGTAGTAGTGCACATTCCACCTTAATAAAAAAAGATAGAAAATAAACTAAAAATGAAATAAATTCCCTACCTACATAGGTGAGTGATAGTAGAGACAGAAACAAGGAGCTGAGAGTCAGTCCAGCTATTTTACCACACACAGTGTGAATATGACATGTGCACTATAAATACTGGCGATATTATCCTCTTCAGACTTCAGGCTCCTATGTACCATAGCACGTTCGGCTCAGTCAAGCAAAGTAGAATTGAGAGGACAGAGGGTAACAATGCAAGCCTTCCTCTAACAGGCTCAGGTCCCATTTTGTCTGCACTCTGGACAAACTGACAATGGAGGCCAGAGATTGGGGGGGGGGGGGAATAACTAAGAAAATATTTGCCCAGTGAGGTCACTTTAAAATGGAGCATGACTGGTGGGGGTGAACTGAAGTAGGGAGACCGTCTCCACCTCCATGAGCCTTTAAGGCAAGTATCCAACCTTCTTGGCCAGAGGATACTTTGTCCTACGGTTCCTATGTTCCACACTAACAAAAAGGGCAGATGGAGGGTGCTATAATATATGCCTGAATGCCATACAGCTGTAAGCTTTACTCACACAAATGAAATGCCGGCATCTCCACAGAAGCGGCTGCTGACCCTGCAAGGCTGAGATCTGCATGGAGGCAGATTTAATATCCAATCTCAATGTGGGTATATCATACAAAGAATATTGTGGACATATCTCTTTGATTATAAGCAATAACACCCTATGAGGCACCCTCTCTCTCTCTTTTGTTTTGTGTTCCACACTGAAAGCAAGAGAAAGTGTTTTTTACCAGGAAAAATATATTGGGATTCCTCTCATTTTCAAATATATCCTGAATACATTTAATAAAAACTAAAAGCAATCCTGCTGCCCTGCCAGAAAGCATACATAATAGGAATGTGATAGTAAACTTAAAAAAAAAAAAAAAAAAAAAAAAAAAAAAAAAAAAAAAAATTATGATTTTTTTTGCATAGTTTGGTCAAAGTATGTTTCAGTATGCTTACCTCCGCGCCATGGTATCCCATTTCAAGCAAGTCCCATCTAATACGTTATCAACTCTACTAAATTTAAAATTATCTCTAAGAAATTCTTGCATAAAAACACATAGTTAAAAAAACATGTAGTTAAAAAACACCTAAACATAAATAAAATATCTAATACCACTATAATACTGACCTGCTTTCAAACAGGAATTACTAGCAGTGAATAGGTAGAGACCCAAAAGGAACAGAGCAACTAAACAAAAAAGGCCACATACTATGCCTTTAGGAATCTCATAAGCTTTAAGTACATTTCATTCTATATCATTGACCATATTTCATTTATTTTACTCTTATAAATGATAGAGAATGTTTGATCTTGCAGCTGATGAGTGACTCTGTACACTGCTGTAAAAGTCTATTGTCTACCAGTACTCCTAAAAGAGGATTTTAGTCTTACCTGTTAAATCCTTTTCTCTTAGTTCATACAGGTTACTGGTAACTTTGGGTAGGCAATCTCCCCCTTTAATTGTAGGCAGGAACAATTCTAGAATTGTATGCAGGGGTGGAGCCTACCTTCCCTTCTTGGCTGCAGCTAGCCAACCAGCTCCAGAAAGATTAGAGACACTAACTATTGACTAGATAGTGGAAGGGAAAGAAGACTCGTGTGAGCATGTCCCCCACGGTCTGCCACAGGAGAGCCAAGCATAGTTCATTGACTAAAATCCTCTTTTCTCTGTCGTCCAATACAGGTTACTGGTAACTTTGGGATGTCCAACCATTGAGTTTCCCAGAGGCCGGAAGGAAGGCAAGGACCAGGCGCAAGGCCCCCAAAGTCACCAGAATAGAAATGAACCATCAGATCAGAGACAGCCCAACAAAACAATGAAGTGTCAGACACTGAACAGGGGTAACAATACCCCAAACTGTTACACAGCACGCTGAACTAGAGCCAACAGGGCTCAAAAGTGAAGGAAGAACCAAGAACCAAAGAAGATCCTAGACGGATCTTCATCCCAAAGCTGGCATCAGCCGATGCCAGCACATCAACACGGTAGTGCTTCGAAAAAGTGTACACAGAAGACCAAGTGGCAGTCTTGCACAACTGGCCGGCACAGGCCTGATTCTTGTAAGCCCGAGAAGCCCCAACAGATCTTGTAGAATGAGCCGTGATCTGAAAGGGGACAAGCTTCTTCCTCAGCTCGTAAGCCTTACAAATAGTGGACTTGATCCAAGAAGCAGTAGTCAATTTGGATGCAGGTCTTCCTGCCCTGGGACCCTCAGGAATAACAAAGAGCGCGTCAGATTACCTGATAGACTCCTTGCGATGTACATATAACTTGAGACAATGCACCACACCCAACAAGTGGAGATCCCTCTCCTTGTCAGAGGTGGCATCAGGGCAGAAAGAAGGCACCACGATCTCCTGATTGATGTGGAACTCCGAAACCACCTTCGGAAGAAACTCCTGAGAAGTGCGAAGCACCGCCCTGTCCTTATGAAACACCAAAAAAGGTGGTTTACAGGACAGAGCGTGTAACTCCGCGACATGGCAAACGGACACGATCGCCAAGAGAAATGCCATTTTCCATGTCAACAGGCGTAGAGGAATAATAGCCAAGGACTCAAAGGGAGGGTGCTGAAGAACCCCCAAAACCAAGTTAAGATCCCATGGAGGAGCGGGATCCTTAAAGATAGGACGAGTATGAGCAATGCCCTGGAAGAAAACCTTGACATCAGGAAGGATGGCAATGTGCCTCTGAAAGAAAACAGAGAGAGCAGTAGTCTGAAACTTAAGGGAACTCAAACTGAGGCCCTTATCCACACCGTGCTGCAAAAAGGCCTGGACCGTAGGAAGATCAAATTCCTGAGACAGGTCCTTGTTAGCACACCAAGATAGAAAGGTCAACCAGGCACGATGATAGATCTTTGAAGAAACAGGTTTGCGGGCACTGAGCATAGTAGCCACCACCACAGAAGAAAAACCTTTTCTTCAATATTGAGGATTCAACTTACAAGCCGTCAAAGCTAGCCGATGAACATCCTCCTTCCACAGATAACCCTGTAGAAGATCCAGATGGCAATGGCTCCGCCACTGACAGATCCAGCAATTCAGGAAACCAAGCTTGGGGAGGCCAGTACGGAGCAATCAGAATGACTGGACAGCGTTCCAGTCGCAATTTCCGTAACACCCTGTGCAACATTGGGAGGGGAAGAAAGATGTAAGCCAGAGGAAACAACCAAGGAATGGACAATGCATCCACCGTCATAGATAGAGGGTCCCTCCATCGAGAGCAGAACCTCTGAACCTTCCTATTGTGTCTTGTCGCCATCAGGTCGATGTAAGGAAGACCCCACTTCTGAACAATGAGGGTGAACACCTATGGGTGCGGTTCCCACTCTCCACTGTCCACTGTGTGTCGACTGAGGAAGGCCGACATGATGTTGACCTCTAACCAAGCAGTGAGACTTCTTGTTCCGCCCTGCTTGTTGATGTAAGCCACAGCTGTGGTGTTGTCAGACTGTACCCAGACTGGACAGTCTTCCAGCTGAGATGTTCAATGACGAAGGGCATGATTGGGAAGGAGAGACTCCTCCGGAGACCACCGACCCCGAGCACTCAGGCAACCCAGGACCACTCCCCAGCCAGAGAGGCTGACGTCCATCGTCACAGTGGTCCAGAAGGATACCTGGAAGGACTTGCCCTTCAGCAGATTGGAGAGGTCGAGTCACCACAACAAACTCAGTTCCACATGAAGAGGGAGGGACACTGACATCTTCAGAAGGTCTGGCTGACCCTTGCACACCTGGATCACAAACCTCTGGAGTTCCCTGGTGTGTGTGCCATGGCAAACGGGACCACTTCTATGGTGGAGATGAATTTCCCCACTAGGGAGGGCAGCTTCTTGGCTGGAACTGGATCTTGAGCCACAACCGCAAGAACCCTGTGGGCAATCTGGTGAGCTACCTTGACTGTGAGAAACACCATTCTCTGCTAAGTGTCGAAGAGAAGGCCCAGGAAGATCAGATGCTGGGATGGGACAAGATGTGCCTTGTCCATGTTGATGATCTACCCGTGATGGGTGAGAGCATGAATGCCTAGCAGAACCTGCTGATGAAGAAGTTCCACAGAGGGGGCTTTTAGAAGCAGGTCGTCCATGTATGGAGTAACTTTGATGCTGTCCTGGTGGAGGACAGACACTAAGGCTCCCAGGACACGGTTGAAAACTTGAGGAGCTGTGGTCGGACCAAAGGTAAGAGCTGAAAACTAAAAGTGCCCTCGGTCTCAGGCAAATCTGAGATATTGCTGGCTCTCTGGATGAATGGCGATGTGTAAATAAGTGTCCTGAAAATACAGAGATGCAATGAATTCCTCCGGGGCACAGAAGCAATCACTGTGAGTAGAGACTCCTGGTGATAATGGGTCCGGATAACAAAGGAATTGAGATCCCTTAAATCCAAAATAGGGCGACAACCGCCATCCTTTTTGGAGACCACAAAGAGGTTCAAGTAAAAACCCATACCTCTGTCCTGAACTGGAACCGGCTCTAGAACATCCTTGTCCAGAAGAGCCTGAATAGCGCCACTGAACAGCCAGCGTTTCTCCGCACCCTGAGGCGAATGAAAAGGAAAGAAGCAAAAAGGAGGAAGAGAGACGAAAGGGATCCTGTATCTTTCTGCCACCAACTGTAAAACCCCTGGGTCCGCCACTGAATTCCAGAAGCTGTGGTAGTGACGCAGACGGCCACCCACAGCACAGTGGGGACCTGGGTTTGGCGAGTCATGCCAAAGAAGGCTTGGAAGAGACCTTGGGATTCCATTGTTGTTTGGGCTTGGAGGAGGAACTCGGAGCTGAGGGAACCGTCTGGTTTGGCAGACGTGTCTCAGACTGAAAGTAACGAAAATACAGATTACGCTTAAGCCCAGTTTTCTTCCTGGGGACCAAAGGTAGAAGGGTACTTTTACCCCCAGTGGCCTCACTGATCAGATCTTAAGATCTGGCCCAAATAAAGAAGTACCTTGAAAAGGTAAGGAAAGCAGTGGTTTCTTGGAAGCAGTGTCAGCAGACCAGATCTTGAGCCAAAGAGCCCATCTGGCAACCACAGACATGGTGGAAACCCTAGCCACCAAATGGATGGCATTAAATAAGGCAGCAGAAACATAGTGCTGTGCCTCAGAAATGCTGGCAAGAAGGCACAACATATCCAAAGTAGGAGCACCCTGATGGACAGCCAGAGTGAGCTGTTCAGTCCAGACCGCAATGGCCCGGTTCACCCATGCTCCAGCGAATGCTGAATGCATGGCAGTACCAGCAGTGGCAAAAAATGGACTTGAGGGAGACCTCAAGTTTCTTGTTAGTCCAGTCTTTCAGAGTGGACGCATCAGAAACTGGCAAGGCAGTAGACTTAGATAACCTGAAGATAGGAGCATCCACCTTGGGAGGATGAACTCACTGAGCAAGCGCTGTCTCAGAGAAGGGATAAAGCTTGGCAAATTTCTTGGACACAGAATGTTTCCTGCCAGGAGATTTCCACTCTTCAGACACAAGGCGGTCAAGAGTGGGGTTAGGTGGAAAGCGAGTAAGGGGCTTTTTAGGCTCCTGAAACACATCCGAGGGATCAGAAGGAACCTCCTGAACTAAGGGAATGTTTCTCTACTGCGCATGACTGCATCTGACAAACATACATCTGATCTTTTACATTATAAGAAGATGGTAATAAGTGGAAGGAACAGGGTGGTGTCACGGAGACTCAGGTAAATAAGAACATAACAAACGTACAGTAAGATCAACACCACTTTATTAAAGGCAATATTCTGAAAAAAGCACTTCCCCAACCTTCCTCAGGAACAGAGTGAGGACAGCTCTACAGTCCACTACCCAGGAACTGAACACTGAGCTTATGCCTGCACTTCTCAAAATACCCCCTAAATGCAGAGTTACCGTAAAATCTCGGGTATAATACGCACAATTTTACCCCTCTTGACCTTATGTCAAGTGGGGGGTGCGTATTATACCCGAGAGTTTTTTTTCCAGACTTAAAAAAAAAAAAAAAAAAAAGTTAGAGCTTCCAGCTCCTTCTCTCTCCCTGCGCGATCCGGTGAAAAGAAAGACTTACTTTTTGAAGCTGTAATTGTAATTGTATTTGTATGGTGTACCGGTATCTGCAAAAAGATCCCTCTCTCCCATCTTCCCTGCGGGCGGCACGCTTGCATCTGCCGCCCGCTTCCTTCAAATCGGCTTTCAGGACCTTCCTCACATGGTATTGCCCTGTGAGGATCCTCACAGGGCAATACCATGTGAGGAAGGTCCTGAAAGCCGATTTGAAGGAAGCGGGCGGCAGATGCAAGCGTGCCGCCCGCAGGGAAGATGGGAGAGAGGGATCTTTTTGCAGATACCGGTACACCATACAAATACAATTACAATTACAGCTTCAAAAAGTAAGTCTTTCTTTTCACCGGATTGCGCAGGGAGAGAGAGGGAGCTGGAAGCTCTAACTTTTTTTTTCTTTAGGAAGGGGAAAACAAGGGTGCGTATTATACATAGGCACTCTTGTTTTCCCTTAAATCTTGGGCATAATAAACACCTGCGTATTATACACAGGTGCGTATTATACCTGAGATTTTACGGTAGATAGAAACTAGCCTATGGTTCTCTCAGGAGAGTGGGAGCAGCCTACCTGAGATGGAGAAAGGGTGGCTGGAAGGAGGACCCATGGAACCCTAAAACGCTAGGGTCCAAGGCCAATACACACTGTACCCTAGAAACCCAGGGCCAAAGTCCAGTTCCCACGATAATAGACCAGAACGCTGGCAAGATCTTGGAAGCCATAGGCTAACCCGGAGGCCACACAGAGACAGATACACAGGGCCAAGGTACATACACAGAGCGGTTAGTCAAACAAGGCCAAGGTTCATACACGGAGAGGTTAGTTAGACAAGGAAAAAGGTTCATACACGGAGCAGTTCAGCAGCCAAGAGAGGGTCACAACAGAGAGCAGACACCACAAAAGGGCAACTAAGCCCAGAGTCCAAGCTGCTTAAGTAGTCTGTCTGGGAGGCAGGACCAAGTAAGAGCCAATAGCACAGGAGACTACAAAAAGCAGCGTGAAGACACGCACACAACTTGCTGTGTGCTGCCTGTTCCCAGGACCAGATTCCACATCTGAGGGGAGGCGGCTTACACTAGGTAAAAGGGGGCAGAGGGAGATACTTTATCATTCAATTACTCTTGAACTACAACTCTGACAGTATTGAAATAACACTCTCCATGGCTCAAACACTATGAAGATTAATTGGAGCTGCTGTTTTTGGTTTGCTAGGACACGTATAAGACCATTTCAGTGAAGGATTTCTTCTTCCATAACGCGATATCTGCTCTGCTGAAGAGCTTCCGCTTGCTCAGGGACCTGATTCACCTGCTGTCAGCTAGAACGCTGACATCAGGGGAGAGGGAACTTTGAAAGCGGATACCGCTGGGCTTGTTTAATTCAGTTTTTTAAGGAATACAAGAAGTATTACTATCCCTTTAAATAATAATTAAAAAACAAAGTAGACAAGAAATTACAAATGACTTATCTGATACAAAGTGCCAGGTCCACTTTACATTTGGGGAAACAATCCATGCAGAACTGTTTTATAGTTAGGATTTTCAGTCCACATTAACATAAGTAGAGATTTATTTATTAACATATAATTACAGTAACAAAAGGATACAAACGTATAGGAAAACTTGAAAATGTATTCAAGTGTTACAGATGAACAGCTATAAAATACTATCGTTCTAGATTTTTTTAACCCTTTGAGTGCCAGAGGGGTACGCAACACATTGCAAAGCAATGTTTTGCGCTGGTAATCAAAGGGTTAATTCAGCTATACTATCATGCAATCACCAGCTTATCAACATGAGGCACTGTACATAGTCAGCCTTTATCTGTGCTCTTTAATGCACAATGAGATGCAAGATCCCAATGGAAAGTATTAGATTTGGTAAAAGCACATAGGATTGCACATAAGTATCAAACATTTCCCAAATGGCTTCAAAACGTAATTGAATGAAAACACAATATATATTGAACCCATTTTATAAAAATGTTATTTGTCTCAATAATATATTTTAGAGCTTTTTTTCCTCTTGTATTTTGCCAACATTTGGTTTATTAATATGCAACCAACATTACAATCAAAAGAAAGCAGCTCGGAATATATACTTGCTATTATGCTAAGCAAGCTGGAGGTCCTTGGGGGATTTTATGAATTACCAATCAGTATAAGCGTGAAGTTGCATTTATTGACTGCAGCCCTGTCTATATACCAGTGCCTGCTGGCCCCAGCATGAAAGACAACTCATTCAAGAAACCAAGGAATTGATTATTTGTCACAACTAAATAAAATACATTGAGCATCTTAGGATAATTCGCTTTTCCTGTCATGAACAACATAGAGCAGTGGTCCTCAATCTTTTTTTTGTTTAGGACACACCTTACACAATCTAGATTTTTCAGGGCACCCCTATCATTTAAGATGTCAGTCAAGGGCATTATGAAAGGTACAAATAAGTAATTTATATTTAGAGCTCACAATGAAAATTACAAAGACAAACATATTGTACAGTAAAATTCCATAAATATCAATCAAACTCAACATTATGGAAAACAAGTGGCACCCTAAGTAGATTTCTGTGGACCACCGAAGTGCATCAGTACCCTGGTTGTGAACTACTGACGTGGGGGGGAGGAGCTAAAGGAGAGTGTTACCTTGGCATACAAATACAATGCACTCTGTGTATTATTCAGCAAACAAGTGCAACTGTGAACCAAAACCAACTTCGCCATATGAGGGGCTGTTAAAAATCCCTATAAATGTAAATGGTACTTTTAACCCCTTGATTAATAGCAATCTCCCACACAACACATCACAATGCACTGGAAAACTCTATGAATATTTGGGGAGGGGGGGGATAAACCCCAAATTTCGATAAGAAACTGTAGCATTTTTATTCTGCTCTATGGGTCCATTGCTGTGCTCCACAATTTCACCTCTTTAGCTTGATGAATATGGCTCTTGGGATTATCCCTTTGAATGGAGTCCTCTGGCACTCAAAGGGTTAAATAAAATGTTCTTCAAGCCAATGTATCAATGTTGGAGAGGACTAAAATACTCGCTATTTAGCAAGATTTTAACTGGTATTGTTGGATATTTACATCTATGATAGCCTGGTGTGCTACTAATTATTTGTTCTTAAAAATTAGAGATCACAGTTGCTAGACATTTGCTAAATACTGAGACATTTTATTCAGTTTTGGCGAAAAAAAAATATTCTCAAACAGGATACTACTTTTAAACTTTCAGAGCGATTACATTTAAAAACTAGGCACAAACATTCACACATAATGTATATTATATATAAATAATTTGCAGACAAACCAAATGCACATACCTGGGAACTCTGGTTTTGCCCCGGAGACTCCGGATTTCACAGAGAATTACCGGGTCTCCGGGGTAGTCTCTTAATCTCTGGGTTATTCATCATCCTGCCCCAGTTCCTCCCACTCCCCTCCCTCTTATTCTCATTCAACATACATTTTGCCCTTTTTGTCCCATCCCCTTCGCGACTAAGCCCCACCCTTTTTGACACAAATCGCATCATTTCCCTCCCCTATCGGCACTGGCAGGGCTGCCCTTTGGGTAGCCCAGACTGTCAAGTTCCCAGGTATGCAAATGCACCAAGGACAAAAAAGCTATCTCTCTATAAAAAATGGGTCTAATTAAATATTGGACTGAGAGAATAAGTCTTTTACATGCTTCACCAGACAAATTACATCAATTCCATCCATATTTCCAGATTCAGGCTTTCGAAAAGGTGGCGATTGGCATGTTCCTGCACACTTGGTGGACCTGCTCTACAGCCATGCCCCTTCTGGAGGCAGGTCTGGTTCTTAATTGGGGAAATCTTGCGTGACAATCTCATCTGCCTTGCTTGCTGGACAGACCTTTTTTGGTCATCCAAAACCAAGCCATAGCAAAACAAACACTTGCCTCCTTGGCTATATTTCTGCAGCAACCAGGCTCGTAATAATGAAAAAAAATGGCTAAGGGAGTACCTTCCACGGTCAAGCGTGATAACCAAACGTAACAGGATATATCACATGAAATGGGTGTCTTCGATATCCCATGATAGACTAACTACCTTTCAGAATACTTTTCGAATGTGAAAGAAAACTTACCCACCCCCTCTGCTGCCTATTATATTAACCCTTTCAGTACCAAAGGGGGCACAGAGCACATTGCTTAATTCTAGTCTGTTAGGTTTCTATTAACTATGCACTACACCCTGTTCCAAATTATTATGCAAATGATATTTAAGTGTCACAAAGATTAAATATTTTGTTTTTCAGTTTAACTCATGGATGGCATTGTGTCTCAGGGCTCTTTTGATCACTGAAAACAATCTCGGACACCTGTGATAATTAGATTGCCAGGTGAGCCCAATTTAAGGAAAAACTACTAAAGGTGGGTGTTCCACATTATTAAGCAGAGCACCATTTTCAAGCAATATGGGGAAGAAAAAGGATCTCTCTGCTGCAGAAAAGTGAAATAGTTCAACGCCTTGGACGAGGTAGATATTTCACGAAAACTTAAGCGTGATCATCGCACTATTAAGAGATTTGTGGCTGATTCAGAGCACAGACGGGTTCGTGCAGATAAAAGCACATTGAGGAAGATTTCTGCCAGATCCATGCATGGGATCAAGAGAGCAGCTGCTAAAATACCATTACATAGCAGCAAACAGATATTTGAAGCTGCTGGTGCCTCTGGAGTCCCACGGACATCAAGGTGTAGAGTCCTCCAGAGTCTTGCAACTGTGCATAAACCTTCTATTCGGACACCACTAATGCTCACAAGCAGAAACGGCTGCATTGGGCAGAAAAATACATGAAGACTAATTTTCAAACAGTCCTGTTCACTGATGAGTGCCGTGCAACCCCGGATGGTCCAGATGGATGGAGTAGTGGATGGTTGGTGGACGGCCACCCTGTTCCAACAAGGCTGCGACGTCAGCAAGGCGGTGGTGGAGTCATGTTTTGGGCCGGAATCATTGGGCCCCCCCAAGGTGTAAAGATGACCTCTGCAAAGTATGTGGAGTTTCTGACTGACCACTTTCTTCCCTGGTACAGAAGGAAGAACTATGCTTTCCGTAATAAAATCATCGTCATGCATGACAATGCACCATCTCATGCCGCAAAGAATACCTCTGCATCAATGGGTGCTATGGGGATAAAAGGAGAGAAAGTCATGGTGTGGCCTCCATCCTTCCCTGATCTCAATCCTATTGAGAACCTTTGGAGTATCCTCAAGCAAAAGATCTATGAGGGTGGGAGGCAGTTTACATCCAAACAGCAGCTCTGGGAGGCTATTCTGACATCTTGCAAACAAATTCAAGCAGAAACTCTCCAAAAACTCACAAGTTCAATGGATGCAAGACTTGTGAAGCTGCTATCAAATAAGGGGTCCTATGTTGAAATGTAACGTGACCTGTTAAAATGTTTAAAAAGTTAAAATGTTGTTAAAAGTTTGATTGAAATAGCTTTTGATTTCAGTAAATATGCTGCAAACACAACAAATGACAATTTTCAGTTCTTTACAACCTATAAAGTGTTTAGAAACTTACTATGAGTAATAATTTGGAACAGTCCATTGTAGGGTTTTATGTTTAAAAAAAAAAATACTGTTATCATTAGGAGGTTTGTTCAATAAAATTTGAATTGTACTCTTAATAGTTGAAAACATGAGAATTATGCTGACTTATTTACATCAATTATTTAGGTAAATGAGAAAAATATAATTTGCATAATAATTTGGAACAGGGTGTATATTATACCTTTGTCATATACTTTAACTCTGCCTAATCACAATGAAATGTCATATTGTTTATAAAAAAAAAAAAAAAAAAAAAAAATCCTCCCGTTAAAATAGGAAGTCTCCAGAATATTTATTTCAGGGCTATGGTGCAGCTGGTTTGCTCCAGAAAAACTCATCTTCAGTTTCCTGAATCTACTCCATTATCCTTAATTGCTAAATGTGATTGCTTGGACCACTTCTAGTACCTATGAGGCCAGATAAATGTTCAGCATTTTGCTATCCATCTGTTTAGGTAAGTTTCCTGTGAGTAAATTCATAGTTTTATATGGAAAACAATTTATTTTTCAGGACAAGATTAACTTCTTAATGGTGCTTTATGAAGTATAGGTTTTAAGAAAAATAGCAACCTACTTGGCTAACATTGTACTCTGTATAAAAAAAGAGGATTTTAGTCCATACAGGTTACTGGTAACTTTGGGTAGGTGATCCGCCCCTTTAATTAGGCAGGAACAATTCTAGAATTATATGCAGGGGGTGGAACCTACCTTCCCTCCTTGGCTGCAGCTAGCCAACCAGCTCCAGAAAGATTTGACACATTAACTATTGACTAGATAGTATAAGGGAAAGAAGACTCCTGTAAGCATGACCCCAAAGGACCCCCAACAGTCTGCCACAGGAGAGCCAAGCATGGTCCCTTGACAGGGTGGGAGACCAGTATGGACTAAGAGAAAAGGATTTAACAGGTAAGACTAAAATCTTCTTTTCTCTGTCATCCAATACAGGTTACTGGTAACTTTGGGATGTCCAACCATTGAGCTTCCCAGAGGTTGAAATTAAGGCAAGGGCCAGGCGCAAGGCCTCAAAGTCACTAGAGCAGATATGAAAAATCAGATCAGAGATAGCCCAACAAAACAATAAAGTGTCAACGGACACTGAACAGGGGTAACACCCCCCCAAAACTGTTACACAAGCACGCTGAACTAGAGCCAACAGGGCTCAAAAGTGAAGGAAGCACTAAGAACCAAAGAAGATCCTAGACAGGCAAGACTGCCTCCAGGATCTTCCTCCCAAAACTGGCATCAGCTGATGCCAGCACATGTACATGGTAGTGCTTCGAAAAGGTGTGCACAGATGACCAAGTGGCAGCCTTGCACAACTGATAAGCAGAGGCCTGATTCTTGTAAGCCCAAGAAGCCCCAATAGATCTAGTACAATGAGCCGTGACCCGAAAGGGAACAGGCTTCTTCCTCAGCTCTTAAGCCTTATGAATAGTGGACTTGATCCAGGAAACAATAGTCACTTTGGATGCAGGTCTTCCTGCCCTGGAACCCTAACGAACAATGTGTCAGATTGCCTGATACTCAGTGAGATGGACATAAAACTTGAGACAACGCACCACAACTAACAAGTGGAGATCCCTCTCCTTGTCAGACGTAGGGTCAGGGCAGAAAGAAGGCACCACACTCTCCTGATTAATGTGGAACTCCAAAACCACCTTTGGAAGAAACTCCTGAGAAATGCGAAGCACCGCCTTGCCCTTGTGAAACACCAAAAAAGGTGGTTTACAGGACAGAGATTGTAACTCCGCGACATGGCAAACGGACACGATCGCCAAGAGAAATGCCATTTTCCACGTTAACAGGCGTAGAGGAATAGTAGCCAAGGACTCAAAGGGAGGGTGCTGAAGAACCCCCAAAACCAAGTTAAGATCCCACGGAGGAGCAGGATTCATAAAGACAGGATGAGTATAAGCAATGCCCTGAAAGAAAACCTTCACATCGGGAAGAATGGAAATGCACCTCTGAAAGAAAACAGAAAGAGCAGAAGTTTGAACCTTAAGGGAACTCAAACTGAGGCCCTTGTCCACACCGTCATGCAAAAATGCCAGGACCATAGGCAGATCAAATTCCTGAGACAGGTCCATGTCAGCATTAAAAAAACAGAAAGGTCGACCAGAAACGATGGTAGTTCATAGAAGAAACAGGTTTGCAGGCACACAGCATAGTAGCCACAATACCAGAAGAAAAACCTCTCTTCTTCAATACTGAGGATTCAATTTCCAAGCCTTCAAAGCTAGCCGATGAACATCCTCCTTCCACAGGTAACCCTGGAGAAGAAGATCCGGACAGCAAGGGAGCCAGAATGGCTAGATGTTGATGAAGTTACGCAGAAGGGGCTTTCAGAAGCAGGTCGTCCATGTACGGAGCAACTCTGATGCCATCCTGGTAGAGGATGGACACTAAAGCTCCCAGGACACGGCTGAAGACTTGAGGAGCTGTAGTCAGACCAAAGGGAAGGGCTGAAAACTGAAAGTGCCCTTGGTCACAGGCAAATCTGAGATACTGCCAGCTCTCTGGATGAATGGCGATGTGTAGATACGTTTCCTGAAGATACAGAGAGGCAAGGAATTCCTCCAGGTCATAGCAGCAATCACCGACCTTAGGGACTCCTGGTGATCACGAGTCCTGATCACAAAGGAATTGAGATCCTTCAAATCCAAAATGGGACGACAACTGCCGTCTTTGTTGGAGACCACAAAGAGGTTTGAGTACAAACCCATACCTCTGTCCTGAACTGGAACAGGTTCTAGAACATCCTTGTCCAGAAGGGCCTAGATAGTGCCACTGAAAGTGTTAGTAATGTCCAAAGTTTTTTGCATATAGAAGAGCTTAAAAAGCTGAGCTATATGCAAAAAAACGTCTCTCTCAAACCACTATGGTTTAAGAGATACAGGCGTTTAAAGTTCGCTGTCTCCTACTGACAGCTGTAAAGCTGTCAGCAGGAGATTCGTGTCGGTCGACACGGTGGCACTTGAGAAGTGCCGCAATCTCGTTACTTACAAGGAATCCCGTCATTGGAATGGTCTAAAACATGTGCTTGAACACCAGGCACACGTTTTAGACCATTCCAATGACGGGATTCGTGGTAAATAACGAGATCGCGGCACTTCTCAAGCGCCACCATGTCGACCGACACGAATCTCCTGCTGACAGCTTTACCGCTGTCAGTAGGAGACAACGAACTTTAAACGCCTGTATTTCTTAAACCATAGCGGTTTGAGAGATACGTTTTTTTTGCATATAGCTCAGCTTTTTAAGCTCTTCTATATGCAAAAAAAATTTTTTTTGGACATAACTAACACTTGAACAGACGGCGTTTCTCTGAGCCCTGGGGCGTATGAGAAGGAAAAAAGTGAAAAGGAGGAAGAGACACGAAAGGGATCCTGTACCCTTCCACCATCTGTAAAATCCACGGTCCGACACTGAATCCTCCCAGACGATGTGGTAGTGACGCAGACAGCCACCCACAGAAGAATGGGTACCTGGGTTCGGCAAGTCATGCCGAAGGTGGCTTGGAAGCCTTAGGTTTGGAGGAGACCTTGGTCTTCCATTGCTGTTTGGGCATGGAGGAGGCACGCAGAGCTGAGGGAACCGCCTGGTTCACTGGATGTGTCTCAGTCTGGAAGAAAGGAAAAAACTGATTATGCTTGAGAGGGGTTTTCTTCCTGGGGACCAAGGGCAGAAGGGTACTTTTACTCCCTGTGGCCTCACTAATCAGATCCTTGAGATCTGCCCCCCACCATGAAGTGCCTTGAAGAGCAAGGCTTTCTTGGAAGCAGTGTCAGCAGACCAGATCTTGAGCCAAAGAGCCCGTCTGGCAACCACAGACATGGTGGAAACCCTAGCCACCAAATGGATGGCATCAAATAAAGCAGCAGAAACATAGTGCTGGGCCTCAGAAACATATGCAAGAAGGCACAACATATCCGACGTAGGAGCACCCTGACGGACAGCCAGAGTGAGCTGTTCAGTCCAGACCACAATGTCCGAGTTAACCCATGCTGCAGTGAACGCTGGGCACACGGCAGTACCAGCAGTGGCAAAAATGGACTTGAGAGAGACCTCAGGATTCTTGTCAGTCCAGTCTTTCAAAGCTGACGCATCAGAAACTGGCAAGGCAGTAGATTTAGATAGCCTGGAGATAGGAGCATCCACTTTGGGGGGGTGAACCAACTGAGCAAGTGCCGCCTCAGAGAAGGGGTAAAGCTTGGCATTTTCTTGGAAACAGAAGGTTTCCTGTCCGGGGATTTCCACTCAGACACAAGGCGGTCAAGAGTGGGGGTTAGGTGGAAAACAAGTAAGGGGTTTTTTAGGCTCCTGAAACACATTAGAGGGATCTGAAGAAACCTCCTGAACTAAGGGAATGTTTAGGGTAATGAAGAGAGCCCTGATCAGGCCCTCAGCTGAGGGCTCAGGATTAGCCTCAAAGGGGTCCCCAAAAAACTGAGAGGGGCCCACAGCAGAACATTCCTCAACATCTGAATCCACCAACAGTTCCTCCTCAAAGGAATCTGGCAGGGAAGATTTGACAGAAGAAGGGGTCTGCCAAGAATGGAAGACCCCCTGTAACTGGGATGGAAAGGGTTGCAGTGTAGACCTAAAATACCTAGGAGCAGCCTTGAACTCTTGCACCCAGACTGGCTCTAATGCATGGCTGGAGATCCCTGGGAGAGAATCAGGACATCTGAACATGCTAGCCATAAATGACCTGAGAATTCTCTAGGTAATCCTGAATGACATGAGGAGCAATGCACAATAAGTGACACAGAGACCCCAGCGTCCTTAGTCTTAGGCCTGGCCCCAAGCTCCAACATATTAGACATTCTCACAATGTCAAAGACATTTAGAGTATAAGGAATCACCCAAATACAGTGTGTTAAATTAAAATTTCACCCCAGAAATCGCTAAAATACACTTATCTGGCAGGCAAAGGGTTAATCTGCAGAGGAGAGAAGGGGAGTCCAAGCCCTGCGTAGGGTACTCGTTCTGGAAAAGGTACAAAGTGGCTGCCACAGCGGGAGCCAATCAGAAATGAGCATGAAAAGCAAGCTCTCATGGGAAATGTAGTTTTCCCCAGAAAAAGTACCCCAACAGTGTCCGAAGCCCCCTGAGCCCCCCAACACACTTAAAACGTTAACCAGCTGATAGAGCAAGGACAGACAATTAAAATGAGCCATCTCTGAAGTCGCTACGTTGAGCGGTTGCAGAGATATGTCCCAAACTGTACAGTCCCATAGAAGTGAATGGAGCAATGGCGTCTATGCAGTAAAGCGCGCCTTTAACTCAAATTTTGTCAAAGTTGAAACAGTAAAATAAAAGTACATGATACATCACTAGAACATGTTAGAAGACCCAAAAAACACTGAACCCAGTAGGGAAAGTGCCAAAAAAAAAAAAAAAAAACCAAAGATGCAAAACCAGCAGCTAAAGGGTTAAGTTACCAAATAAACCTGTTCCAAAACACCCAACAGACATACAGATAGACCTAATGAGTGCAGGAGTGTGCAATAGGAACTCCAAAGGAAAACCCCTGTGCGGAGGGGCACTGTGGAACATGTGGACCTGCAGCACTCAAAGGGTTGCACACCTTTCTTGCAGATCTTCTGTCTTCAGACTACCATGTATTAAGAAGAAGCCTCGGTGGGAAAGTCCTGAGAAAGAACATGTACCCAAGATTCCCCCCCCAGGGCTTAAGGGCCACAAAAAGCACCTGGTTCCTGAGCTAGCCACATTTAAGGGCATTGTCAGTTATGGTAATCCGCCTAATGGTGGTATTCCATTTCTAACAGAAAAATAAAAAATGTTCTAAAACTATAGCAGAACTGTTCTCTTGCCTGAGTCTTCACCAAGGAACAAATTTTATTGGAGCTGGTTGGCTAGCTGCAGCCAAGGAGGGAAGGTAGGCTCCACCCCCTGCATTCAATTCTAGAATTGTTTCTGTCTAATTAAAGGGGCGGATCGCCTACCCCAAAGTTACCAGTAACCTGTATTGGACGACAGAGAAAACTAGTTTTTGTCTGTAGCTATAGCAATATAGCTTCAATTACTATTAAAGCCCTGCATCCGCTGAGTACACAGCTCTGAAATATACATAATTTTACCTACATGCGCGCACACACACACTAAAAATTAACAGGCGAACAAAAAGGTGTTTTCAAGAGAGGGAAAGAAAACTAATGAACAATGACCAACAAAACTTTGCATCCAAACTTGTGTGATCGTGTGAACAGATTATCATGTTGCTGCTGTAGATTGGTTTTTCAAGGCCCATGAAGTACTGATGGATCGAGTTGAATGGGCTGTAATCCAGAAAGAAGACAGAATTGACTTAAGTCTGTAGGCTTCTCTTATCGTCTCTTTGAGCTATGAGGAAATGG
Organism: Rhinophrynus dorsalis; assembly: GCA_037306005.1. NCBI lineage: Eukaryota > Metazoa > Chordata > Amphibia > Anura > Rhinophrynidae > Rhinophrynus > Rhinophrynus dorsalis. Next base: position 606,676,199 of record CM074718.1, read on the forward strand.
TTGTCGTTTTGGAGCTGGCCTGCACTTCTTTGGGCTGTCATGAATAACAAAGTAGAAGTCTATCTAAAAGACTGGGTAACTTGAACATACTTGTGAAGACAGAGAACTACATCCAACATATAAAGGACTTTTTTTTTTTTTTTTTTTTTTTTTTTTTATTAGGACACAATGAACGAAGAACAAATTCAAGATTGATGTAGAATGCTGGTACAACTTTGGGAATGTTAACAATCTCCTTTTGAAAATAACAGATATAGCAGAGATTTGTACTCTGAAAGAATTAACACTCAGTCCTTTTTCAAAACCTGCTTGCAAAAACTCTAGAACTGAAGGTAGATAGAAACATAATAGATCTAGTGAATACTGATTACAGTAGAAAAATATATTCTCAAAATTCAATTCGATATTTTAGCTGATACAGGTTTGCAAGCTCTCAAACTCATTTGAATTAGAATCGCCATCAAAGCGACATTGTATAAGTTGTGCTGATGAAGACACCAGGGTCCTGTTATTGACATGTCTCATAGATGGTGAAATAAAGCCCTTCTTGGACAAAACGGTGCAATGAGGATGGTGCAAACCATTTCTGGAGGACCCTGAGAATCATAGCTAGTGGAGGGAAGAAATATACTAATTTGTACTTCCTGTTAAAAGTTTTGGACTTGTGAGCCACCATTGTAGTCAGTGATTGGGGTCATTTTTTTTTTTTTTTTTTTTATTGTAGATGTGCAGGATTTCTGGACCAACTGCAAAGTAGCTTTAGTTTTAATGGACACGAGAAACTGCACAACAGGAATTGCTTCTATTGTGAATACCATTTTCCCCACTACTCGCATGCAATTTCTGATTGAAAGTTCCAGTTCTGTCAGAGTCTGTCGAATCCTCTCCTGTAGGTCGAGATTTTGTCTTGAGCTAGTATAACCTGACAGAGTTGAATATCAGGCCCAAGAATTCAAGTCTCTGTGCTGAAACTAGGTGAGATTTGGGCAGGCTGTGAATCCAACCATGTACTAGATTTGTCCTAGAATTGCTCCGCTTCTGCCATAAGCAGTAAAAGACAACCTGATGCATTCAAAGGGCAGTATAGATGTAGCCCTCAAAGTCACCAAAGCGCTGTATATTATAGTTAAAGGTACACCAATGTCCCAGAAAAATTGCATCCAGTTTTATAGAGTTTAAAATAATAAACAATATGCTCCAAACCCTATCTCTCAAACCGCTATGGTTTGAGAGATATAAGCATTGAACGTCCCCCCCCCCTTCCCCTTACGTCAGCGTCTAGCTGACAGCAGGAGATCCCGGTCCAGGGACCAGCCTGCAGCTCTGCAGCAGAGCCTAAATCTCGTTCTTGCTAAAGAATTACTTCATTGAAAAGGTCTACAAAGTGTGCCTGGTTTACAAGCACACTTTGTAGACCTTTCCAATGAAGTAATTCTTTAGCAATAACGAGATTTAGCTCTGCAGCGGAGCCTCCTCGAGTCATACGACTCGAATATCCTGCTGTCAGCTTTACAGCAGACATCAGAAGAAGGGGAGGGAGGGGGGAACTTTGAATACCTATATATCTCAAACCATAGCAGTTTGAGAGATAGGGTTTAGAGCATATTGTTTATTATTTTAACCTTTACAAAACTGAATACAATTTTTCTGGGACATTACTGTCCCCTTCAAAATGTTTTAAGAGGGGTGGGAAAAAGTAGATTATCCCCTTCTCCAAAGCACTGCCTCACAATATGCTGGAGAATTCTCTAGTACCTAGGGCCTTATGATCACAAGAAAAGGGGAGGAATTCTAAGGCAACCCATTTGCATTATAGGGGAGAATGCTTTGCAATGTGTTGATTACCTCGGTAGCATTGAATGAGTTAAAGTCCCCATTTAAATCCATGGGAATTTTTAAAATTTTCTTTCTTCCCATTTTGTCCCAGAACTCCTCCACTTTTCTGTTGAGCATACGGCCCCTAATTATGGTGGAGCAGTGCAAGTTTAAAGAGAGGTATGTTTTGAGGAAAAAGAAAGAGGGCGTGTCCCTTTGTCTCTCTGCGTGTGTCTCACACTCACTCTGCATGCGTGTCTCTGCGTGCGCCTCACACTCACACTGCGTGCGTGTCTCTGCACGCGTGCTTACGCATCTCACACTCTGCGCACCCTCTTCGTGCGTGCGTCTCACTCACAATTCTTTATAAAAAGAACTGCACCACTGGGGTAAATAACAATCCTCCATTGATGTAAATGGGGTTTTTAACTGTTTCAATTCTTAGAAAGGTCTGTAATTCGTTTTTTCTCTAAGAGCTGCGGATCTCCCCAACATTCAAAGGGTTAAATGCTCCATTAACATCAGTAGGTATTTGGGGGATTTTCTCCCCCCCCATATTGGGTGCAGTTTGTCTGCTCCACAAATGCACCCCTTAAGCCTGATGAAAAAGGTGTACCACTATTGTAACTGTATAAAAAGGAACAGGCTGCACATATCTATATTACAATACGCATGACAAAACAGAAATAGGCAAGCGATACTCCATAAAAGGTTTGAGCAGCAAGTGTCATGTGCAAGAGCATAATGTGAATTTTACTCGCTAAATGGAAAAACAATTCAGTGCTCTCACACAGTCGGGTTTTGACGTCTACTTCTTCCCTTTATTTGTATGTAATAGAGAGTTCTGCTATTTCCTAGTGATGTAATTTACGCAAAGCAAATTGTATTTCACATTAGGATTTCTCAATAAAATGAATCTATTCTCACCGGCACTCTGTTTCGCTTATTCAAACACATTAGAAAATAATTTGGGAACCGAATGTAAAACATTGCAGCACAGTTGTTTAGCAGATTAGGCTGGAAAAAGAAGCATGAGCAAACGGAGGTTTAACCCGTTCGGTGCCAGATGGATGAGCACTGCATTGTGAAGCAATACAGCGCACACCCCTCTTGTATTTAAAGTGTTAAACGGCTGTCTATAACATACAGAGATGACATTCGGAGGTGAGCCAGCAGCTCTATAGGAGACAAATATTCCCACTGAATTAAATATAGCTTAACTCCTTAAATGCTAGAGACCTCCAGTACAAATAGAATAAGCAAGGAGATGGAGATTTCTCTTGTAATGAAATGTTTTAAAAGCTACATTTAAAGGTAGTGTAAGTGGTGGGAGTACCATCAACTTAATCATCATTAAAAGCCCAATAACATTTACATCATCTAACAAGTTACTTCTCATTCAAAGAGATAGTAATGTTTCACAATAAAAGCAGCTCCAATTAATCTTCATAGTATTTGGGCTACAGAGCACGTTATTTCAATACTGTCAGAGTTGTATTTCAAGAGTAATTGAATGATAAAGTATCCCCCTCCTGCCCCTTTTACCTAGTGGAAGCCACCTCCCCTCAGATGTGGAATCTGGTCTCAAGACCAGACAGCTCCCAGCAAGGGACAATCTTCTTACTGTGAGAACAATGAAAACCCTGCCCCTATTGACAGGTATTTCCCTTATGCTAATTGAAGATTGTCCCTCTCTGTGGTCCACCTGGACACCACCTTTCTGTTCTGAAGTGAGCAGTGTTACATCAGTAAAAGGGGTGGGAGTGGGATACTTTATCATTCAGTTGAACTACAACTCTGACACTCTGAACACTCTATGGCCCAAATACTATGAAGATTAATTGGAGCTGCTTTAATTATGAAACACTACTATGTCTTTAACTAAAGCTTTTATCCATTTGCATGACAGAGAGGCGTGCAACACCTTGCTCTTGAACATTAGATAGGTCTCACACACATTGCTTTTACAAGACCTCGCTTAGGTCAAGGGGTTAATTTCCCATTTAAATCAGTGTTTTTTTGTTTTGTTTTTTGTTCTCCCCCCCCCCCCATGACGTAGTTGGTTTACCCCACAATTACTCTTCTTTAACTTACTGACTACTGCCCAAATTGCTTAAACATTACCAGTAATGATAGGGGCTACACATCTTGGCTGCTGGTAAAAACGAATAGCCAGACTCCTAAGAAATAGATGATCATTTCAGATTATTAAACTTTCAGTATTGCATAAAACTCCTTTGAATTAAAACAAAATGATTCTCTGGGAATCTAAAAGCAAAAAATATTGCTTTCTAAAAACCAGTCCGTTAATTTCCATCCCACGGTGTCAACAGTAGCATTTTGTACAAGAGGAAAACATAAATCACTTCAACAAAACTAGCAATGAGCTCATCAAATTCAAATGCAGCCTTCCATTTATGTATTTTTTATATTAAAGCAATAAACATGGCTCATTTGTCTTCTACCAGTTGCCACGTTATTCTGTGCTGTTGCTATGAACTTCAGACATTAGCCGCGCTCCAAGGTAAACTACATGAACCATCAACAAAAGTGACACTCAATCTATGGGGTTCATATTTTTCCCAGATTATCTATGGTAGTTGACAAGCCGGTAATGAAAAAAATCACACTAAGCAAATGGATCCTTTAATAACAATAAATTCTCTATAAAAATATGAGGGGTACAAAACGTTTCCTTGCATCTACTTTGTCATGAATTCTAATTAACGATGGGAAAAAAAAAGTAGGAGAGTGCTGGGCCATCACAAGAAGTGCGTCAGGATGTGATTGATAACTGGCTGCAAGTTGGTCTATGCTGCAAAGATTCCCTGATCTTAAATTAATGACCCTCCCACCTGCCCTAATCATAGAGCCCAAATGATATTCCCCTTCTTATTTCAATTTTCTAACCACATAGACGATGAGTGAGATAAGTCATTTATCTTCTAATAGCAGTGTAATAGATCTATCACAATAGAACAGCTGCACAAACACTTATTTTTTCCAAAAAAAAAGCTCTTGCCAACCTTAAAGGGCAAGTAACAACTACTAATAAAAACTACCACACACTTATCTTACTAGAGACAAATTTTAATGGTTACCATGAATATTTTCCTTTCTCCTTGATTCAAGATGTACCACCTTCATTCTATCTTGATATCATACCCATGGAGGCAGACATGACAGATGCTAGCAGGACCACAGGACCTCAAATTCTGCTCAGGGTAATTTTAAACCATTAATGACCAAAGAGGCTTGCTGCATATCGCTCACTGCACACTCCTCTGGACCTTAAATGGTTACTGTGTCTCATGAACTATGCTTGGTTCAGTTTGGAGAAACTGCAGCAATGTCATGTTCCCCTTCATGGATGTGACATCCAGGAATGAATGATTTGTGTGTGTTAGCTCTTGAACATAGTTACAAGGACCAAATGTATAATGGCCATAGCAATTTAAGTGGGGGTTTTTACTGACAGACAATATTCTCACTTTAACCCTTTGGAGTATCAGAATGGTACAAAAGCATTGAAAAGCAATGCGTTGAATACCACTCTGGTACTCAAAGGGTTAAGTCATCCACATGAAAATACTAGTTTGCCTGTTTGCCGGGCCTGTACAGAACAGGAGGATGTATACAAGAAGGTAAACAAGTGCAATCCTGACGCAAACATTCCCCAAATATCCAGGTTTATAAAAACACAGCTTTTTATCCTTTGAATGACGGAGGTAGCCAAATTATTGATAAACTGCACTCAAGGGGTTAAAAACCATATTTAAATTAGTGGGGGTTTTTATTTGTCCATTATGGTGCACCGAATGTGCTCCAGAGTTGCACCTACATAGCTAATTAATACGAACAATGATAACTAATAAATATTTCATACTACTAAGTGATAATAGTCCTAAACAAATACAATACTGCTGTAAAAGAATATGATTACAAATCTACACTCTAGAAAGGATCACAAAGAGAAAGTTCATTGAACAGGAAATATACTCTAGGAATAAGTGGCTCCTGATCAGTTTATTTAGATTGGTGGTCCCTTATACAGGAGTAAGGTATAGACAACATCTGTTTGGATTATATGTGCAGTTTCTTATACACAGAGATCTTTATTGGAGTCTGCCTCCAGGTCACACCTCCTCACAGTAAACAAAAGTATTCAATAGTCCTGAATGATCTTATAGGGAACTGTCACACATGTACAGTGCTAAATCCAGATCTCATCCCCTGGAAGCAGACATGTCGGTAAATCTGGAATTGGATTTTGAGCCCCAGTGGACCAATTGAGGATCAGAAAGGGGGTCTAAAAATGATTCCTAGGGGTTCTCTCTGCAAAACAGAAGTCTCTCACTTTCGTCATGATGGTCAACATAATCCCAGACTAAATAAAAAGTTAAAATTAAAAAGAAAAAAACTTTACAATAATTACCAGTAGAGAAGAAGAGAGATACAAAATATCAAAAAGGTAGTAAGATATAACGGACGTCTGTCTGACTGACACCTAGCTAGGTAAATCCTTCTGATAAATAAAGAGCTACTTATGTGAACAATGTCAGTGTTAGACTGATGTGATCTTGGAGGAAGATGCACTAAGAGGAGTCTAAGTTGGGATAAATTCTCAAGGTAGACAGGTTCTCTAGTTCCTACATGAAATTTATGCATGAAGAGCTCTTCAACCTGAAAACAAGGCTCCATAGAATAATACAGGAACTGAAGCATTTATCTCATTCTATTTTATCTCCCCTTAATGTACATCTACACTGGTATTTGGCCAGGTTACACAAATAACACACCACAAAAATCTAATATTTTGTTTTAAGTAATTATGGAAACTGTTACCCATTTTATATTCTCTGATTATCCATATTAATTTGTATTTACTTCTTTCGTCCATTATCCCCATTTAATTTTCTCTCTGTAGTAACAACATCTCCATCTACTACTCTCTGCACTCTCTGACAACTGTATTTTAACTTTCCCAACTAATATTTTTTGTCCTGACACCATCACCATTCTTCCCCGTCAATTCTCTCCATGACTCAAGAAGCTAATCAAAAATTTTGGATGCAAATTATTAGAGAGTACGGGATGGTGGTTCATCTCATCTTTATAAAATACTTTTTTGTTCTCTTATAAAAAGAGTTTATGTGGATGGAATGATCACGAGGAGATAGAGAGAGATTTTAGGTATGTTAAAGAAGACAGAGTTGCCATCTACTATCATTTACCCAAGATTCATAAATCTCTCTCTTCTCCTCCAAGTCGACCCATCATTTCAAGGATCAACAGCATTACCTCCAATTGATCAGTATTTTGGAATATAATCTATAAAGATACGTTGTGGATTAAAATACTATTTAAAAGACACAACATATTTATTGTAAATACTAGGCAAAGCAAAATGAAAAACATTTTTCTCTGGGTCACTATGGTGGTTAACTCCTTGTATTCGAATATCACAATTTAGGATCGGAGGCAGTAAAATATTTTTAAATCAGGACCCATTGATGCCAACAATACAAGTTGATTTCCTTCTGGAAGCGATTGCATTTATACTGGAACATAACTTCTTCACTTTTGGTGATCTCTACTTCCTTCAAGTTAAATGTAAAGCCATGCAAACATGATCACCCCCTCCATCTCGCGCCTACCACTTTTATTTGCTACTTTGAGTCCATATACATTTGGGACAACACTGAGATCAGGGTGAATATGGTCTTTTGTTGGCGTTATATAGATAATTTAATCATCATAAGGAGGGGTAGAGAGTTTTGTCCAGTGTTTAAATTCTAATCATTTGGGGATTTCTCTTGCTGTGAATGAACAAATGGAATATTAATTTTTTGGATATGGAGTAATCTGTTAGATAGGACTATAATATTCATACCAAGAATTTCTTTAAAAAGGTTGACTAATAGTTTCACAGACTACTCAAGTTGTCATCATAAAGATTGACTTCGTAATGTCTCCTTCAGCTACTTTTACAGAATCAGAAGTAATTGTAATATGATAATGAAATACAGTCTAATTTGTTTTTTGGATAAGAGTTCTCCTGCGTGACTCCAAGACTGGAGCGGTCTCTCTCAGTCCCTAGAGCGGCGTGCCGGTACGCATCACATGTCACGTGTGCCGGCACGTTGGAATCTTCAAAGTGGTCCTTAAGGAAAGGTTACTTCCCAGGACCGCTGACGCCAAGGGGTTTAAAAAAAAAAAAAAATTTAAAAAAATGGTCTCTCATTGTTGGAATGTATTTTGAAGACATAAATCTCTAACACACCATTAGTCACTTTTAAACAAGGATGCTTAGCCCTTGAGATCCATGTTTATCCTGTTGTACTACTGACCACAAAGATACATATTTTGTTTCAAATACTACAGGAGAAACGTTTCCATCAAAGATTATATAAATTGGGATTCAAGTTTTGTGGTGTTGGACCTTAAAACGCTTTCATTCCTATTTAATAATTCCCTAAAACGTGTATAACGACGCAGTCATGCGGAGCGTCCAGCTCTGTATCAGCCTCGGCGGGGTCAGTCTCTACTGCGAATGACTGCCCCGCGACTGGCTGGCAGTGGTACTGTGGCCCGTGTAATGGGCTCTTCAACTAGTTTTAAACCATAAATAGTATATTTTTATCAACTATTTAAAGTCAGCATGTATCAAAATTTAAAGCACAGATGGTAAAAGATCTTAGTCAAGTCAAAGCCAAATGTCAGGACAGGTGGTACAGGATCACGCAACCCCCTTTTCCCTTGATAATGCAGAAAAAAACACAAAAAGCTACATGCCACAACTAGGAGGCCACAGACAGGAGCAATGCCACAATAAATGGCACTAGTATGAAAGAAAGTCACTATAATGTACAAAAAAAAAAGCAGATAGAATTTTCAATATGCAGAAATAAATTTAAAGCCCCACTGACTACAGGCATGTTATTATTCATAAATGTGATTAGCAACTTCAAAAGAACAGTTACGTAGTTTTAGACTGATCGGTTAAAGGGATGGTATTGTCACGTTTTTAATAAAATTGAATCTTGCAGCCTCCTCTTTCCCTGACGTCAGCGCTCTAGCTGACTACAGGGGAATCCTGTCCCAGGGCCGTCGGAGTCTCTTCAGCAGAGCCAAGATCGAGAGACATAAAGAGAGTTGCTTCACTGGAATGGTCTACAAAGTGTGCCTGGTTTGCAAGCACACTTTGTAGACCATTCCAGTGAAGTAACTCTTTTTATGTCTCTCGATCTCTGATCTGCTGAAGAGACTCGACAGTCTCCGGACCGGATTCCACTGCAGTCAGCTCGAGAGCGGATGTCAGGGAAAGGGGAGGGAGGGGGTAACTTTAGCTGCAATTATCTCTCAAACCATAAAGGTTTGAGAGATAGGACTGGGATCGTTTAGTTTTTTAATAGCTACAAGATTCAGTTTTATTAAAATGTGACAATATTATCCCTTTAAGCTAAACGAATACCAAACCTTACTAAAGTCACAGGTATTTTGCTTTTTGAAAACTTAAAGTGATAGTAATGTTTCACAAAACAGCAGCCCCACTTAATTTATTTGAGCCATAGAGAGTGTTATTTCATTACTGTGAGAGTTGTAGTTCAAGAGTAATTAAATGATAAAGTTTCCCCCTCCCGCCCCTTTCACCTAGTGTAAGCCCCCACTCCTCAGATGTGGATTCCAGTCCATAGACCAGACAGCTCACATCAAGGGTCAATCTTCTTAATGTGAAAACAATGAAAACCCTGATCCCCTTGACAGGTTGTTCAGCTTCTTCCCTTATCTTAATTGAAGATTGTCCCTCTCTGCAATCAACCTGGGCACCTCCCTGCTGCTCTGAGCTGAGCAGTGTTATACCAGTAGAAGGGGTGAGAGGGGGATACTTTATCATTCAATTTCTCTTGAACTACAACTCTGACTGAATTGAAATAACACTCTCCAAGGCCCAAATACTATGATGATTAGTTAGAGTTGCTTTTATTATGAAACATTACTATCCCTTAAAGTAATAAAGTAGATCAGTAAATAACAGTGATAAAATTAGAAGCTATAAAAATTAGGTATTAAATGGTTAGACATACTTTATTTACACCATCTTTAATATTGCACATATCAAATAAATAAAGTAAATGATCTAAGTCTTGTTGCTCCAACTTTTCTAGTTTGCGTGTAATATATCCTTCTAAAGTCTCCCCCTCTCGCCCCTTTTATCCACGTCAGCGCTCTAGCTAACAGACTTAGTTTCTGGTCCTGGGACTGGATGGCTCTGCTGAGCCAAAATAGCACTGTATACAAAGAAAATCTTCATGAGAATGGTCTACAAAGTGTTACTGGTTTGAGGCAGCAGACCATTCTCATGCACATTTTCTTTGTATACAATGCTATTTCAGCTCCGCAGACAAGCCATCCAGACCCGGGACCAGGATCTAAGTCTGTCAGCTAGAGCGGTGACATGGCAAAATGGGTGGGAGGAGGGAACTTTAGAAGAATTTTACAACAAAAATATAAAAGTTAGAGCAACATGACTTAGATCATTTACTTTATTTAATATGCACAATATTAAATATGGTGTAAATAAAGTATTACTGTGCCTTTAACTTTCTCTCCTCACACCAATTCTAAACAGAGCTTTGTAATGCCATTATCGGGACCACATCTCCCACAGGGCAAAGTACACAACTGCAAAGACACTAAGGGCTGGATTCTATTGCAGGTGCTAATTTTATCTCTGCTTTTATCTCCAGGTTTCCCCATAGACTTCAATGGGAACATTTTTTGATAAAACGGGTGTTAACAATTAACTCCTGTAATAGAATCCAGCCCTAAGAGCCTTAGCAAAAAGTAAAAAAGATTATCAATCCTAGCGCAAACTAACCGCACTTTAGGGGACCAAATCTTTCAAAAATTGATATTGTTCGATTGCTTTAAATGGAGTTTTTAATCCACTTGATGGTAGTGAGGTCTCCAAAGCATTGCAAGGCAACAAAACCTCTATAGCACTCAAGGTTAAAAGCCCCATTTAAAGCAGTAGGAATTTGTATTCATATTGTGGTGAAGTTGGTATACTCCTCTTGGTTTCTGCAAAAGGCTGTAGGGTCTGTGAGATGACTCTGCCTCGGTGACATGTACTTTATCAAAAGTTTGTAACTTGCTCCATTATAATAAAATAATTACCAACAAGTATATGACAAATGAAGACAAATTATACATTTCAAATTAGGATAATTTTATATGTTGACAATCAACTTACCGTACTTTTGTCTTTAAGAAGTTTCTCTATAATTTCAATAAGCATATCTTTTTGATCTGGATCAAGACTAGAAATGATAAAAGAAAAAAAAAAATATATATATATAAAAGATATACTAGTTTCTACTACTACATTATACATAGCTTGGTTAATAGTTTTAGAAGACTCAATAGCATGGATTAGAATTAAATGGCCTATTCAGGTCAATACTTAGTCTTTTTGAAATTATTTAATTTTCCATTGATAAGAAAAAAGGCATTGAACGTCCAGTGGACATAGGGATGAACAGGTAAATTGTGAATAGACAAGTCTTACATTAGACATTCATACAATCAGGAAAAAACAGTGGACGAACAAGAAGATAAAAATACCGATTTTTTTGTGCACGCGTGTGTGACCGTATGTCCGTTGTGTGTGCGTGTGTGCGTATGCCTGTTGCGTGTGCATCTGTGTGCATGCCTGTGTGTGCATATGTCTGTTGCATGTCTGTATATGTGTGCCTGTTGCATATGTGTCAGCATATCTGTTGTGTTCTTGTGTGTCTGCACATGTCTGTTGCGTGTGTGTGTGTGTATGTGTGAATCTCCAGGGTGTGTGTGTATATATGCACGTCTTTTGCATGTTTCCGACACTCACTGTGTGTATGTGTCTGCCTGTGTGTTGTATATGTCTGTGTTTAACAGTGTGTCTACATTTCAGACACGTACACCCAACGGTCATAACATGACGGGCAACTCCGTCCCATATTTCTAATTTGCTATACAGTCCATACAGTTTACTGGTAACTTTGGGTAGGCAATACACCCCTTTAAATAGGCAGGAACAATTCTAGAAGTGAATGCAGGGGGTGGAGCCTACCATCCCTCCTTGGCTGCAGCTAGCCAACCAGCTCCAGAAAGATTTGAGACACAAACTATTGACTAGATAGTGGAAGGGAAACAAGACTGCTGTGAGCATGACCCCAAAGGACCCCCACAGGAGAGCCAAGCATGGTCCCTTGACAGGGTGGGAGACCAGTAACCTGTATGGACTAAGAGAAAAGGATTTAACAGGTAAGACTAAAATCCTCTTTTCTCTGTCGTCCAATACAGGTTACTGGTAACTTTGAGATGTCCAACCATTGCGTTTCCCAGAGGCTGGAAGGAAGGCAAGGACCAGGCGCAAGGCCTCCAAAGTCACCAGAGCAGATATGAACCATCAGATCAGAGCTAGCCCAACAAAACAATGAAGTGTCAACGAACACTAAACAGGGGTAACACCCGAAACTGTTACACAGCACACTGAACTAGAGCCAACAGAGCGCAAGAGAGCGCCGTCAGCCTTGCCAGCACATCAATACGGTAGTGCTTCGAAAAGGTGTGCACAGATGACCAAGTGGCAGCCTTCCACAACTGATCAGACAAGGCCTGATTCTTGTAAGCCCAAGAAGCCCCAATAGATCTGGTGGAATGAGCCGTAACCCGAAAAGGAATGGGCTTCTTCCTCAGCTCGTAGGCCTTACGAATAGTGGACTTGATCCAAGATGCAATAGTCACTTTGGATGCATGTTTTCCTGCCCTGGGGCCCTCAGGAATGACGAGCAGCACGTCAGATTGTCTAATGGACTTGGTGCGATGTACATAAAACTTAAGACAATGCACCACAACAAGTGGAGATCCCTCTCCTTGTCAGAGGTAGAGTCAGAGCAGAAAGAAGGCACCACAATGTCCTAATTAATGTGGAACTCAGAGACCACCTTCAGGAGAAACTCCTGAGAAGTGCGAAGCACCGCCTTGTCTTTGTGAAATACCAAAAAGGGTGGTTTACAAGACAGAGCATGTAACTCCGCGACACACCGAACAGACACGATCGCCAGTAGAAAGGTCATTTTCTACGTCAGCAGCGTAGAGGAATAGTAGCAAAGAACTCAAAGGGAGGGAGCTGAGGAACGCCCAAGACCAAATTAAGGTCCACTAAGGAGCGGAAGTCTTAAACACAGGACAAGTATGAGCAACGCCCTAGAAGAAAACCTTGACATCAGGAAGAATAGCAATGCACCTCTGAAAGAAAACAGAGAAATCAGAAGTCTGACCCTTAAGGGAACTCAAGCTGAGGCCCTTGTCCACACCGTCCTGCAAGAAGGACAGGACCGTAGGCAGATCAAAATCCTGAGAAAGATCCCTATCAGCACACCAAGATAGGAAGGTCGAGTAAACACGATGGTAGGCCTTAAAAGAACCCGGTTTGTGGGCACTAAGCATAGTAGCCACTACACTAGAAGAAAAACCCTTCTTCTTTAGTATTGAGGATTCAATTTCCAAGCCATCAAAGCCAGACTATGAATATCCTCCTTCCTCAGGTAACCCTGTGGAAAAAGATCCGGACAGCAAGGTAGCCGGAAAGGCTCCTCCACTGACAGATCCAGAAACAATCAGAATGACTAGACAGTGCTCCAATCTCAATTTCCATAACACTCTGTGCAACATGGGGAGGGGAGGAAAGATGTAAGCTAGAGGAAATAACCATGGAATTGACATGGCATCCACCGCTAGAGCTAGAGGATTCCTCCAGCGAGAGCAGAATCTCGGGACCTTCCGGTTGTATCTTGTCGCCATCAGGTCGATGCAAGGAAGACCCCACTTCTGAACGATGAAGTAGGACACCTCTGGGTGCAGTTCCCACTCTCCGCTGTCCACGGTGTTCCGACTGAGGAAGTCTGCCATGACGTTGTCGACGCCAGGAATGTGTACTGTGGATATGGCAGGAACGTGTTCTTATGCCCAGGACAAAATAGCCTTGACCTCTAACCAAGCGGCAAGACTTCTTGTTCCTCCCTGCTGGTTGATGTAGGCCACGGCCGTGGTGTTGTTGGACTGTACCAGGACTGGGCATTCTTCCAGCTGGGGAGTCCAATGACGAAGGGCATGGAATATCCCAGAAGCTCCAACACGTTAATGGGAAGGAGAGATTCTTCCAGAGACCACCGACATTGTGCACTCAGACGACCCAGGACCGCTCCACACCCGGAGAGGCTGGCATACATTGTCACCATGGTCCAGAAGGAAACTAGAAAGGACTTGCCCTTCAGCAAATTGGAGAGGTCGAGCCACCAGGACAAATTCTGTTCCACATGAAGAGGAAGTGACACCGACGTCTTCAGAAGGTCCGGCTGACCCCTGCACACCTGGGTCATGAATCTCTGGAGTTCCCTGGTGTGAGCCATGGCAAATGGGACCTCTTCTATGGTGGAGATGAATTTCCTAGGGAGGACAGCTTCTTGGCTGGAACTGGATCGTGAGCCAGAACAGCAGAAACCCTGTGGGCGATCTGGTGAGCTACCCCATCCGTGAGAAACACCACCATGCTCTGCTGAGCGTCGACGAGAAGGTCCAGGAAGACCAGGCGCTGGGATGGGACAAGATCCGACTTGTCCATGTTGATGATCCACCCATGATGGATAAGAGCATGAATGCAGTCCTGAACCTACTGATGAAGAAGTTCCGCAGAAGGGGCTTTCAGAAGCAGGTCGTCCATGTAAGGAGTAACTCTGATGCCGTCCCAGTGGAGGGCGGATACTAAAGCTCCCAAAGCTGAGGAGCTGTAGTCAGACCAAAGGGAAGAGCAGAAAACTGAAAGCGCCCTCGGTTGCAGGCAAATCTGAGATACTGCTGGCTCTCTGGAAGAATGGCGATGTGTAGATACGCGTCCTGAAGATCCAGAGAAGCAAGGATTTCCCCCAGGGACATAGTGCCAATCACTGTCCTTAGGGACACCTGGTGATAATGAGTCCTGATCACAAATGAATTGAGATCTTTCAGATCCAAAATAGGAAGACACCCACCATCCTTTTTGGAGACCACAAAGAGGTTTGAGTAAAAACCCCATACCTCTGTCCCGAACTGGAACCAGCTCTAGAACATCCTTGCCCAGAAGAGCCTGAAAAACACCATTGAACAGATGTTGTTTCTCTGTGTCCTGAGGCATATGGGAAAGGAAAAAGCGAAAGGGAGGAAGAGAGACGAAAGGGATCCTGTACACTTCCGTCACCACATGTAAAACCAACGAGTCCGCCACTGAATCCTCCCAGAAGCTGTGGTAGTGACACAGACGACCACCCACAGCAGAGTGGGGACCTGGGTTCGGTGAGTCATGCCGAAGGCGGCTCGGAAGCCGTGGGTTTGGAGGCGACCTTGGGCTTCCATTGCTGTTTAGGTTTGGAGGAGGCACTTGGAGCTGAGGGAACCGCTTGGTTCGCAGGACATGTCTCAGTCTGGAAGGAACGAAAAAAACTATTATGACCGAGAGGCGTTTTCTTCCTGGGGACCAAAGGCAGAAGGGTACTTTTACCCCCTGCGGCCTCACTAATCAGATCCTTAAGATCTGGCCCAAACAATTATGTGCCTTGAAAAGGCAAGGAGAGCAAGGCTTTCTTGGAAGCAGTGTCAGCAGGCCAGATCTTTAGCCAAAGAGCCCGTATGGCAACCACAGACATGGTGGAAACCCTAGCCACCAAACGGATGGCATCAAATAAGGCAGCAGAAACATAGTGCTGGACCTCAGAAATGTTGGCAACAAGGCACAACATATCTGAAGTAGGAGCATCCTGACGGACATCCAGGGTCAGCTGTTCAGTCCAGACCACAATGGCCCGGTTTACCCATGCCGCAGCGAATGCCGGACACATGGCAGTCCCAGCAGTGGCAAAAATGGACTTGTGGGAAACCTCAAGTTTCTTGTCAGTCCAGTCTTTCAGAGAGGACGTATCAGAAACTGGCAAGGCAGTAGACTTCGATAGCCTGGAGATAGGAGCATCCACTTTGGGAGGGATGAACCCACTGAGCAAATGCCGCCTCAGAGAAGCAGTAAAGCTTGGCAAATTTCTTGGAAACAGGCGGTTTCCTGTCCGGAGATTTCCACTCAGAGACATGGTGGTCAAGAGTGGGGTTAGGTGGAAAACAAGTAAGGGGCTTTTTAGGATCTGAAGAAACCTCCTGAACTAAGGGAATGTTTACGATAGTCAAGACAGCGCTGATCAGGCCCTCCACCGAGGGCTCAAGATCAGCCTCAAAGGGGTCCCCAAAAAACTGACAGGAACCCACAGCAGAACATTAGTCACCATCTGAATCCACCAACAAATCCTCCTCAGAGGAATCTGATACGTCAGTTACTCCCTGTGGTTTCGGCAGGGAAGATTTGACTGAGCAGGGGGTCTGCCATGAATGGAAGACCCCTGTAACTGGAATGGAAAGAGTTGCAATGTAGACCTAAGATTCCTAGTAGCAACCTCGAACTCTTGCACCCAAACTGGCTCCAATGTATGGCTAGAGAGACTCAGGGACATCAGAACATGCTGGGCATAATTGACATGAGGAGCAATGCGCAATAGGGGACACAGAGACCCCAGCGTCCTTAGTCTTAGGCCTGGCCCCAAGCTCCAACAGATTAGACATTCTCACAGTGTCAAAAACATTTAGTATAATGAATCACCCAATTACAGTGTGAAAGATTAAAATTTCACCCCAGAAATTGCTAAAATACAGTTATCTGGCAGGCGAAGGGTTAATTTGCAGAGGAGAGAAGGAGTCCAAGCCCTGTGTAGAATACTCGTTCTAGAAAAGTCACAAAATGGCTGCCGCGGTGGGAGCCAATCAGAAATGAGCGCGCGAAGCAAGCACTCATGGGAAATGTAGTTTTCCCAGAATAAGTACCCCAACAGTACCTGAAGCACCCTGAGCCCCCCAACACACTTGCAATGGTAAGCGGATGATACAGCAAGGTCAGACAATTAAAATGAGCCTTCTCTGAAGTCGCTACGATAAGCGTTTGCAGAGATATTTCCCAAACTGTGCAGTCCCATAGGAGTGAATGGAGCAATGGCGTCTATGTGGTAAAGCACACCTTAAAGGCGCGGAACTCAAATTTTGTCAAAGTTAAAGGGATAGTAATACTTCATTTTAACTTTATTTTATTTTGTAGGCATTAAAAAAACATGAAGAATGATATAAGTCTTATCTCTGAAACCTTTATGGTTTAAGAGATATTCACAAACAAAGTATCCCCCCCCTGTTCAACCAGATAAGAAGGGAGATGCCCAGGTAGACTGCAGAGAGGGACAATCTTCAATTAAGATAATGGAAAAAGCTGAAAAACTTTTCAAGGGGGGAAGGGCTTTCATTGTTTTCATACAAAGAAAATTGTCCCCTTCTGTTATCTGTACTGTCATACAACCTGATCCACATCTGAGAAGAGATGTCTTACACTAGGAAAAAGGGGCGGGGAGGGGAACTTTGCTTGTGAATATCTCATAAACCATAAAGGTTTGAGAGATAAGACTTATATCATTCTTCATGTTTTTTTAATGCCTACAAAATAAAATAAAGTTAAAACGAAGTGTTACTATCCCTTTAAAACTGTGAAATAAAATTACATGAGACATCACTAGAACAAGTTAGAAGACCCAAAAAATACTGAACCCAGTAGGGAAAGTGACAATAACCCCCCCCCCCAAAAAAAAATGCAAACCAGCAGCTAAAGGGTTAAGTTACCACATAAACGTACTCCAAAACACCTAACAGACATAGAGCCAATGAGTGCAGGCGTGTGCAATAAGAACTCCCAAGGAAAAACCCCTGTGCGGAGGGGCACTGTGGGACATGTGGACCTGCAGATCTTCTGTCTTCAGATGTAGTTGTATCAAGAAGAAGCCTTGGTGGGCAACTCCTGAGGAAAGAACTTGTACCCAAGATTTTCCCCCCAGGGCTTAAGGTCCACAAAAAGCACCTGGTTACTGAGCTAGCCACATTTAAGGGCATTGTCAGTTATGGTAATCCGCCTAATGGTGGTATTCCATTTCTAACAGAAAAATAAAAAATATTCTAAAACTATAACATAACTGTTCTCTTACCTGTGTCTTCACTAATCTTTCTGGAGCTGGTTGGCTAGTTGCAGCCAAGAAGGGAAGGTAGGCTCCACCCCCTGCAATCAATTCTAGAATTGTTCCTGCCTACTTAAAGGGGCGGATCGCCTACCCAAGTTACCAGTAACCTGTATTGGACAACAAAGAAAGCGCTATATAAAAAAAAAATACTTCATTTGAATGGTCTACAAAGTGTGCCTGGTTTGCAAGTACACTTTGTATCAAATGTGCCAAGTTATTTGAAAACCATGGAATTTCCAAATGTATTGAGCACCGATTCCAGGTCCAAGAAAGAGGGGGAAAAAAAAGTGCACTTTGGTGTGGTCTGACATACTGTAGGGTGTGTCTCCACTAAAGTTAAATAAATATGCATACGCTTATACTAGGTGATCAACTGGTATTAACCCATTCATACCTACTCTTGTTGGAAAGGAGCCCCTTCCTTTCAAACAAGGGCACTACTGTCATGATAAAAGGTGGGTGGCTGAGACTGGTGTTTTAAAGTGGAACTTCCACCCATAGCAACATGACCCCACATAATTCCCCATCTGGCGACTAGCTGCTCAGTAGCTCTAGTTGCCAGAATTATTACCACGTTTAAGAGAATTCACCATTGTTCCAGGGCTGACAGGCAGGACGGAGAGCAGATATCTTTCCATAGTGACGACTGGCCGCCTGCTCTGTCAGTCCCTTTTGGAGCCTAACGGCTCCTAGCAACGCCTCCTAGAGCCGGCTGGGACTGACAGCGCAGGTGTGCAGACATCACTGTGGACAGATGTCTGCGCTCTGTCCTGCCTGTCACCCCCAGGAACAATGGTGAATTCTCTTTAATGTGGTAATAATTCTGGTGACCAGCGCTACTGAGCAGCTAGTTGCCAGATGGCGAATTACGTGGGGCAATGTTACTATGAGGTGGTAGTTCCGCTTTAAAAGAGAGATTCCCCTTCCCAGATCTTAACATATATTGTATATAAACATTTATACCAGGTGATCATTGTATCATCTGGTATTAACTACTGAACCCCTTAAGGACCCATGACGGTCCTGCACCGTCATGGGTTGTTATACCCTTAACGACCCATGACGGTCCAGGACCGTCATGGCTTAAATGAAAGCAGTGTGCCTCCGTGCACGCTGCTATCATTAATTCCAGGCTGAGACTGAGCGCTCTGAGACCGGGGCATTCAGTCTCAGCACTTCCTGCTTGTGCCAGTTCATGTGATTGACCGTAGCAGTGATCACATGTACCGGCATAGTGACAGACAGAGGCAGCATGCAAAGCATGCTGTCTGTGCCTGTCTCGTCTGCCTCTGTCTCCCTTGCTATGAAAATAAGGGAGACAGAAGTAGACGGGAGACATCTAGTGGTAAAAATAAATACAGTAGCTGGGGGTATTAACCCCTTCACTGCTGGTGCAGGAGGCTGGCTAAATGCAGGTCAATTTTTGACCTGCAATTAAACACTTTTTTTTTTTTTTTTTTTTTTTTTTAAACAAAAAAATTTTTATTTAAAAAAAAATATATATATAATTAAACAATATTGCAAGTGTGATTGTTGTGGAGCCATGTAATACACTTATATACACCACCAAATGCCAGGGATAAAAAAAGTGTCAAAATAGGGTGGGAAAAAAGGACATGGGGATTTTCACCCAGGGGGGACAGTGACCACTTTAAACTGCGCATTTTGTAGGTATGACTGACTGGTCATACTTTTCATGCAGTCTCCATAAAAATGTAACCCTTTGTGGCCAATTGATCCCAAGGGAAAAATCAAAATGGTGTTTTTTTACTTTTTTTTTTTACATTTTCATAAAGTAAATGGTGGGTTATCTATATAAGTGGGGTATCAAAAGAAAGCCCTATTTGTGCGTAGAAAAACAGTATATAATTTATGGGGGTGGAATAAAAGACTTAAAGGGAAAACACTGTTGAACAAAGGCATAGTCAAAAAGGTCAGAATTGCTCCGGTCCTTAAAGGGATAGTAATACTTCGTTTTAACTTTATTTTATTTTGTAGGCATTAAAAAAACATGAAGAATGATATAAACCTTTATGGTTTATGAGATATTCACAAGCAAAGTTCCCCTCCCCGCCCCTTTTTCCTAGTGTAAGCCATCTCTTCTCAGATGTGGATCAGGTTGTATGACCAGACAGATAACAGAAGGGGACAATCTTCTTTGCATTAAAACAATGAAAGCCCTTCCCCCCTTGACAAGTTTTTCAGCTTTTTCCCTTATCTTAATTGAAGATTGTCCCTCTCTGCAGTCTACCTGGGCATCTCCCTTCTGATCTGGTTGAAAGGGGGGGGGATACTTTGTTTGTGAATATCTCTTAAACCATAAAGGTTTCAGAGATAAGACTTATATCATTCTTAATGTTTTTTTAATGCCTACAAAATAAAATAAAGTTAAAACGAAGTATTACTATCCCTTTAAGGGAAAATGACCTCAGATTTTCCCGGTCCTTAAAGGGGTTAATGCCTTATCTTATTGGAAAGGGAACTGTGGTGTCATAAAATGTGTGGTTCTGGTACTACCAGTGCACAGTGGAACAGGGCTGGTGGGGCATACTATAGATGTGTGGTTCTTTCATAACCAGCGAAAAATAGAATATAAGTTCCCCCAGTCGCTTTACATACAGACAATGAAATGATTTGTTTGGTAATATAAGTCTCCATAACTTAAGATATAGAATATTGAATGCAACATTTCTCAGCAGGAAGAAATTTTCATTTGCACTACTCATGTCTTGGCCAGGAAGATGTATGAGAGCAGGAAGAGAGCAATGGAAGGTAAATGGTTTACCTCTGACTGCAGTAAAACAGCACATGCAATAGCATATTTTAAAGGAACATTACTACCACCCAATAAAAAAACCCTCACTTATCTTAAAGTGGACCTGTCATCTCGAATTTCAGTCTGTATAAAATTCAGTCACAAGTCCCAGTGTGTATTAGCCAAAAGTACTAATCAAGCTCTGTGCTGCACGTATAGCGTCATTAGCATAGATTAGTATATGGTGCCATACTCCGAGTGCTCATCATACAGAAATAAAGAGAAGAATTTCTCCTAAATGGTGTCATCTACTGGTCTTTTGGTTAAAATAAAATGTTCAAATATGCAAACGAAGTCAAGATGACATCAAGGTCGACTTAATGCAATATGCTGCACACCTCCACACGCCCTTGAAAGAGCAGTAAATGGTCTGCTGAAGAAGCTTTAAAGGTACCATTAGCTACATTTAAGAATTAAAATCCCATAGCTTAAAAGACTAATACTCTCATATCTGTGATCTGCAGGGCTGGATGATGTCCACTCTTCACTTAATGCCCCAGAAGCTCTGTGTGAGTACTGCAGGCTTTTAAGCTGTGGGACCTCAATTCCAATTGCTTTTAAGTGACTTCCTATACTTTTAAACCCCCACCCCAGAAAATGTTCAACCACTAAACTCGATCATAGCATGTATACTTTTACACACAAATCCAAGAATGTTACAACAGTTAAGTGTTAAATTGGGTAATTACATCACACCTTACCTATAAAGCTTTTGAATAGCATGGGCAGCAGTTTTTCTTACATACGGAGACAGGTCTGCAGCTGCTTCTTTAATAGCCAGCATCATTATGGGAACAATGATTGGTACACGAATACTTGACAGAACCCTCAAAGCACTGGCACGAATCAGCTGGTTAGGATCCTAAAATAGCAGAGAGAACAAGTGGTTGTAAACTGCAGAACTCAAACAACCATGTGAAGCCGTCATTTTGCAACAAATAGGTGATTTTCAAAAGGCATCAACCAATAGTGATTTTAGTTCAAACAATAGTGTACTACATATTTATATTTATTTCTCAGTTTATGCAACTTGAGCTAGTACTTCCTGGTATGAAGTGGCAGTTGGCAAAGTAGAGCAGTTTAGCATATTGGTATCCGATAGGCATGCCCAACAGATATGCTGACAAAAAATAAATCTCATTGTCTCATATTTTATTGTTTTAAATAAAAAAGTCTAATACAGTTGCTTCTGAAATTTCTTTCAAAATTAATGATATGTTTCAAAACAACAGCTCTACTTCAACCATCAAGGGGTTTATAGGCATTAGATCAATTGTTGTAACAACAAAACTGTTTAATATGTGCATCCAGGTATGAATTTTTAACCCTTTAAAAACACTCTGGTCCTTAAAGGGTTTAAAATGAATACCTGGATGCACATATTAAACAATTTTGTTGTTACAACAATTGATCTAATGCCTATAAACCCCTTGATCTAATGCATATAAACCCCTTATATGGATAGTAACAACTACTGCTGAAAAACACACACATTACAGGGTACTTCCACTACTGAGAGTTGTTTTATTCAAAAGTTATTGCCGGTTAAACGTTCATTTATGAACAGTATTTCCATGGCCTGTAATGTTATGGTGGTGCTGGAGCTAGAGCACCCTCGGGAGGTTTATGATCAGTTGACCTCAGCTTTCCATAGACTTCTGTAGCAACAGCGCTACTGCAAATTTTCAGGCCATAGTTGTACTGCACCCTGAAAATCCAAGTTTGAGCTACAATAACATTTGAATAAAACATCTGTCAGCAGCTTGAGTAACCTTGTCTTAATCAGTCCTCCGCCTATGTTAGTTTACAGTTTCTGTAACTCACAGCTGACATTCGTAGTGTTGCCCCCTCCTGCTTTATAGACTTGCAGGGAATAAAGTCATGCTTTTCAGCCAGTTAAAACTCCTGCATCCTGTCTCACTCCCTAAAAGGATTTACTGAAAAGAAAATTGGCATTTTTTGTGCAATTTAGGGGTTTTCAAAACAAATGTATCTATTTCTCACATTTCCCCTCATGTACAATTTACCAAAATGTTTTCATGCATGGTCAGAGAAATCTGAGCAACTCGGCTTGAACTGGCCAAACAAGAATACAACGTTTCCTTTTGAAGGACTGTGTGCAGTCACCATTTTCATGCAGTTCTTTTAAGCATAAGATGGAGCACTGGTGGACTAATTATCAGCTCAATCATCTTGATTGGTTTACCTTTGCTCATTCAGGGATACACACACTATTTGAACTAATTTAGTTCATACCTCCTCAAAAAGGATTATGGTTTCAAACGTTTTAACACTTTAAGGAACAGAGGGCTGCACAATAAATTGCAAACCAAAGCATTGCACACCCTTCTGGTCTTTAAAGGGTTAATCCAAAAGCAAAATGATAATAAACAGCTATATACTACAGCGGTATACAGATATGCCTAACTGCTGTATTAAAGATTCCGCTCTAGGATTACACGGTTGTTCAACAAATGAAGCCTTTGAGTGTCAGAGGGGTGTGTAATGCATTGCGGAGCAATGTGCTGCACACCACTCTGGCACTCAAAGGGTTTTGAGTCACTTAAACACAGGGAACAGATCTTTTGTCACATTATTTAGTTAATCTTAACCCCTTAAGGATTCATGATGGTCCTGGCACATCATGGTTCCAACATGCGATAAGTATCCATGTTAGAGACTTTGTCCTGGTGGAGAGTAGAGGGTTACATTTTTAGAAACTAGCATGGGCTTTCTAAAAAGTCTTTTTAAATTCTTGTGTGTAAATGACCTAATTTTTAGAAACAATGGGCTTCTTTAACTCAATGGGGGGGGGGATTTTTGAGTGACTTTAATAGTTATTTATAACTAATTGTAGACAACAGGTCTGGGACGAAGTATACTCCCATATGGGAAAATCTGGAAGGAGGACATGTTTATATGATGTCTGATAACCTTCTGACCATCTTACTTGTGAGACAATACAGACCTGTTGTCAGACATATAAAATTGTAATATGGTATTAGAGCGCCTTCTAGAAGAATGCATGTACTCATTTTGAAATTAGGTAAAGTAGTAGCTGATCAGAAAAACGCAGATAATATATTCTGACATCACATTATAATGAGTTGGCTCTTTATCCAACCAGAGTAGGTTGGGCTGTGTTTTTCTGAAAAGGAAATTTTACTTTAAAAAGGTATTGAATTGCATAGATGCTGGCTTCCTGACTCTCTTGGTTTTTCCTGGCTCTGTTTGCAGATTCTTGATCCTGGCTGCTGAAGTAACTCTAAGAAACCCAAACTTATTGTCTGTTAACTATAGTTTTCTATATTTTAATTCTGCAAAATTCAGAAACAAATATATATTTCCTCTATATTTGAGGAAAGATATTCCTTATAATTTTTCTTAAATGGACCGGCCAACCATTTTTGGGATTAATTATAATAAGCTATATTTGGCTGTAGAAATTCTGGAACTAAGCAGAATTTAATTAATTAATTAATTGTTAATTGTATTCAGATAATTGAGAAATAGTTGATAGCAGATAGATCAATATAGCCTTCTTTATATATAACTCAATATAATTATTGCTACATCCTATAATATAAAAGGCCAGATGTATTTTTGTCAGATGCAGTGGAGACTGCCCGAACGCACATAATGCTGGGAACAGGCTTCTTCCTGAGCTCGTGGACCTTACGAATAGTGGACTTGATCCAAGATGCAATAGTCACTTTGGATGCAGTTCTCCCTGCCCTGGGACCCTCAGGAATGACAAACAACGTGTCAGACTGTCTAATGGATGCTGGTCAATGTATGTAAAACTTGAGACAATGCACTACATGTAACAAGTGGACATCCCTCTCCTTGTCAGAGGTAGAGTCAGGGCAGAAAGAAGGCACCACAATCTCCTGATTAATGTGGAACTCAGAGACCACCTTCGGGAGAAACTCCTGAGAAGTGCAAAGCACCGCCTTGTCTTTAGTAAGCATAGTAGCCACCACACCAGAAGAAAAACCTTTTGTTCTTCAATATTGAGGAATCAATTTCCAAGCCGTCAAAGCTAGACGATTAACATCCTCCTTCCACAGGTAACCCTGCAGAAGAAAATCCGGACAGCAAGGGAGCAGGAATGGCTCCGCCACGGACAGATCCAGAAGCTCCAGAAACTAAGCCTATCTAGGCCAGTACGGAGCAATCAGAATGACTGGACAGTGTTCCAGTTGCAAATTCTGTAACACCCTGTGCAACATGGGGAGAGGAGGAAAGATGAAAGCCAGAGGAAATAACCAAGGAATGGACATGGCATCCACCTCTAGAGCTAGAGGATCCCTCCAGCGAGAGCAAAACCTCAGAACCTTCCGGTTATGTCTTGTTACCATCAGGTCGATGCAAGGAAGACCCCACTTCTGAACAATGAGGGTGAACACCTCTGGGTGCAGTTTCCACACTCCGCTGTCCACCGTGTGTCGACTGAGGAAGTCTGCCATGACGTTGTCTATGCCAGGAATGTGCATTGCGGATATGGCAGGAACATGTTCTTCTGCCCAGGACAAAATAGCATTGACCTCTAACCAAGCGGCGAAACATCTTGTTCCGCCCTGCTTGTTGATGCAAGCCCTGGCCATGGCGTTGTCGGACTGGACCCGGACTGGGCATTCTTCCAGCTGGGGAGTCCAATGACGAAGGGCATGGAATATCCCAGAAGCTCCAACACGTTAATGGGAAGGAGAGATTCTTCCAGAGACCACCGACATTGTGCACTCAGACGACCCAGGACCGCTCCACACCCGGAGAGGCTGGCATACATTGTCACCATGGTCCAGAAGGAAACTAGAAAGGACTTGCCCTTCAGCAAATTGGAGAGGTCGAGCCACCAGGACAAATTCTGTTCCACATGAAGAGGAAGTGACACCGACGTCTTCAGAAGGTCCGGCTGACCCCTGCACACCTGGGTCATGAATCTCTGGAGTTCCCTGGTGTGAGCCATGGCAAATGGGACCTCTTCTATGGTGGAGATGAATTTCCTAGGGAGGGCATGAAATATCACCCAAAGCTCCAACACGTTGATGGGAAGGAGAGATTCTTCCGGAGACCACTGACCCTGAGCACTCAGGCGACCGAGGACTGCTCCCCAGCCGGAGAGGCTGGCGTCCATCGTCACCGTGGTCCAGAAGGAAACCAGGAAGGGCTTGCCCTTAAGAATATTGGAGAGGTTGAGCCACCACGACAAACTCAGTTCCACATGAAGAGGGAGGGATACAGACATCTTCAGAAGGTCTGAGTGACTCTTGCACACCTGGATCACAAACCTCTGGAGTTCCCTGGTGTGGGCAATGGAAAATGGGACCGCTTCAATGGTGGAGATGAATTTCCCCACAAGAGAGGACAGCTTCTTGGCTGGAACTGGATCGTGAGCCACAACAGCAGAAACCATGTGGGCGATCTGGTAAGCCACCTCATCCGTGAGAAACACCATGCTCTGCTGATTGTTGAAAAGAAGGCCCAGGAAGACCAATCGCTGGGATGGAACAAGATCTGACTTGTCCTTGTTGATGATCCACCAGTGATGGGTGAGAGCATGAATGAAGTCCTGAACCTGCTGATTAAGTTCCACAGAAGGGGCATTCAGAAGCAGGTCGTCCATGTATGGAGTAACTCTGATGCCATCCCAGTGGAGAACGGATACTAAAGCTCCCAGGACACTGTTGAAGACTTGAGGAGCTGTATTCAGACCAAAGGGAAGAGCTGAAAACTGAAAGTTCCCTTGGTTGCAGGCAAATCTGAGATACTGCCGACTCTCTGGATGAATGTCGATGTGTAGATATGCTTCCTGAAGATCCAGAGAGGCAAGGAATTCCCCCGGGTACATAGCAGCAATCACAGTCATTAGGGACTCCTGGTGATAATGAGTCCTGATCAAAAAGGAATTGGGATTCTTCAAATCCAAAATGGGACGACAGCCGCCGTCCTTCTTGAAGACCACAGAGATGTTTGAGTAAAAACCCATACCTGTCCTGAATTGGAACAGGTTCCAGAACATCCTTGTCCAGAAGGGCCTGGATAGCCCCACTGAAAAAAAGGCATTTCTCTGCACCCTGGGGCGTAGGAGAGGGGAAAAACCGAAAAAAAGAGGAACAGACAAAAGGGATCCTGTACCCTTCCGCTACCACCTGTAAAACCCATGGGTCCACCACTGAATCCTCCCAGACGATGTGGTAGTGACACAGATGGCCACCCCACAGCCGAGTGGGGACCAGGGTTCGGCGAGTCTTGCCAAGGAAGGCTTGGCAGCCATAGGCTTGGAGGAGACCTTAGGCTTCCATTGCTGTTTCAGCTTGGAGGAGGAACGTGGAGATGAGGGAACCGCCTGGTTCGCTGGACATGTCTCAGTTTGGAAGGAACGAAAAAGCAGATTACGCTTGTGAGGCGTCTTCTTCCTGGAGACCATAGGCAGAAGGGTGCTCTTGCCCCCTGTGGCCTCATTGATCAGATCCTTAAGAGCTGGCCCAAACAAAGAGGTGCCTTGAAAAGGCAATGAGAGCAAAACTTTCTTGGAAGCAGTGTCAGCAGACCAGATCTTGAGCCAAAGAGCTCGTCTGGCAACCACAGACATGGTGGAAACCCTAGCCACCAAACGGATTGCATCAAATAAGGCAGCAGAAACATAGTGCTGGGCCTCAGAAATATTGGCAAGAAGCCGCAACATATCCGAAGTAGGAGCATCCTGACGGACAGCCAGGGTGAGCTATTCAGTCCAGACCGCAATGGCTCCTTTCACCCATGCCGCAACAAACACTGAACGCATGGCAGTACCAGCAGTGGCAAAAATGGACTTGAGGGAGACCTCAGTCCAGTCTTTCAGAGCAGAAGCATCAGCAACTGGCAAGGCAGTGGACTTAGATAACCTGGAGACAGGATCATCCACTTTGGGGGGATGAACCCACTGAGCAAGTGCCACCTCAGAGAAGGGGTAAAGCTTGGCAAATTTCTTGGAAACAGAAGGTTTCCTGTCCGGAGACTTCCACTCATCAGACACAAGGTGGTCAAGAGTGGGGTTAGGTTGAAAACAAGTATAGGGCCTTTTAGGCTCCTGAAATACATCAGAGGGATCCGAAGAAACCTCCTGAACTAAGGGAATGTTAAGGGTGGTTAAGACGGCTCTGATCAAGCCCTCAGATGAGGGATCAGGATCAGACTCAAAGGGGTCCCCAAAAAACTGAGAGGAGCCCACAGCAGAACATTCCTCAACATCCGAATTCCTCCTCAGAGGAATCGGATACGTCAGGTACTCCCTGCGGTTTCGGCAGGGAAGATCTGATGGAGGAAGGGGTCTGCCAGGAGGGGAAAGAGTTGTAATGTAGACCGGAGGTCTCTAGTAGCAGCCTTGAACTCTTGCACCCAAGCTGGCTCTAATGCATGGCTGCAGATCCCTGGGAGAGACTCAGGGACATCAGAACATGCTGGTCATAATGACCTGAGAATTCTCTAGGTAGCCCTGAATGACATGAGGAGCAATGCGCAATAGGGGACACAGAGACCCCAGAGTCCTTAGTCTTAGACCTGGCCCCAAGCTCTAACGGAGTAGACATTCTCACAGTGTCCAAACTTTTAAAGTATAAGAAATCACCCAAATACAGTGTGTGAGATTAAAATTTCACCACAGAAATCGTTAAAATGCACTTATCTGGCAAGCAAAGGGTTAATCTGCAGAGGCGAGAAGAGTCCAAGCCCTGCGTAGGATACTCGTTCAGGAAAAGGCACAAAATGGCTGCCATGGTGGGAGCCAATCAGAAACGAGCACATGAAGCAAGTGCTCATGGGATATGTAGTTTTCCCAGAAAAAGTATCCCAACAGTGCCCGAAGCCCCCGGAGCCCCCCAACACACATAAAACTTAAACCAGATGACAGAGCAAGGGAAGACAATTAAGATGAGCCATCTCTGAAGTCGCTACGTTGAGCGGTTGCAGAGATATGTCCCAAACTGTATAGTCCCATAGAAGTGAATGGAGAAATGGCGTCTATGCAGTAAAGCGTACCTTTACACAAATTTTGCAAAGTTGAAACTGTGAAATAAATTTACATGAAACATCACTAGAACATTTTAGCAAACCCACAAAAACACTGAACACAGTAGGGAAAGTGCCAATAACCCCCCCCCCAAAGATGCAAAACCAGCAGCTAAAGGGTTAAGTAACCACAACTTGCTCCAACAGACATACAGATAAACCCAATGAGTGCAGGAGTGTGCAATAGGAACAACAAAGGAAAACCCCTGTGCAGAGGGGCACTGTGGGACATGTGGACCTGCAGCACTCAAAGGGTTGCTAACCTTTCCTGCAGATCTTCTGTCTTCAGATTATAATGTATTAAGAAGAAGCCTCAGTGGGCAACTCCCGTGGAAAGAACTTGAATCCAAGATTATCCCCCCAGGGCTTAAGGTCCACAAAAAGCACCTGGATACTGAGCTAGCCACATCTAAGGGCATTGTTCGTTATGGTTATCTGCCTAATGGTGGTATTCTATATCTAACAGAAAAATAAAAAAAATCAGCTAAAACTATAGTAGAACTGTTTTCATGCCTGTCTTCACCAAGGAACAAATCTTACTGGAGCCGATTGGCTAGTTGCAGCCAAGGAGGGAAGGTAGGCTCCACCCCCTGCATTCACATCTAGAATTTTTCCTGTCTAATTAAAGGGGCGGATTGCCTACCCAAAGATACCAGTAACTTGTATTGGACGACAGAGAAAGAAATGTATCTAATCTATTAAATGCATCCATTGTATCTGCCATTACCGCATCCTTGGGCAAGGAATTCAACAATTTAACAGCCCTCACTATATTAAAAGAAAAAAACCCTTCCTCTGTTGATGTTGAGACCTCCTTTCCTCTAATCTCAAGGGGTGGCCCCTGGTTATTTGATCAGATGTTTGTTTCTTTTTACAGTGAAAACTAAAGCCTTTCGACAATGTAAATGCGTAAGAAAGAGCTTGCCAAATCACCTATATTTCTGCTAGCCTTTATTTTAAACAATAGTTTGCAAGATATTTATCTTCTTTTATTTGTCAGTTTATGCTAATTATGGAGTACTGACTGGTACAGCCTGATTTGTCCGAGAACATTTTATTCTACTCCCCAACTGCCACGTCTTACCAGGAATTTCTAGCTAAATTTGTGTAAGATGACAAATAAATAAAACTGAATATCTTGTAAACTATATTCTTAAATAAAGGCAACATAAATATAGTTATTTTAGTGTTTAGTCCACTTTAAACTAAACATTCGTTAGAGGAATTCACAGAACAAAAATGTAACTTCATAGAACAATAAGTACCATTTACACAATGAAAAAGCTTAAAGCGGAACTACCACCCTATATAAATTCGCCCCCCAATTATTAGGCATATGGCGATTAGCTTCTTAATAGTGCTATTATCTCACACAAGTAGCCGGTTCTGAAGTAATCCTTATTCTTCGGAGACTGACTGCAAAGGCTTCTTGCTTTCGAGCCATCTGCGCGCCTGCGCCGTCAGTCCCTTCCAGTGCCTTAAGATATCATGCAATGCCTCCTAGAGGAGACTGGGACGGACAGAGAAGAAAAAGGATTACTTCAGAACCAGCTACTTGTGTGAGATAATAGTACTATTAAGAAGCTAAATCGCCATATGCCTAATTATTGGAGGGCGACATTATATAGGTTGGTAGTGCCTGTCGCATATCTTACTAAGCCCTGAAAATTCTAATGACCCCTATTAATTTTGCATTTGTGCCTTTGTTCAAGAGATTACACGCTCAATCAGCCCTGGATATCACGTCCATGGAGATGGCAATGACCAGTTGCTCTCAGAGTACATGTGCCAGAATAAGAGAACATGTGCAGTGAGCAGAATATGAGGTGCTATGGTCCTGCTAGAAAGTGTCACAACCACCACTGTCTAATACAGGACTAAGCGAGTTTGTTATAGCTTAACCCCTTAAGGACCAGCGGTCTCGGGGTGTGCCGTCCCTTAAGGACCACATAGGAAACTTTGACGTGCCGTCCCACGTGACTGATCACGTGGGGCGGCATGCCAAACGGGGCACTGGATGAGATCGCTCCGGTCTTGGAGCGATCAACTTCAGTGCCCGGTATTACTCACCGCGCTCATGTAGGAGCGCGGTGAGTAAAAGTACGTAACGTGCCAGGACCGTCACTGGTCCTTAAGTGCCAGACCAGCGTAACGGTCCTGCCACGTCAATGGTCCTTAAGGGGTTAAATAAAAGCACAAGGGCTAGGAGGATTTTTTAGACATACCATGTTAAGTGGTGGTGGGAGTTTTATTAATACGAGAAGTTATTTCTTTTTCACCATAATCACAGTAACACAGATAATGAGGCAGGGAAAACAAAAAAAAACAAAAAAAAAAAAAAACATAAAATTCAACCTCTGTCATATCACCTTATTGATCCAGAGTATGGACAAAAAATATTGAAGCCATTCCCAATAAAGCCCCCAGTTGGGGTAAAAAACATCATTCCTGACTCCAGAAGGCGATTAGATAGTTCCCTGGATTAACATCCTATCTGGACTGAAACCAACTGCCATAATTTTCTATATTGTTGTTCTAGGCTAGAAAGGTATCCATTACTTTTTTTTTTTTTTTCTTTTTTTCTTAAAAAGGCAACTACAGTATCTGCTAACACAGCATCTAGACATAATTTCCCATCCTTACTGTTAAAACAAAAATCAGGGAAAAAAAATATTTACATATATATATTATATATATTTATATTTATATCATACTGGCCACTGTGAATCAATTTTGTGTGGATTGGACCTGCAAAATATATTTTTATAAGAAGAGTTCAAAGGGAGGAGTTCTGGAGTTCGGCAACAAAGATTCATGTCTGCCTGTGCTAACATGACAACCACTACAAATGACAGATTTTGCACAAACAATTGGTTCATAGACGTCATTAGGATTTTCTGCCCAATTTAAGATAAGTGGAGATTTACTATAAGTGTTCATGTTCCATTAGTATTCAAGCAAAACTAAAAAGGACAAACTTTGAATAGTCACACCCTTACCTTTGTTCACCATCTTATAATGCAAGCTAGAACAACAAGAAATAATGAACAAAATTCAAAGGTATATCATCGCTAGAGGAGTGTGCATGGCACTGCACAGCGCAAATCATTCAAGGGTTAATCAAACCTTTGTCTTGTGAAGATTGTGCTTTATCTGCTATTTTCTCAACCTTTGGTTACTTAAGAATGGGAGGACCTCTCTGCAGTATAGAAGTATGTGCTTTCATGAAGTGCTTGAAAACCAGCCCTGCATGTCTAGACTGCAGGCAGGTTCTCTGACTACAGGCTGGTGTATTGAGACTTGTGAAGCTCATTAAGCTCAAAGTTTGTAAATGTTACTATTGCCACATTTGGACAATGGTATACTTGCAACATGAAGCAGAGTCTGCAGCAGCGAACAGGTAGAAAACTTGTACAACAGTTCTATGGAAAAGGACCAAAGCAGCAACTTAGTGTGAATTTGTATGTATGTGTTTATATTTGTGCAAGCATGTTTGTGAGATTGTGTACATAAATTTGTGAGACTGAGTGGTTGTGTGTGATTCTAAGACTATGTTTGTGTGTGAGAATAAATACCACAAAATCTTTTCAACTCACGTGAAGTGGGGAATACGTATTATACACGAAAAAAAAAAAAAAAAAAAAAAATATAAATTATATATATATATATATATATATACACACACACACACACACACACACACACACACACACACACACACACACACACACACACACACACACACACACACACACAAACATGGGGATGGATAACACTTAAATAACCAGCACTCACAGGGCTTTTTAAACAAAAAAAAAAAAAAAAAATGAATAAAAGTTTTTTGCTTTTTAAACAAGCACTGTGAGTGTGGGTTATTGCACACGCTGTGGATAACCTATATGGACCTGGGTGCACATCCAAGAAAAAAAAGACGATTCATGTTTCGAATATTCTCCTTACACAGATTATGTCCTCCAACACAATGCGTCACTATGTTACACAGTATCCGTCTATGGGATACCATTTTGATACAATAGAAACCTCTATATTGCTAATCGAATGCTGTGTGGATGTCTCATACACACTTATATAATATAACCTACCCCTTTATATTAGGGTAATCACTCATATCTGGTTAGCTTTGCAATGTCACGGAGCACTGAGTGTAGGTACATCTCTCTACATTTTCCATTTTTATTTTCTGTCCCTTAGCTATGTAATAGTAGTGGGGCATTACCGTTTATTTCCTTTATGTAACAGTACTGGGACATTACCATGTGTTCTCTTTATCTACAGCTTCTTTGCGCTATGTTATATATTGGGAATGGACAGTACTGCTCAGTTATGATTTTTTAACAGGGGTTTCTGTTTTTAAGATCTGCGGACTATTTTCACCGATCAGTGGACTAAATTCCAACATTATTGATGGGATTATGTTCATGTACGGTTGACATACTTTGTTTTTAACTGTTCACATTAGGCAGAACATTTTTTTTTATAGCTCATTACACTGATTGTATAAGTGGTTTCACATGTTGTTCAATTAAGACTGCCAGAGGTTTTGGTACTCTTTTCACTACTTTATTTGGGGAGAGGGTTTATAAGGGATGTGTCCACAGCACTAATGTAATCTTGAAAAGGGCTGCCCAGGTAGCCGAAACGTTGTTTCCAATAAACATGTAACATCGTTTACTTTTAACAAGTGCCATCTCTCTTCATGAACTGTTATATATAGATTATATATATATATATATATATATAGATATATATATATAGATATATATATATATATATATATATATATATAGATATATATATAGATATATATATATAGATATATATATATATATATATATAGATATATATAGAGAGAGAGAGATTATATATATATATATTTTTTTTTTTTATATATATAAATAAATATCTGTATCTGCTCCTCTCCACCCCCCCTTCCTCTACCTCTACTCCCCCACCCCCTCCGGTGGCATCTGGGACATCTGCCGCCCGCTTTCCGCACCCATCTGTGAGGACGTGTTAATTTGAGATAATGGTAGTGCTCTTTGAGGACCTGAGGCTCCTTGACGGGCACTACTGTAGATCCAATGCATAGACCAGCAAGGAGCTTCAGGTCCTTAAAGGGCACTACCATTATCTTGAATTAACACAGGAGGGAGTGAGTAGATGGAAAGGAGACACAATATAATTCATCAGAATAATAAATTCAGTTATCCCTCCAATACTCACCACACAACCCCCACAAAAAAATAATGAAATGGGAAAAAAAGTTAATATTCTGGTGTTTTCTCAAACCAATAAAGAGAGAAACCACCATGAAGAACAGCATGAAAAAGTGAATGTGTGTCTATGCAGAACAGTGCATGTGTGTGAGAGAAAGAGCAGCACAGTGAGAGTGACCAGTGAGAAATTGAGAGATTGAGAAACAGAGGGCAAGAGAGTGCGCAAGAGTGAGCACGAGAGAGAAGCGTGCAAGTGTGCGCAACAGCGAGAGACAGCAAGAGTGTGAGAGAAAGAGAGAACAAGCAAGAGAGAAAGAGAACAAGCAGGAGAGATCACAGAGAGAGAGAAAGGTCAAGGGAGAGAGCAGGAGAGATCATACGGCAGCGGGCAAGAAGCAAGAGTGCGTACGAAATAGCAAGAAATGTATTATGCAGTATTTTTGTTCAAAGCCAAAAAAAAATAAAAATGGATTGCTACTGGGGTGATCAAACAAGAGAACTGAAAGGGTTAACACTCTGGCTCCAAAAAGGGGGAGGGGGGGGTTACGCATTGCTCTGCAATGCGTTGTAAACTTCCCTGGTTCTCAAAGGGTTTGGCAATATGCTAAACTATAAACAAAAACTATGACAATGAAGCAATCAAACTTACTTTTAGACCCCGCTGAAAAGTGGCTATTGATAACAGGGCCAAATCTTGCTGTTCCTCTGCATACCGCACAAGATAAACATAAACCAACTTCTTTATCTGAAAAGATAGAAGAGAAAACTGAACTAGCCTGAGAAGGTAAAAAAACAACAAAATTATGAATCTGGGCATGCAGAAGAACATGGATCTGGATTAAAGGGAATAAAACATTATTTGCTGAATGGCGAAAAAGTGGTAAACAGACGCTTCTATACAAAAAGAGGGTTTTGTTTCTTAATACTCTGTGCTCAATGTGTCAACACAGTACATCATCTTCAAACTTTTGGCTTAACAAAATAAAATTATATACTATCACTCTCCAGAGAGGCACTTTTCTGGCTGCTGGGGTAAGAGACATAACAAAATTAAATCACAGAAGGTTGCAAAATACAACATTTGTCCTTGTTCTGTTTTAGATTAGAGCAAATCAATATTGACCACAAGAGGCCTGTGCACTGAATGACTGCAGGTTGCTGGGAAAGGCTTCTTTTCTTGAAACCACTCTGTGCCCAGATATGGGAGTGCTTGTGGATACGTGACTACGTCGCTCTCTGTGCACTTACTTTCATTCAATGTTACTACTACTGACTGTGAAACTAATCATAACAGGGCCACATTAGTCTGGGGGAACACAGGAAGGGCTGTTTAATTAGTTTATCAATGCTAGAACATCAAACTTCATGACATATTGACTAAACCTTTGATTTTGGTCTGTACCACCAGCACTGTAATGGGTCACACAGTGCATCATGGTAACATCTGGCACATATCCCAACAAAGCGTATGGCAGCTTGGGCTCACAAAATAAATCCACAGTCAAAATTTCACAAGCAGGCTTTGACTGATTAAGGACAGCAATGTACAGGAGTGATTTTTTTTATTGAGATTTTCCATCTTGATTTTTGATTCATATCATTTTTTTCTTTTATGTCTCCAGGCAGAACTCCAGAGAGAGGATTCCTGCTCCAGAGTCAGAACAGGAAAGAGGTCTAGATAATAAAATACTCCGATTTAAATGGGGCCTTTAATCCCATACATGCTAGAGGCCTTCCACATATTACAAAGCAATGTGTTAGACAATAACGACATTCAAGGAGTTAAAGCGGAACTACCACCCAATATAAAGTCGCTCCCCAATAATTAGGTATATGGGGACGTGCTTCTTAACCCTTTGAGTGCCAGAAGGGTACGCAAAGCATTGCACTCTGGCACTCAAAGGGTTAATAGTGTTATTATCTGCTACAAGTACCACGATCTGAAGTAATCCTGTTTCTTCAGAGACTGACGGCCAGCCTTGCATGTGGACATCTTGGATTAGAGACGCCTGCACTGTCCGTCCCGGTCTCCTCAAGGAGGCATTGTATGGAGCCGAAAGGCAAAGGAAGGGACTGATGGTGCAGTCGTGCAGAAGGCTCTAGAGCAAGAAGTCTGGCCGTCAGTCTCCGAAGAAACAGGATTACTTCAGATCATGGTACTTGTAGCAGATGAGAGCACTATTAAGAAGCTAGTCGACATATTCCTAATTATTTGGGGTCGACTTTATATTGGGTGGTAGTTCCACTTTAAAAGATCCATTTAAATCAATGGCCATTTTTATTTGTCATCCTTATTGTGTTTTAAGCCCATAGGGTTATGAAACACAATGCCAGAGGTGTATGCAGCATATTGAGAAGCAATAAGAGGGTTAAGGCATCTATAAAAGGGGAACTATCACCTCCATAGTTCTCCTCCAGCAGGCCTGCTGTTGTGGAACCAAAGCTGCAGATCTAGTCACAGCTTTTCACAGCCTGGGTGATCAGTGAGACAACAAATTCAGGGGTCAGAAAAGCTATCCATTTGGCTATCGTACACATGCTCAGTGAAATTGAACTGCAATACATAGAAGCCTTGGAGATACATGTCCATCTAGTCTGTATAGGCAGAAATGTAGTCTATGGGAAATGTGGTGTTGCAAGTGAGCAGACTTCCACAGCTTCACACAGTTATTGGTATGGTGGTGGTGATGAGGATATTAGTTATTTAAGCACATCTCCTGGCAAGTTCTAAAAGTATAACTGTCACCTTAAACTTGGCAATTTTAAAACATTTGACCTCCGCAGCTTAGCTGATCTACCCTGTGTGGTCCTCCCCCTCCCATCTCCATCCAGGTAAAACTATAATCCTTCACCTTCCATGTATGTGTGTGGTGCATAGCAATGCATTCCACGTCATTAGCACTCAGATTGTTAAATTCATTTAGCAATTGATACACAAAGCCTCCTCTCCCTGTATCCACCAGCATCTCTGCCTCTGATCTATCGGACAGAGGGGTCCCCCAGGACTCTTCTCCCCATATTTTTAACCCATTGATTGTGCAACACATCTCTCAGCCCCTCAGGCACTCCAAGGATTAAAAATTATTTGAAGATGGAAAACATTCTTATGGGCAGCAGTACACTTCCTATTTTAGCAATTTCCTTACTTCACATAGATTGCTCCACCTTGCAAACAAAAAATTGCAACTCTGTATCGTGTACTGGGAAAGTAAAATGCTTATTGAGGGTATGAACTCCTGCCATGTGAAATAAAGAAAGAAATAAGAGAAAGGCCACCGACTCCTAGGAGAGAACAGTCAATGCTTTAACAAACCAACTGCCAAACAAGCTACATCAGCCATTTGCACTAAAAGAACAATCATCTTTTAATATGGGGGATAGTGAAAGGTTTAAAGGGATAGTAATACTACCTTTATGGAGGCTAGAAAATTGTAGATATTAAATAAATAAGCCAAAGCATATATGTCTTTTTGCAATAACTTTCCAAGTTTAACAGTAATCCCGATGTAAAGTTTACCCCTCCCGCCCCTTTAGGTATGTCCGCACTCTGTCTGTCAAACTTGCATTCTGGTCTGAGGACCGGACGGCTCGTTTGGAGAGCCGAAATAGCAGTGACAGAGCAGTGGCGTACCTAAAAGGGGCGGGAGGGGTAAACTTTACATCAAGATTACTCTTGAACTAGGAAATTTATTGCAAAAAGACACATGCTTTGGTTTATTTATTTAACCTTTTCATTGTCACTGGGGTACGGAAAGCATTGCTTTGCAATGCTTTCTGTACCCCTCTGGCACTGAAAGGGTTAATATCTACAATATTTTAACCTCCACAAAGGAAGTCCTGCATCACTTGTTGACCCTAGACCCACTGTGGTCTGTGGCACACTAGCCTGCTCCTCAGCATCCTGCTGCCCTTGCAACTCAGCATCAGAAGGAATTAGAGCAGTTGCAAATTCCTCAAATTCCAAAATCTCACTACTAGTGGTGGTGATGCCCATCCTCATTCCTTCTCAGTTTCTGCTAAAAAGGCCATCAATGTCTCTTCCACCCCAGCTTCTCCACCATCATCATCATCATCGTCATCACCACCACCACCACTAGTCTGTAACAGAGCAGCAGCATGTAGGGTCATCTCACTGCTGCTTGGAGGAGGTGACGAGCAATGTGACAGAGGGTCCCCTAATGTCACACTTGACATTTCCTTTTGACCTGAAGAAGGCAGAATGGTAGCAGTAGCAGCAGGCACAGGCAGCTGACCTGTGCTCCTGCTGGTGGAAGTATTAATTGTGCGCCTGCTGTCCCCCAACAACAGTTCTGGCCTCTCAGTCTTCAGGATCAGGTTCCGCTTGGACACTTTAGTGAAGGGAAGGAGGACTCCCAGAGTCAGAGGGATGGTGTGGGCTACCTTGACCGCTAGTCTGGTCACTCAAATGTTTCTTCTACAACTCCGGCTGCGTCACCATTACTGTTACTACTACTAACATCAAACACAGCCGCAGAGTCTTCCTATTCACAGTCACTAGTAATATCAGGATATTGTTGATTACCCCCTCCTTTACTCCTAATGCTAACAAGCTGCTAGATCTTAGTAGTAGTAGTAGTAGTAGTACTAGCACTGGTGGGACTGCTAGGGAATAGCAAGTGTGACTTAGGGTCCCTTGCTGACACACTTGGCATCATCTTCTCCTTCCTCCTGATTACTACAAGACACACTATCAGCAGGCACAGAACTGGCGGCAGAGTAGCACTTCTGGCAGCAGGTACAGTAATGCTGGCAGCAGGCACAGCACGTTTTACAGGTTACTGGTGACAGCAGTTTCAATACTGGCAACAGACATGGCACTGGCGACAACAGGTTCACCACCAGCAGCAGATACAATGCTGCTGACGGCAGGGGCAGTGATTCTGTCAGTAGGCAAAGTACCGGTGGCAGCAGGTTCAGCAGGGGCAGCACATCTGACAGCAGACACAGCAATGGTGGTAACAGTAGCATGGGCAGCATGTCTGATGGCAGGCACAGCACTAGTGGCAGCAGGTACAGCAATGGTGGGAGCAGGGGCAGCACGTCTTGCAGCAGGTACAGGCAGCTGGCCTGTTCTTCTTTCACTAGTACTACCCTTCTCTTCCTCCCTTGCCATTAATTTTCCAAAGTTCCCTAGGGGTGATTTAGGGGGAATGGACAGCATTGGTTCAGTAGTGCTCACTACCGCCTCCTCCTCACACTAAGTGGACACATAAAGGTCCTTCCAGTTCCTCCTTTTACTATTTTTAAACCTGCTCATAGTGATAGCAGTCACTATGAGCATTTTCTGCTTCAATTTTTTCACAGCAGAACAGCACAGCATGTCTACCTCAATAACGTGGTTTTGGCAGGATTTTTCGTGGGAACACACTGACAACTTTCGCCCATCCCTAGTCCTGAGTCTGGCAACTCCACAAAGTTGAATAATCCAATACAAATAATAGAAACAATTATTGTTACAAATGGCAGAAATCATCTTTCAGTTTTTCTGCTTTGTAGTTTTCGAAGCTCAAGAACTGCCATAAAATGGAGACAACGTTAGAAAACCAGGTGTGCAAATCCCACACAGTGCCCTCGTGTGTTGTTACTAGCCCAGGGGTTCAGCAGAGAAATATCCAGATCAAGAGCACAAGACTTTCATTATTATATATATATATTTTTTTTTTTTACTTACCTCCAGATTTTTGCTGGCCACATTCTTCACAACAGCAGGAAATAACTCAGAAGCATTTTTTCCAGTTGAAATCATCTAAAAACAGAAAAGAATTCTGATCAGAAAGTGCTTTCAACTCCTTTTGTAAGTTATTATGTCATTTTTAAATCTGGACACATGAAAAAAAAAAATTACATTTCTGTGACATTTGATTAGTACAAATAATGACTATATCTGGCAAGGTGTAACACATTAAACATGGACACACATATTGGAAGCCACTATTCTGACCAATGAAGTTACTGTATTGAAAAACGTTGATTATATATAATCCACTATATTTCATTGTCCCATTGGTAGTCACAGAGCAGCACATATAATGCCACCTCCTATAAACGCACTCTACCAGGATATTATAAAACTAGAACAGTTTGTCCTTGTTCTTATTCCACACAAGCTTATCGTATTCTTCTTAACCTAGTCGCTGCTGCTACTCCATAGTGGCATAATTTCACAATATGTATATAAAAAGACTAGAAAAAAGGACAGTGTGGAAGGCCTGTAAGTGTAACACCTTAGACTGGTACTTCTAGCCTTTATAGTCTATTATAAGAAGGGTACTTTTATGTTCCTCAGATGTTACACTTAGAGGCGTCCTGCACACTGCTTTTTTCTTGTATGTTTTTACAGAGCAGCACATACATTGTCTGACACCAAAGTCTTGTTCCACTGTCTACTGGCCGTCACAGACCACCACATACATGTGGTGACACCTCAGCCTGATAAGGGGGGGGGGTGGCATTATGACTTAAGCCTAGCTAGGCAAGTCCTTCAGTTGCATAGTGTAATTACACAGCTATAGCTGACTGCTGGCAAATGAAGAAAAAAAATATGCAAACAGCTATAGTTCCACTTTTGTAGGTTTTATAGAAGAGCAATATTTTCCTTCATTAAATGAACGGAGATGGAGGAGAATCTTGTAGGTGGAGACTCACTGCCACTCCTCCAGCTCAACCCTTCGCCCCGCCTTATTACTAGCCAGTAAGAATGTGACCAAAGACACACTGACCAGGAGATGCAAGAGAAGAAGTAGGAAATCTCCTGTGAGAAGAAAGACTCTAAGAGGACTCCGCATCCCAGACAGGCAAGATTAAACAGAGGTCCCTTTCTCTGGGTAGGAGAACTGCATTCTATATGGACCAAAGAGAAAATGCTTTAACAGGTGTCCTCTATGGAACGCCATTGCCATTGGGATACATCAACATTAAAGCTCCCAGGGTGGGAAAAAGGAGAAAGGACCTCTCACTTGTCCCCATAATATTGGGAGTACCCAAGGATTATCCAGCATCGGAATAGCCCAGACAGAAAAAAGGACACTAAAACAAGCACAGCACACAAGAACAGAGCCAACAAGGCCCAAACATCTCAACAAGCAGTAAGGAAAAAAAAACAAAAATGAAGGCCCCTAGAAAGGCAGGACTGCCTGAAGGACCTTTCAGATGAAACTGGCTTAAGCCAAAGCCAGAAAATCAACACAGTAGTGTTTTGCAAAGGTGTGCACAGAGGACCAAGTCACTGCCTTGCCAAAATGGTCAGCAGAAGTCTGATATTTGAAGGCCCAAGAGGCCACCACAGACTTAGTGGAATGTGCTGTAACCTTGAAGGCAATCATAATGTTGGATGAAGGCTGACCAGCCTTAGGACCCTCAGGAATGACAAAAATCAGCCATGCGTAAAGGCGGTGCACATCAAACTTAAGGCAACACACCACATCCAACAAGTGGAGATCCCTCTCCTTGTCGGACTTTGGGTCAGAGCAGAATGACGGCACTACAATATCTTGATTAATGTGAAATTCAGAAACCACCTGAGGAAGAAATTCCTGAGTGGTTCTAAGGACTGCCTTGTCCTTGTGAAAAAACAGAAAAGATGGTTTGCAAGACAAAGCTTGCAGTTCAGCAACCCTGTGAACAGAGACTACTTCCAAAACAAGTGTCATCTTAAGTGTCAGCTGACGCAGAGGGATGGTAGCAAGGGGTACAAAGGGAGGTCTCTGTTTAACTCCCAAAACCAAATTAAGGTCCCATGGGAGGCGTAGAAGCCTTAAAGGAAGGTTAGGCATGAGGCACCCCCTGAAGCAACACCTTGACATCCAGAATGATGGCAACACATCTATGAACCTTCAAGGAGCTCAAGCGGAGTCCCTTGGTAGACCATCCCGGAGAAAGGATAGCCCCAAATAAAGGTCAAACTCCTGAGAGGACCCAGACCTATCCAAGCAGCAAGACTGAAATAGCAGCCAAACCCTATCATAGGCTTTGGAAGAGAGGCTTGCAGGCCTGAATCATAATGGAAATGACCCCAGTGGAAAACTCTTTTCTCCTCAAGATGTGGGTTTCAACAACCATGCCATCAAAGCCATCTTTTACAAATCCTCTTTCCACAGGTAACCTTGGAGAAGGCAGTCAGTCGTGGGAGGGAAATGAAGCAGATCCTGAATGGAAAGGCTGACCAGATCCACGAACCACAGACTCCAGGTCCACAAAAAGGAGCGACCAGAATCCCATTCATGCCTGCCCATCTGGATCTCTATGAGAGGATTGGAGGGAAGACATAAGCTAGATGGAAGTTCCGCAGGAAACGACATGGCATCTGTGGCATAGGCCAGAGGATCTCCCCTGGCAGCAGAAAGAACCTTCCTGTTCTCTCTGGTGTCCATGAGATCTATAGTTGGCTCACCCAACCACTGTACAATCAGGTAAAAGGCTTCAAGATCCATGTCTTGACTGTTTATGTATGCCACGGCTGAGGCATTGTCCGACTGAACTCTCACTGGTTTTGCTCTGATT
This sequence comes from Rhinophrynus dorsalis, assembly GCA_037306005.1. Lineage (NCBI taxonomy): Eukaryota > Metazoa > Chordata > Amphibia > Anura > Rhinophrynidae > Rhinophrynus > Rhinophrynus dorsalis. Next base: position 606,718,807 of record CM074718.1, read on the forward strand.
TGAGGTCCTCTACACAAGGACCAGATGAATTGCCAAGAGTTCCAGAATATTGATGGACTGAAGAGACTCCTCAGCAGTTCTCCTGCCGGGACCCCCAGGTGACACAGCCACTCAGGCTGCGTCAATCATGAGTCTATTCCGGTATCAAAAAGGGTTTTTCCTGCTCCAGGCTACGTCAATACAACCACCCTTGAAGGCCTCCGGGGAAAGATCTGATGATCCAGGTGATCCGGATTCCCCGACAAATTCTGAAGAAACAGTTGTACCTTTCCTGGCTCTTTCGGCAACCAGGACAAAAAGAAACAAAATGGTGCAAAATGTATGCGGTACATTCAGATTACCTGCAAAACCCACAGGTCCACCAAAGAGGACTCCCAGGCATCTTGAGATAGGCGAAGATGCCCCCCTCCTGGTAATGCAGACAAGGATTATGAGAGTCATGCAGGATTGCTTGACAGACTTGGCCCTTAGCTGCTCACTTGAGCTGTCACTGATATATAGGCTTGGAGGAGGAGAACACGTGGGAGGCCTATGAAGCCTGCAGCCTCTGTGCCTCTGATTGGTGGGGACGAATAAGACACAGTTTCCTCACCACAGATGGACATCTGAAAGATCTGAGGCAATAAAGTGCTCTTGCCCCAAGCAATGATCTGCCTTAACTTGGGTCCAAACAGTGACTTTTTGGAGGATGGATTTGGAGACCAAATCTTAAGCCACAAGGTCCATCGTGCAGCAACAAAAAAAGCAGAGGCCTTGGCGGACAACCTAACCTGATCTGGAAGAGCCTCAGACACATACGTGTTTGCCTCTTTAATGCTGGCCAAAAGTACCAAAAAGTCATCCTTGGAAACTGTCACGGTTTGTTATGACTCTCAGACACAAGTTTTAGGTAAAAATCAATTTTATTGAAATAATAAATTGATAACGTAGGATGGCAAACACATGTATACAGATACATACAGAATAAAACAAGTCAGAATGCAGACTCTACCGGTCCTGTCAGTATACCGGACAGGACAGTCTGAAGAAGCAGAATGTTAGGCTCTACCGGCCTTGCCAATACCGGGTAAGGCAACCTGCAGATGGAATAGCATAACGGTTCTACCGGCCAAGGCAGCCTCAACAGATTCACAATGTAGGCTCTACCGGCCCTGCCAATAACGGGTAAGGCAACCTCAGATGGAATATGACAATAAGGTTCTACCGGCCTTACCAATACCGGGCAGGGCAGCCCAGAGATAATAGCAGCAGTCAGCTGGTAATGGCAAATTGACAGGATCGTAAGCAACCCAGTGTACATACACTGAGACCAACAGGGATTGTAAAGTCGCTAGGCTTTGGAGCAAACCAGTGACCGCACACTGGTGTAACAAACGAGTTAGTATAGCCGCAAGGCTTCGGAGCAAACCAGCGTCCGCACGCTGTGACCAACACAGAACTGTATAGCCGATAGGCTTTGGAGCAAACCAGCGTCCGCACGCTGGAACCAACCCAGGACTGTATAGCCGATAGGCTTTGGAGCAAACCAGTGACCGCACACTGGTGTAACAAGTGTGTTCGTATAGCCGCAAGGCTTTGGAGCAAACCAGCGTCCGCACGCTGGGACCAACTCAGGAGAGTATAGCCGATAGGCTTTGGAGCACACCAGTGACCGCACACTGGTGTAACAAACAAGTAGTATAGCCGCAAGGCTTTGGAGCAAACCAGCGTCCGCACGCTGGAACAAACACTGGACTGTATAGCCAATAGGCTTTGGAGCAAACCAGTGACCGCACACTGGTGTAACAAATAAGTAATATAGCCGCAAGGCTTTGGAGCAAACCAGTGACCGCACACTGGTGTAACAAGTGTGTTCGTATAGCCGCAAGGCTTTGGAGCAAACCAGCGTCCGCACGCTGGGACCAGCTCAGGCTAGTATAGCCGATGGGCTTTGGAGCAAACCAGTGACCGCACACTGGTGTAACAAACAATGTCGCCAACGCGACCGAGCAAGAGGTCGCCAGGATACAGGAGACAGGCGATGCGATGACAGGAACCAGCAACGATCAGTCAGGTCAGGAAACAGCAGAGTTGAAGAACGGCAGGAACAGCAACACCAGAGACTAGGCCGGAACCAGGACTGGAACAACTCAGCAGGCAGGAAACACTGGAGCAGTAACAAGCAGGTACTCAGGAACACATGAGATCAGGAACTCAGGAACACTGGAACAGAGGCCCAGCTATCACTAGCATAGTGATAGCAGGAAGGTCAGAAACAACACGAAAGGTTTAAATAGGCAATCCAGGTTTAAATAGGCAATGAAAGGCGGGCTATCTGCAGACAGCCAATAGCAGCCTCCTACTGGAGACAGACAAGGAACTGCAGCAATCACGGGCACCGTGATAGTACCCCCCCCTTCAAAGACCCCCTCTCCTAGAAAAGGGTCTAGGTTTCTGTGGGTAATTGGCATGAAAGGCCCTAGTTAGCCTAGGTGCATGAAGGTCCGTACTATCCACCCATGATCGATCCTCAGGACCATACCCTTTCCAATGTACCAGGTACTGTACCCTTCCTCTAAGCCTATGGGAATCAATAATGCTCTGAACCTCGTACTCCTCCTGGCCCTCGACCTCAACAGGTCCTGGCACCACAGGTGTGGTAGTATAGCGATTGCAAACCAGAGGCTTAAGAAGGGACACATGGAACACATTATGGATACGCATGGATGCAGGTAGGTCTAGTGCATAGGAGACAGGGTTAATTTTGCGAATAACTCTGTATGGACCAATAAACCGGGGAGCCAACTTATTAGACGGAACCTGCAGCTTGAGATTTCTGGAGGAAAGCCATACTCTATCCCCAACCTGAAAGGAAACCGCTGGAAGCCTTCTGCTATTAGCATGGCGCTGATGACGCTGAAATGACTGACCAAGTGCCCTCTGAACTTGTGCCCATGTGGAACGGAGTTGCTCGATATGCTCATCCAGAGCTGGAATCTGTTGCGTCTGAAATGAGTCTGGAAGCAAACAGGGCTGGAACCCATAATTAATCAGAAACGGAGAGCTCCCAGATGAAGAATTGACCGCACAGTTCCTGGCGAACTCTGCCCAAGGCAACAAGTCGGACCAATTATCATGATGGTCAGTAACGAAACAACGGAGAAATTGTTCCAAGCCCTGATTAGCTCGTTCAGCGGCTCCATTGGTCTGGGGATGGTAGGCAGAGGAGAAGGACAGCTGTATGCCCATCTGTTGGCAAAATGCCCTCCAAAATCTAGACACAAACTGGCTCCCCCTGTCAGACACCAGTACCCTAGGCACTCCATGCAACCGGAATACTTCTCTGGCGAACACCATTGCCAATTCCTTCGCTGAAGGAAGACCACTGAGGGGCACGAAATGAGCCATTTTAGAAAACTTGTCCACCACCATGAATATAAAGGAGTACCCCTTGGACATAGGCAACTCTCCCATAAAATCAATGGAAACATGAGACCAGGGGCGTTCGCCATTAGGCACCGGTTGAAGCAAGCCCACAGGGAGATGACTCGGGGTCTTAGTGTGGGCACAGGTGGCACAGGCATTCGTAAATTCGGCACAATCGTTTCTCATGGAGGGCCACCAAAATAACTGAGAAAGGGACCATAACAATTTGTCTCTACCAATATGTCCCGCAGCCTTAGAGGAATGGTAGGTTTCACGCAGCCTAGTACGAAATGGTTCAGCGACAAAACATTTGCCTACTGGAGTTTCATGGGGAGCGGACCCCTGAGAGGCCAGGATCTCCTCCCCTAAAGGAGAAGTGATACTCGTGCGTATAGTAGCCAGTATTCTATCAGGTTGGATGATGGGTGCTGGTGCTTCCACTCTGTCACTGTCGGCCTCAAATTGTCTTGACAGTGCATCAGCCCTGATATTCTTTGACCCCGCTAAGTATGATACAATGAAATTAAATCGAGACAGGAACAGTGCCCACCTGGCCTGAAGGGAGGACAATCTCTTGGCCTCCGAGAGATAAGTCAGATTTTTATGATCTGTTAGGATTAATACGGGAGTCTTGGTACCTTCAAGCAAATGACGCCACTCTTTAAGAGCGAGGATAATGGCCAATAATTCTTTGTCACCTATCTCATAGTGGCCTTGAGTGACAGTCAACTTCTTAGAGAAAAACCCACAAGGTCTGAGAGTACCACCTTTATCGTGTTGTTGCGAAAGTACTGCCCCAACCCCAATATCTGAGGCATTAACCTCTAACGTAAATGGAAGTAGAGGATTGGGGTGGGATAACACAGGAGCCGCAGCAAATGCCAGCTTCAAATTCTCAAAGGCATTCTCAGCAGATATCGGCCAACAAGAAGGATTAGCACCCTTGTGCGTAAGATCGGACAAAGGTTTGACAATGGAAGAAAAGTTCTTAATAAACCTCCTATAATAATTAGCGAAACCCAGGAAACGTTGTATGGCTTTAAGACCCTTGGGTTTTCGCCATTGTAAGACAGCTGACAACTTATCCTTGTCCATGGCAATGCCATCATTGCCAATTATGAACCCCAAGAATGGCACACTGGTTCTATGAAAGTCACATTTTTCCAGGTTACAAAATAATTTGTTCTCACGGAGTCGTAGCAATACTGCGGATACATCTTTGATGTGCTGTGCCATGTCTTGAGAGTAAATCAATATATCGTCCAGATAAACCACAACACATGTCTGTAACATATCTCTCAGAACATCGTTTATCAGTTCCTGGAAAACTGCGGGGGCATTACATAGCCCAAATGGAATAACTAGATACTCGTAGTGCCCAGCTCGAGTATTAAAGGCAGTTTTCCACTCATCACCTGCTCGAATGCGCACCAGATTGTAAGCGGCCCGTAGGTCCAATTTGGTAAAAATCGAAGCGCCCTTAAGCCTGTCAAAAAGCTCGGTGATGAGGGGTATAGGGTATGTGTTTTTTGCCATTAGTTTATTCAAGTCCCAGTAGTCAATGCATGGTCTTAATTCGCCATTTCTCTTTTTTACAAAAAAGAACCCAGCCCCAGCTGGAGAGGTAGATTTTCGTATGATCCCTCTAGCAAGGGCATCAGAAATGTAATCCTCCATAGCCTTATTTTCCTCACAAGATAATGGATAAGTGCGTCCTTTCGGAGGTACTGCCCCAGGCTGCAATTCGATGCAACAATCATAAGGTCTATGCTGAGGTAGCAAACTGGCCTCTCCTTTGCTAAAAACATCGCCAAACTGTTGGTACACATCCGGTATGGCCGAGGAGGTGCACAGGACCTTAACAGGCTGGATGACGCACTTGTCCATACAAAACTGGGACCAAGCAGCAATTTCACACTTTTTCCAATCAAATTGTGGGTTATGTAACTGTAACCACGGAAAGCCCAATATTACCGCATGGTGTGGAGAATTAATCAATTGAAACTGCTGCTCTTCTCTGTGAAGTGCCCCAATAGTCATAGACAGTGGCATAGTTTCAAATATAACCTGAGGCGGTTCTAAGGGTCTGCCATCAATCGCTTCAATAGCCAAGGGATTTTCTCTTTCAATGCGTGGAACTCCGTGCAATTCAGCAAAGGTATTAGCCATAAAATACCCTGCTGCACCAGAGTCAACCAAGGCCAAAACCTCCACAGAGCGTTGTGCCCAAGATAATACCACCTGTAAGGTGGGTTTCATTGTGCCCGACACTGGGGACGATTGTACACCACCTAGGGTCTGTCCCCCAAGGTACCCTAGGTGTGTGCGTTTCCCGGACGTACCGGACAGGAATTTAGCAAATGCCCTTTTTTACCGCAGTATAAACACAACCCTTGTCTTCTGCGATAAAGTCTCTCAGCCTTGGTTAGTCTAGTGAAGCCTATTTGCATCGGTTCACTTGTCTCCCGTACAGGTTCACTAGACTTCAATGCCAGGGGAGGGATGGGTGGGCAAAACATGCCACTAGGCTCATTATTCTTTGACCGCATCTTACGATCTCTGGCCATTGATCTCTCACGTATTCTGGAGTCAATTATCATAACATATTCAATGTAGTCATCTAGATCAATAGGTAGATCTTTAGCAGCGATTTCGTCCTTATTGTGGTCATTCAGGCCTTGAGAAAAAGCTGCCAATAATGCCTCGTTATTCCAACCTACCTCTGCTGCCAATGTGTGGAATTCGATGGCGTAGTCGCCTACTGTACGCCTGCCCTGATGTATCTCCATAAGGCGTTTGGCAGCAGAGGTGGTTCTACCAGGAGGCTCAAACACTCTTCGAAAGGATTGCACAAATTCTCTAAAGTTTTTAGTACAAGGTTTAGCATTCTCCCACAAGGGGTTAGCCCAAGCCAAAGCTCTGCCAGTGAGCAAAGATATTGTAAACCCCACTTTACTACGATCATTGGGAAATGCATGTGCCGTCAATTCCATAAAGATCTCGGGTTGGTTGATGAACGCTCTGCAGAGACTAGGGTCACCATCGTATCTTAGCGGCAAGGGTGCAAAAGCCGTTAACCCTTTAACAGTGCCCCCTAGGGGTCTGGTATCACTCTCCGGTGTCTGACTTGGCGAGACCACCGGGCTAGAGCTAGATTTGTCAGCAAGTACCGTTCGTTCAAGGATCGTTTGAATTGCAACTGCCAACTGATCCAAACGTTGCTCGTGTACATCCATCCTCCAATGGATATTCTGTGCATTACCTTCACCTTTGCTGTCTGAGGTCATGGCCCTTTCGTACTGTCACGGTTTGTTATGACTCTCAGACACAAGTTTTAGGTAAAAATCAATTTTATTGAAATAATAAATTGATAACGTAGGATGGCAAACACATGTATACAGATACATACAGAATAAAACAAGTCAGAATGCAGACTCTACCGGTCCTGTCAGTATACCGCACAGGACAGTCTGAAGAAGCAGAATGTTAGGCTCTACCGGCCTTGCCAATACCGGGTAAGGCAACCTGCAGATGGAATAGCATAACGGTTCTACCGGCCTTACCAAATTACCGGGCAAGGCAGCCTCAACAGATTCACAATGTAGGCTCTACCGGTCCTGCCAATAACGGGTAAGGCAACTTCAGATGGAATATGACAATAAGGTTCTACCGGCCTTACCAATACCGGGCAGGGCAGCCCAGAGATAATAGCAGCAGTCAGATGGTAATGGCAAATTGACAGGATCATAAGCAACCCAGTGTACATACACTGAGACCAACAGGGACTGTAAAGTCGCTAGGCTTTGGAGCAAACCAGTGACCGCACACTGGTGTAACAAACGAGTTAGTATAGCCGCAGGGCTTCGGAGCAAACCAGCGTCCGCACGCTGGAACCAACCCAGGACTGTATAGCCGATAGGCTTTGGAGCAAACCAGTGACCGCACACTGGTGTAACAAGTGTGTTCGTATAGCCGCAAGGCTTTGGAGAAAACCAGCGTCCGCACGCTGGGACCAACTCAGGAGAGTATAGCCGATAGGCTTTGGAGCACACCAGTGACCGCACACTGGTGTAACAAACAAGTAGTATAGCCGCAAGGCTTTGGAGCAAACCAGCGTCCGCACGCTGGAACCAACACAGGACTGTATAGCCGATAGGCTTTGGAGCAAACCAGTGACCGCACACTGGTGTAACAAATAAGTAATATAGCCGCAAGGCTTTGGAGCAAACCAGTGACCGCACACTGGTGTAACAAGTGTGTTCGTATAGCCGCAAGGCTTTGGAGCAAACCAGCGTCCGCACGCTGGGACCAACTCAGGAGAGTATAGCCGATAGGCTTTGGAGCACACCAGTGACCGCACACTGGTGTAACAAACAAGTAGTATAGCCGCAAGGCTTTGGAGCAAACCAGCGTCCGCACGCTGGAACAAACACTGGACTGTATAGCCAATAGGCTTTGGAGCAAACCAGTGACCGCACACTGGTGTAACAAATAAGTAATATAGCCGCAAGGCTTTGGAGCAAACCAGTGACCGCACACTGGTGTAACAAGTGTGTTCGTATAGCCGCAAGGCTTTGGAGCAAACCAGCGTCCGCACGCTGGGACCAACTCAGGCTAGTATAGCCGATGGGCTTTGGAGCAAACCAGTGACCGCACACTGGTGTAACAAACAATGTCGCCGACGCGACCGAGCAAGAGGTCGCCAGGATACAGGAGACAGGCGATGCGATGACAGGAACCAGCAACGATCAGTCAGGTCAGGAAACAGCAGAGTTGAAGAACGGCAGGAACAGCAACACCAGAGACTAGGCCGGAACCAGGACTGGAACAACTCAGCAGGCAGGAAACACTGGAACAGTAGCGAACAGGTACTCAGGAACACATGAGATCAGGAACTCAGGAACACTGGAACAGAGGCCCAGCTATCACTAGCATAGTGATAGCAGGAAGGTCAGAAACAACACGAAAGGGCATCCAAAGGGTGCCCGATCCAGGTTTAAATAGGCAATGAAAGGCGGGCTATCTGCAGACAGCCAATAGAAGCCCCCTACTGGAGACAGACAAGGAACTGCAGCAATCACGGGCACCGTGATAGAAACCTTGTCACGTACAGCTTCCACAAACTGTTCACGTTAAAACAGCAAATGCCCTATTAACCCAAGCAGAAGCAAAAATAGGTCTAAGTGCTGCACTAGTGGCCGCAAAGTTGGCCATGACTATAAAGTCCAGTTTCTTGTCCTTTAAATCTTTAAAACCAGCTGCATCTGCCAAAGGCAAGTCAGCAGTTTTAACCAACCTGGATACAGGGAGATCTAAGGTTGGAGGAGGGGGCCAGTGCACTAAAGCTGCCTCTGAAAAAAGGTAAGGTTTACAGAATTTTGGTAATAGACTGCTGTTTGTCTGGAGTTCTCCACTCATTCAGAAGGATCTGAAACATGGTAGAGATTTCTTGCTCCTCTGGAAGACATCCATCATCCTCAAAACAATTTTGATGAGTCCCTCAGCTGATAGAAGGGGGTCAAATCTCATATGAGTCCCCATATCTTCATAGTCCCCCTCCTCATCCTCCCCTTCACACAAGTCCTCTTCTGAGGAGGCCCCTAGGATCTGATATAGGGGCCACATATTTAAAAGGTAGTGGGGGGGTTACAGGATTGGAGAATCCCTTGAAGGGAGAATGGGATTTGATCTGAGGACAGAAGTACATGATCAGTAATTATTATCTCCAGATTAACCATTTGAGTGCCAGACGTGTACGCAATGCATTGCATACCCCTCTGACAATCAAAGTGTTAATAAATCACCCTAGAAAGTCCAGAAAAATCACTTATTTGGCAGGTGAAAGGTTAATCTAGAGCAGGAGAGCAAGGAGAGTCTATATCTGTGTAGCATAAGCAAAAGAGAAGAAAAATGGTATAAACGTTTAAGTCTCCCTGTATAAAAGTGTTCCCATATGGGTTTTTTTTTTTGTTTTTTCATTTGTGTTGCAAGTTCTGAGAAACAGGGAAATTAGTAATATAGGAAGTGTGATGGTAACGACTGCACATAAGAACATTTTCTATCTTCTGAATCTATTTAACTCTGAGTAGTCTGAGCAGATCTCACTTCAATGTGGGGGCATACAAGAAAAATGCAAACAGCAGCATTGCTTTGATTTCTATGTAGCCCCAAAAAATGCATATTTCTTAAATGTCTCCAGCTAAAAAAGTCTGGTCAGCTTACATTTGAGAGCCAGAAGGATGAGAAATATGCTGCTCAATCTGACAATCAAAGGGGTTATCAGTAGAGTGATACAGACCAATAATACAATGGGCATAGGTGGCTTTGGAGAAATCCATTTGCTAAATGCATTTAATCCTTTGAGTACTAAAGAGATATGAAATTAATTGCTATGCTTTGCAAATATATACAAGGAATGAACACAGTTAAAGTTGTCGTTGGGTTGTAGAGGAGAGGAGGAGGTGCATACAAGGAGAGTATCAGGTGAGCTACAGGAAGACACTTGTGCCAGCTGCATAGCACATAAGAAATAAAACAAAACGCTAACAGCTTCAAAACATATGTTCCATCTTGTTAACCCATTGAATGTCAGAGGGTATGTGCACCTCTTTGCAGAGCAATGTGTTGCATACCCCTCTGGCACTCAAAGGATTAAAGGAGACATACGTTTTGTTATGAACAAACTTATATTTGGTAGGGCTTTTCATAGTGAGTAAAATAAGAGTATTCCCATTGCTGAGAGTTGCATATTTACAGAGGTGTTACAGTTAAAACCTGTGCATTTTTTACATTAATAGTGCCCTCTTGTGGTCAAATACCAATTAATTATTCTATTACATTCTATTTGAGAGGAATGTCAGTATCAAACAGTTTTCCAAAGAAAGTGAAAAAGGACTAGAACAGTAAGTACAAAAATGCATTTTCCCCTAAAAAGTGTTTAACGATTTTGAAAAACACTGCGCTGAGACAACCATTTTGTTCCTGTACCTATTCAATGAGTTAACTAGGAGCACAGTTTGCAACTTCAAGTACGCGATTCATTCTTACAGAGGCTGAAAATGATGTCATGGGCCTGCAGTTCTCATTAGGCAAAACAGGAAACACCATAGAGCTCCAAATCTCGAGAGAAGCTTCAGTCGTGCTGGACAAGTCCATAATGAGTTGTGGATACGGCTAGAGCACTCCCAACCTGCTTGTTTATGGAGGTCATTTTATCAGTCTGTACACCCCTTCACTGGCCATTACTTAACATCCAGGGGTTTATGCATTAAGACATGATAAAGCAGAGATAACTTCACCAGTAATATCATTTCTCCAGTTCCAATCTTATTCTATGGATCTTTCCCACTTGAGAAGCTATCACCTCTTTAGCATCTCTACCCCGCCCCCCCGCCCCCCATGGAATGCTTGTGGAGGTGTCACAAAAGTATTGCTTTGAATTATGTTGGAAACTTTTCTACCAACCAAGGGTTGAAGATAGTGGTTCTTAATTTTTTTTTTTTTTTTTATCTCCCCCCATAGCACAACATGCTAAATGGAATTTTCAAGGCATTCCTGTCACGGTTTGCAAGCAAAGACAAAAGTCAGATAGTAAAGTAAAAGTTACCGTTATTAAAGTAAGCGTAAAATGCCAATACTCAGGTAAGCAAGAGACACGGACTCTTATCAGAAATATTAGTATGTCTCCAGATCCCAGAACTGCAGACTAAGCCAAAGCCAATGGCAGTCTCTAAGTCAGAGAGGAAGATCAGGCCAGATGGTTCCCCAAGGTAGGGAATCAGAAGACAACTGACTCATGCCTGCAGTCAGTACTGTCAGTCCACAGGTCTGCACCAGATAGGATATCCGCTCAACAGGAGAAAGCATAGAAGATAGCTGGACAGAGCCCCAGGTCAGCAACATGATGGATGGTCAGACACGGAGCGGGTAGTCAGCCAGAGCCACAGGTCTGCACCAGATTGGGTGTCTGCTACAAGGGTAATGCAAGAGAGTAGTCAGACAGAGCCACAGGTCAGCACTAGGATGGATGGTCAGACACAGAGCACAGGAGCAAAAGCAGAACTGTATAGAACACCAACGTAAGGGTAACTGGATGAAAATCCAGTTCCCTTTAAATACAAGGTGGCAGAGAGTAGCTAGAAGGAGCCAGACCAGCTGGAACTCTGTGAGGAAGAGTTCATGGCACAATTCCAGGCAAACTCCGCCCACGGTAACAGGGTAGCCCAATTGTCGTGGTGGTCAGAGATATGCAACGGAGAAATTGTTTCAAGGCTTGGTTAGATGGTTCAGCTGCACCGTTAGACTGAGGGTCCCCATCTGGGCACAAAAGCATCTCCAGAACAGAGACACGAACTGGCTACCTCTGTCCGAAACAATAACCCTGGGTACGAAATGGAGTCGAAAGACCTCCTTAGCGAATACCACCGCCAAATTCCTGTGTGGATGGTAGGCTTTTAAGTGGTACAAAGTGGGCCATCAAGATGACAGTGAAGTTGGAGGATACCAGCAGATCAACCATAAAATCTATGGATAGATGAGACCAGGGACGTTCCCCATTAGCCACCGGTTGAAGGAGACCGACAGGTAAATGTCAAGGCGATTTATTCTGAGCACAAGTAGTGCAAGCTGCAGTAAAAGCAGCACAATCTGATCAAAGACTTGGCTACCAGAACAGTCTAGAAAAGAACCAGATCAGTTGGTCTCGTCCATTGTGACCAGCGAATTTGGAAGCATAGTAAGGTTCAAGCAGTTTAATGCGCAAGTGAGCAGAAAAAACACTCCCCGCAAGGCTTCTCTGCCAGAACTGATGTCTGTGTGGCCAATATCTCCTCTCCTAGAGGAGACGTAACGCATGTACAGATAGTCGCCAGAATCATCGGTGTGGGAGGAACCTCCTCTTTGGATAAATTGCAAAATTGGCGCGATAGTGCATCAGCCTTTACATTCTTAAAGCCAGGAAGATAGGAAATCATGCAATTGAACCTGGATAAGAACAATGCCCATCTAGCTTGACGGGACGACAAGCATTTAGCCTCAGATAAGTTAGGTTCTTATGATCAGTGAGAATCAAAATCGGGGAACTGGTACCTTTCAAGAGGTGTCGCCATTATTTCAAAGCCAGGATAATGGCAAGTAATTCTCAGTCCCCAATCTGATATACCATATCAGCCTTCGACAGATTCTTAGTAAAATAGCCACATGGACACAGAGCCTCCCCTGGAGCAGAACACTAAGAAAGGAGGGTGCCTATGCCAATCTCAGAAGCATCAACCTCCAGGGTAAAGGGTAGAGCGGGACTCAGGTACAACAATATAGGGGTAGCTGCGAATGCTGCCTTGAGGTCCTCAAAGGTAAGCAACGCACTGGGAGACCAATCAGTAACCTTAGCAAGTCATAGATTTAAGCCCCAGCGGAAGAGGCCATTGCAACACTGCGGATAATTTCTGGGGGTCCATGGCCAGCCCAGATGCCGAAATAATGTACCCCAGAAAGTATCAAACACCTGAGGTTTGTGAAATTCGCATTTTTCCAACTTGCAAAACAAGCTGTTCTCTCTCAGTAGTTGTAAGACTTTGGATACATCCGATCGATGAGTCTCCAATGCAGGAGAATGAATGAGAATGTCATCCAAATAGACCACCACATAACTTTGTAATAGATCTCTTAGCAAATCATTGATAAATTCCTGGAAGACGGCAGGAGCATTACAGAGGCCAAAGGGCATGACAAGGTAGTCATACTATCCACTACGGGTGTTAAATGACGTCTTCCATTCTTGGCCCTCCTTCATTCTGACCAAATTGTAAGCCGTCCTCAAACCAAGTTTCGTAAACATCTTGGAACCTTTAAGACTGTAAAATTATTCTGTAATCAGAGGTATCGGATACGTGTTTTTAACCATCAGTTTGTTCAATGCTCGGAAGTCAATGCATGGACGTGACTCTCCATCCTTTTTTACAAAAAAAGAATCCGGCACCCGCAGGAGAAGAGGATTTTCAAATAATGCCCCTGGCCAAGGTATCAGAGATGTACTCTTCCATAGCCTTGTTCTCTTCCTCAGACAAGGGGTAAACCCGGCCCCTAGGAGGGGTAGTACCAGGCAATAGCTCCACCAAGCAATCATAAGGCCTATGAGGAGGTAGCGCTCCGGTCTGTATTTTGTTAAATATGTCAGCGAAATCCAAATAAGCCTCGGGTAGGCCCGAAGACTCAGAACAAGCCAATCTAACTGGATGCGACAGGCAAGCCTTGTTGCACTGCGGCCCCCAGGAGATTATCTCGCAAGTTTTCCAATCAATTCTAGGTTTATGCGCTTGTAACCAAGGCAACCCTAGGACTATGGCATAGTGAGGAGAACTGATCACCTGAAACTTTAGTGTTTCTTATGGGCTCCTACCCACAGGTTGAGCAGAGAAGTTTTGTGAGTAATGTGCAATGGCAGAAGGGGTCAATGGCTTCAATTGCCAAAGGAGAGGTAGGAGGCAGTAGAGGAATACCATTTTGGGCTGCAAATTCAGTGTACATAAAGTACCCAACAGCACCTGAGTCTATCAATGCAGCAGCTGAGACAGAATCATTAGCCCAAGAAAGGACCATAGCACACATAGGTTTGTCCTGCGTGGCCTCAGGGGACTGAGAGATGCCACCTAAGATTTGTCCCATACAGGATCTTAGGTGCGTGCATTTCCTGGACGTACCGGACATGTTCTCAATAAGTGTCCCGATTTTCCACGGTATAGGCACAGTCCCTCCCTCCTACAGAAGGACCTCTCCTCCCTCGAAAGCTGGGTGGCCCCCACCTGCATAGGTTCACCACTCCCAGAGTCGGAACGAGGAGGCATGGGAGGAGAGGGAGAATTGGGCGGACAAGTTAAGTGAGATGTAGTTCTGGAAGGATGCCTCCCCGCAGGCGCTCCTTAAAAGAAGGTCTCTCCCGGACCTGAGTGTCTATTAGGATGATGAATGATATCCATTAATCCAAATCACAGGCAGCAATCTCATCCTTCATACAGTCACCAAGCCCTTAGACAAAAGAGGCTTTACCTCAGCTGCCAGGGTCCGGAATTCAATAGCATACTCTGCCACTGTACGATTGCCCTGGCAGATGGTCATAAGTTACTTTGAAGCAGAGGTCGCGCGACCTGGCACATCAAAAACACATTTAAAGGAGGCCACAAATTAGTTACAGTTGTAGATTATGGGTTTGTCTGTCTCCCATAAAGGATTGACCTATGCCAATGCCTTGCCAGACAACAACAAAATCATGAGGCCAACCCTACTGCGTTCACTAGGGAAGGCATGCGGAATAGTTTCCAAGTGTATGCCCAGATGGCTCAAAAAAACCGTGACACAGCTCAGGATCCCCACTGTGGGAGTGGAACGGATCCAGACAATCCTCTGACCATACCTGCATCAGAAACCACCTGACCTGCCGGTGCCAAGGAAGGAGCCGGGGTGGCCACTGGTGACGGAGAGGAACATTCAAAAGTGGGACGTATGGCTAAGCAAGCTTTGCAAGGCCAAGGACAGGATGCTTTGGTCCTGATCCTGCATCCTGTCTAGTATGTCCTGTATGAGAAGTGGACCAGTACTGTAGGTAACACAATCTTTATTAAGATATACACGTACAGAACGAACGGCAACAGCAAGAACACAATACAATATAGCAGGCATCAGGAAGGATAGTGCTGCTGTGGAGGTACCGAGCTGAGCTCCAGAAGACAGGCTGGAGATAAGCCGCCTCAGGTCCGCACCTGAGGATCTACTACATGTCCGACCTGTACCGACAAGGTTCCTGAGAAAAGGTTCCAGAGAAAGGCTACTGCACTACAGGTCTGCACCTGAATGCCGCAGTAAATGGACAGAGACAAGGAGACATCTACCAGAGCCACAAGGAGTACCCAACCAGTTATCCACTGTAGCGTTGGTATGCTGGGTGCGCAGTGGACAATCCCAGGTAGCACCAAGGTGGGTAGTCAGACAAACTGGAATGCACACAGAGCAAATTCGTAAACCAGAGTCACAGGTTGTACCAGATAGGTATCGGACTAGCCAGGTTCACACACAGAGCGGGTAGTCGGACAGAGCCACAGGTCAGTACCAAGATGGATAGTCAGCCACGCCAAAGGTCATACACAGAGAAGTTAGTCTACCAGAGCCGCAGGTCCACACCAGAAGGAATGTCAGCCAAGCCGGGGTCATACACAGAGCGGGTAGTCAGACAAACCAAAGGCTGGCACCAGAACGGGTAGTCAGACGAACCAAGTAATGCACAAAAGCAAGCCAACTGCACTGGACACCACGAAAGGGCAAATGATTTAGTGTCCAGGCAATTTAAATACTCTAAGCTCCACCCATGGAAGGTGGAGCACTGTCTCTTTAAGAGCCGCATACGTCACTATGGAATCCCCAGTGACGCGCGCCTGACTCAGCCGACCAGCAGAGGGAGCCAAAGCAATGCGGCAGGAGTCTACACGATCAGCACAGGAACAGCCTCCGAACGCCAAGGGTTCCCTGGTAAAGGTAAGCATGAACGCTTACAGTATGTCTCCAGATCCCAGAACTACAGAGACTAAGCCGAAGCCAATGGTAGTCTAAGTCAGAGAGGAAGATCAGGCCAGACGGTTCCCCAGGGTAGGGAATCGGAAGACTACTGAGTCACATCTGCAGTCAGTATTATCAGGGTCTGCCAGAGCCACAGGTCTGCAACAGATGAGATATCCGCTCAACAGAAGGAAGCGTAGAAGATAGCTGGACAGAGCCGCAGGTCAGCACCAGGATGGATGGTCAGACAAGCCTAGGACATAAACGGAGCGGGTACTCAGCCAGAGCCACAGGTCTGCACCAGATCGGGTGTCCACTACAATGGGTAATGCGAGAGAATAGTCAGACAGAGCCACAGGTCAGCACCAGGATGGATGGTCAGACAAGCCTAGGTCATACAAGGAGCACAGGAGCAAAAGCAGAACTGTACAGAACACCAACTTAACCTGAACTGGATGAAAATCCACTTCCCTTTAAAAACACGGCGCCAGGAAGTAGATAGGAGGAGCCAGACCACAACCCAAAGGTATAAGAAGATAGTCTGCGTCAAACACACCTCCTTGTGTCCGTAATTGACACATCTTGCAGCAAGATGGGTCGCACATTGGCACCACCTCTGCGTCATATTGAGCATCTGATTCACCTGGCGATACAAGTCCAGCGCCAGCCGAAGTGGCGACACTGGATATAGGTAAGATGTGACAATTCCTAACATATTTTATGCCATGTCAAGGAAATAATAACAGTACAGGTACATAAATCTACACAGTTACTCTTAGATGTCAAAATCAGAGTAGAAAAAAATTTATATAATGTGCATGTAACAATTTCCATAAATATGCATCTCAAAACGCAATGTTCACATTTTGTCAGTCGTCATAGAAAAAAGAGGCACCCCAAGTGGATGTCTGTGGCACACCAAGGTTCCATGGAACCCTGGTTAAGAACCACTGGTTGAAGAGCTGTTTTTATTTGCAAAGGGTATATTCCGTTCCTATGACCAGTGGGTGTGGCCTTGGGTGCAGCTATAGGCATCAATGGTTCCTTGCCTAGGGCATCACAAGATGTAGATCCAGCCCAGTCTGCTCTCATTTCTTTGTAGATTAGCACAGTTGAGGTAGCTGCAAACACAACATGGGTGATTCTAGCACTGCAGCACTTTCATTTCACTGAGTAGTAATGAAGAGCTGATCTCTAGTTCTATATAAGCATGGCTGGTTTAAAAAAATATATATTTGTACATAATAATGTATGTGTTATGACTTTAAATCTTTAGAAGTAAAACACATAAGCAATGAAAACACAGCATATCATTCATATTATATATGATCTCTTCAGCCAAGAAACATTCAACTGAGGACCATAAGAATGCTCAAAGTATTGGTTTGTTATGTGTTTCACTACCAGTCTGTTTCTTAAGGGGTTAACCTTTTGAGTGTCAGAGGGGTATCCAACGCATACCTCCATGGCACTCAAAGAATTAACAACTAGCCCAGATTAACTCTTCACCAGTCATTTAGTCAAACTACTAATTTGCTTTGAGGCCTAAAATCTCATTTTACATATGCTCTGAGGAAGCATAGAACTGCCCATAGAAAGAAAAAGTGGTAATTAAAAGGACAAAAGTCATTAAAAGCATAGCAATGTTTCCTTTTTTTCAGTGCGATCAAGTCTTCTATATGTATTTCTATACAGATCTGTGGTTTATAAAAATGCATAAGTTTACTGTTTTACTTCTATTGTATAATAACTTTTCCCCCTCCCTCCCATGAAGCTGCCTCAGAAAGCAATCTGAACAGTTCACATAAGGAAAAAAAAAAAAAACACTGCCCTTCTTCAAGGGGGCAGGGTTTTCCTTATATTGAAGGAAAGAAGATTGTCCCTCGCTGTGATCTGTCTTGTTCAATGACCATATACCAGATTCGAGGGAAGATGCCTTCATGTAAGTAAAGGGGGAAGGAGAGGGAAAGTAAAACGGTAAATGTATGCATTCTTATAAAGCTACAGATCGCTATAGAAACACATATACAAGACTCGACCTTATTGTGAAAATGACACGTTACTATTCCTTTAAAAACACGCCACCCATCTTTTCTCAAAAAAATGCAGATTAATGCTTTAATACTTACTAGGAGAGGCAGTACTTCTGTTCTACTCAGCAGAAAAAAAAACCCACTATAAAATGGATATAATCACTATTACGTTACCTGCAGGGAGTGAGTATGTTTATCTTTAAATTATGCTATGTTGCTAATGGCCTTTATGGATTGACACATCATGATTTCAGTGCTACTGTGTTCTGCTCTTTGACTTTTATCTTTATTATGTGTGTAGGTTTAGGAGTCGGAATCCCATCAGACCATAAAGCCTAAATGATTCTGCCTTAACCTCATGAGCGCCATACATATTTCTTTGCAATAGACATCCATCTACAATTCTAAGGGTTAAGGTTTTAGGAGCTCATCAGAATACTCTTAACCCACTGAGCACCAAAGAGGTACCCAATGCGTTGCAATACCTTTATGGCACTCAAAGGGTTAAGAGAGAAGGATGAGCCACCAAAATAATGAATTGTGGGCTGTATATAATAAGCTAAAGAGGTACAATTCTACACTACTGGTCAAAAATTTGAGAACACCTACATTTTTGCTACTTTTAGTTATTGCCATATACTTGACAAAAACATTAGAAAAAACAGGTAAACACTGGGTATTTCTAAAATCATGACAAATATTATAATCTATTTAGCAGGGGTTTTTAGCATTTGTAGATGTGTAAAAGATTTTTAGTGTAAAAGTTAAAAGAAAAAAGTGCATTTGTTACATTTGTTTCATCATATTTTATACATTGTTTTACAGGAAATTTTATGAAAATAATGGTATCTTTAGAAAGCCCACCTTATGGCAAAAAACACAGTATATTGCATCTATTTAGCAAGTTAAATGAAGCCCTATGTGCATTACTCCTGCATGCACCGTAAACAAAGTAGAACGGACACCGTGAATTTAATCCCTTAAGGACCAGCACATGGAGACTAGCTTGGAAATCCATCTCATACCTTAAAATAAAATAATATAATAAAATTATAATATCAAAGATTCTAAAGTCATCCTTGCTGTTTGGAGACCAGAACCCAGACGACAGCGCGTCTGCTCCGTCAGTCCCGGTCTCCATTGAGTACCATTATAGCGTACCATATGGTAACCGGAAGGGACTGACGAAGCAGGTGCGCAAACCGCACTAGACTGCCCGTCAGCCTCCAAGCTGAAAAAAAAAAAAAAAGTAAAAGCAGGCAGATTTCATATTTTTAAATTCCTGTGTTTTTGTTTTTTGTTTTTTTTTTGTTTTGTTTTTTTTTAAGTCAAAGAAAGGATGATTAACTAAAATATATCCTTGGCGTGCTAGAGGGGTGCCCTATGCATCACTGGCATGGGAAGAGTTAAAGACAAATTTGTGTAATAGAGACTGATGGCATAAGATACATTGCAATTTGCAACTGCTAGTAAAAAAACAAATCTTACCCCAACTATCCTTTTCATTGCTTCTAACTTGGAAGAGTCTTTGCTGCTTTCCAACATTTGCTTTAAGTCTTCATTCCTGAAATGAAAATGGGGAGTTTAAAATTACATTAAGAGGATTAAAACTGGTTGAGACATTACTGGAAAGAAACATAATTACATACACATCAACATTACTAATGAAAGTTTGTTTTCAATTTTATGATGCCAAAGTACCGGGGTTTCTCTAACCACAAAGAGACAAACTAAATACATTGATTTAAACTAGGATTTTAACCCCATAAATACGTGAGGTCTTCAGTGAATTGGAGACACTTCTAAGTTTCAATGAATTAACCATTTAAGCCTTTGAGTTCCAGTGGCATTTACAACGCCTTGAAGTGTTAGGCAATAGACTCTCCTCTGGCACTTAAACTGTTAAATGCAATGAGGCCTTGTACTTTTGCCCCAGAATAACTCAGTTTTTCTTTTGAAAATATGGCCTGCTGTCTTATTTTCTTTCATGAAATGTTAGATTTCTCCTTTTTGATCTAAATATTTTTTTTAATGATTAATTAATGAAGATTTAAGCCTTTGAGTGCCAGAGGGGTGTGCAATTGCTTTGCAATGCGTTCTGTACCCCTCTGGCACTCAAAGGGTTAAGCTAAGTTGATTTAAATGAAACAGATACAAAAAAATTCTAAGTGTCCAACACCATGTGCAATGCACTGGAATCAGATCTAGGGTCCAAGGAGTTAAATAAAATGTACTGTATATGCTTTAGTGTAAAAGAAAAGGCAAACAAATGAAGGTGAACTCTTTTTGCAAGGAAAGGCAAACAGAAGGTTAATTAGCACTTCTCATAAATTATTTCCAGACATCCTCCATTCCTCCTTGTCTGAAAATGTATTACACATGCATATTAAAAAAGTGTGATGCATTCCCAATATAAGACATGTTCATTGTAAGGAGAGGACAGGATATCTGAATGGGACCTGAATGGGAGACCTTAGAGGAAAGCTACTGATAAAGTGGGCCTGTCACCTTGAATTCAAGTTTGCATATCTGTGAACTTTTTTCAAAACTTATGCTAATAAAACACTCAGTGCAGCACATATCTTAATTAGCATATTAAAGGAGCAGTAAACTTTTTTATGAAAAAATATATATTGTAGGGATTTTCCTATTGAGTAAGATAAGGGTACTCCCACTGCTGAGAGATTTATATTTCCAGAGTTATTACAGTTTAAACCCATGTTTTTTTACATTAGCAGTGCCCTCTAGTGGTCAAATTCCAATTAGTTTTCCTGTTAGATTCTAATGGAGAGGAAAGTCAGAAAAGTCAGAGACATACAGTTCTCCATAGAATGTGATAGAAACTGCCTGTCACTTCCTGTCAGAACTATCAGGAAGTAAACACAGTAAATTCACTTCCTGATTATTTAAACTGTTATAAATTTTGAATAAAACATCTGACAGCAACGGGAGTGCCCTTGTTTTATTCAGCAGGAAATGCTCTGTAAAATATGTGTTTTCATAAATAAAAGTTTACTGCTCCTTTAAACAACATTGAGTGTGTCATATTTTCAGATACAAAAATAGGAATATCTCCAATTCTGAGCATCTGTTGGTCTTTTAACTAAGATACCTCCACGCGAACCTAAATTCAAGGTGAAACGTCTACTTTAATAAAATACATTTTGCACCAATATTAGGAACAGAACTAATGACAAGTGTGGCACCGCTATCCCCCTGAAAGAAAAGCAAGAACAGGGAAGAGAGGCTGAATCTGAATACTAAACACCCCCTGTGGTGTTAAAGTTATATTTTCTCACTTAACAGGTAGTTACCATGTTAAAATTAAAATTGAGTTGTTGCGGTTTGTGGATTTTGGAAATTCTAAAACGTTTTTCGCCTTTCTTCTGAAGTTACTGCTTAGGAAACTTGCGTTTTGTTAGCGTTTTCCATGTACCCTGTTCTCCTTGCTGTACATTACTGCTCCCAGGGGTTATACTGAGCCAACTGCATGTTAGAACTAGAGGAGCCAGACCCCCAGCCAGTCAGGAACACATGTACTTCCTGCTTGGATGGAGATAGTAAGTGTACTACTTCAGTGGTGGGAGCATAGAGAAGAAGAGGTAAAACTTTTTTTTAACTGATAATAAAATATGTTATTGCCCTACTCCATCCACCCTCTTCAGTTAACCCTTTCAGTGGCAGAGGGGTATGCAACGCATTGCAAAGCAATGCGTTGCATACCCCTCTGACACTCAAAGGGTTAATATTTTTAGTGAGGTGAAACACTGGCTCTCCAGCTTTTGCTGGTAAATGCACATTCATAAACATTTGCACATACACATTTGCACGCACACATCTGCTTGCAGTCATATTCACTCGCATACACATCTGTCCACAACAGACGGTTCACACAA
Source organism: Rhinophrynus dorsalis (assembly GCA_037306005.1). Taxonomy (NCBI): domain Eukaryota; kingdom Metazoa; phylum Chordata; class Amphibia; order Anura; family Rhinophrynidae; genus Rhinophrynus; species Rhinophrynus dorsalis. The sequence continues at coordinate 606,740,684 of CM074718.1, forward strand.
ACAAGGAAATGTAGAGTTGAGAGGGAAAGTGGTGACCTGATGACATGAAGTCACTACTGCAACACCAGAAAAGCCATAAAGTAATCCACCTTACATACATTTTCAGCTCATTCAGTCAGTTTATACAACTCATCAGCTATAATGTGAAAAAAAAAATAAAAATCGGGAAATGTTAATTTATAAAGGGTTTTTGGTTAAAACTTGATTATTCTGATATAAATACAAAACACACATGATAAGGTCCCTTTTCACAATGTACTGACTGCAGCGCTCTCATCCCTCCGCTTCCTTGACTCTCTAAAACTAGGCCAGAACATGCAGCCTCTTAGAGATCAATCAGGCAGAAGTACTAAGAATGTGGAGCTATTCCAGGGAACACCAACTGCATCATAGGGAAAAAATAAAAATGTCTCTTCAAGGGTTAACATTTTGTAACTATTATAATTCTGCCCTTGAACATTGCTGACCCTGTAATTGTACCAATCTGCCATCTTGTGCCTTTAATATGTCATAATCAAGAACAATAAACTTCTCATTTTAACATCTGGTAAATACTGCGGCCGTTACTACTAATGACATGATTTAACCTAATAACCGCTAAATCCAAGTTCCCGGACAAACAGGTTTTGCTTTCACACTACCGTGAGGGTCAACTGAGTATTTAATGAAGCTAATCAGCAAGTTAATTAGTAGCATCTTCCCCAGTCAAAATGCAAGTTCTCAAGTCTAGATCTGAGGTATCAGACAAATGCCCTCAGGAGACACTGCTGTGCCATATCCACAAGACAACTGAGGAGCAATTCTAGAGGAAACTGCAATGCATTGTAGGAGACCAACAAAGCTTCCAATTAATTTAACTGTGGCTTTTAACCCATGAATACTTGAGGTCTCGCAAAGCAATGCAGTGGAGACTTCCCTAGCATTCAAGGAGTTAAAACATCCATTTAAGCCAACAGAAGTTTTGGGGATATTTATTTCTCCCCTATAGTGCAGTTTGTTTACTCCAGAATTGCTCTTTATTTTTTTGGGGGGAATAAGGCCCGTACAGCCTTACTCATAAGCTAAATTGGTGCAATTTGGGGACAAACCAACTGAATCATAGGGAACAAATGTACATTCCCAAAATTTCAGTGACTGAAATGGGGTTTTTATCCGCTTGAAATCTAGCAGGCCTCCAATACATTGCTAAGCGATGCAGTAGAGATCTCCCTTGCATTCAAGAGGTTAAAAGATGCCAATCCTATATAATAATTTGGTAACAATGTTTGTCAGAAGCATCATGCGCAGTAGAGACTGCCCGCTCCGCGGCTGATACAGAACGGGGCACTCCGAATTCAGACCGGAGTCCTCTCTGTGCACCTTCCTGGGACCAAGGGGTCCCAGGAAGGTGCGCAGAGAGGACCATGGTCTGAATTCGGACCACCCCACTCCGTATCAGCCACAGCACGTTCCGACAGTCATGCGCAGTACTGACTGCAGTGCCGCCAGTATTGCCCCGTGTACACAGGCTTTAAATCTAGTTTAAAATAAAGGGATTGTTTATTCTCTGTGGCTCAGCTGGTTTGCCTCAAAATTGCTCCACTTTTGCTAAATAAGCCCACTTATACTGTCACTGTAAAATTACATGTATTGATCAAAAAGAGTGTAAAAAAAAAAAAAAAAGTGTGTGTCTGTGTGGACCTGAAAATGACTGACAATACGAATAACTTTATTCCTACCGATGGGATGTTTACAACAAACAATGACTCTTACACCAGAGATCAGCTCCTACCCAAATGATATGGAATCAGGTAGAGACAGCCCTATACCGCTCACTAATACATGTGTGTTATAGCCTGAAAGTGGACTGATTACCCTCCACACTGAGAGGGATCATCAGTATATTATACATGCCTAAGCGGTGCAGAACTACAAGGCATTCATACACACATTGATTCTCCTTTGTATATTCAATACTCTAAAATGTGCAATTCTGAGGCAAACAAAGTGCACCATGGGATAGAAATCGATAATTCAAAGACGGTTTTTAACCACTTTAATGCTCGAAAGATCTCCAATGCATAGCAATGTGTTGGATACCTCTCTAGCATTCACAGAGCTAAAAGTTACATTTATATCAAGATGAATTTGGGAATTCTTGTTTGTACCCTATGGTGACCTTATTGTGCTCCAGATTTGCATCTCCTGCTTACTGAATATGACCCATAGATCTTTATGGTCTTCTTTTTAACACAGCTACATACCCAGACATAAGTTGCTTGCAGGGCTTGTCATACTCGGAGTTGTTAAGCCTGATTTCCTCAGCAGTTGGTTCCGGGTAACCAAGCTCAATATTATCAGCCATGTTCACAACCATTTTGACAGCAGAAGCAGTGAGGACTTTCTCCATCATAGATATGTTGAGGGACACGGTCCCCAAATACGTAGAAATAAACAGCGGGCACTTAACAGGTCATGCCTCGTTCCTTCTCATAAAATCTTGATGCAAAACGATTGAGGCATAACAGGATATAAACTCCCTTTAGACCAGAACAATGTTCTTAAATATTTCATAGGTCATTTCCCTTTAAAAACAATCCTTAAACAGCCTTGTTATAATACAGTTGGCATGCAACAATATACATCATCCAGTCTTTGTGTTTTGTATTATAAAGTGAAATAGAAAATAATCCACGGCTGCTAGCCTCTCTTTATGTCTTTTAGTGCATTTTCCAACATATACCATTGCCCCTCTAAAGGATTAAGTTCCAAATTTTCTTCTGATTCCGGTAAAGTCTGAAAATCCCGTTTGAGGCTCACATGGTAGAAGTGACAAAGTGAAAGAAAGCTCAAGAGCTTCAACCCTCTAGGTAAAAGAACTTATCTACAAACGTGCTCTGCTACTAATAAAATGTGGTTCTGCAAGTGTCTGCTTTGTGAAAATTTACACACAGAACTGCCCAAAAGGTGTGTCTACATAGTGACCAACTCAGGCTCTCAGCTAAACTCACCAAACTGTCTTGTAAACTAACCCTGAAATATGAACCTGCTTGAACATACATTCCACCCACCTTTGGAGAAAAAAAATACAACTTATGTCAGTAAATGAGCAAAATTACTTTAACCCATTGAATGCCAGAGGGGTCCAAAATGCATTGAACACCTTTCTAGCATTAAATAATTGCTCCACTGACAAAAAAACAAAAAAAAACAACTCACCAATCTGGATTGCTATCCCTCTATGAAAGCAATGAGAATGGCCAGGCTCCAGGGTGAGAAGGAATGATCGCTACAGTATATAAATTTGATATTTAAAAAAAATTATAATAATTAAATAAAAAAAATAAATGCAATTAAAAAAATGCACACAAGAAAATGTATGGAGTAAATCAACTGCACCACTGGGTGAAAATAAAAATATCCCTTAAATTTAAATGGTTCTTTAAAGCAAAGCAATGAGTTTGAAACCTCTATCGTATAACCCTTTGAGTGCTAGAGGGGTACGTAACGCATTGCAAAGCAATGCGTTGTGTATCCCTCTAGCACTCAAAGGGTTAAGAGTTCAAATCACTATTTAAGTCAATGGGAAATGTCTTTTATGGGCCTCCAGAGGGCAGGAGTCACATGCGTAACATCAAATTGGTAAGCCCACTCACATGACCCTAATGAAGAGACATTTGCTCTATGAATTTGATAGTTGGTTGTTACAATGCAGTGATTGTTTTATGTTCTACCTACCTGCCTCCAAGCAATTCTGGGTTACAGATCCACTCTATCCCTTTGCGTGGAGGAGAGATGTGCAGTGCCTTGCACCACTTTGGAACACCACGCTACTAAACATGCTCATAGGAATGACCAAAATCCTGAGGCGGATACATTAACTAGAACTGTATTCTGTGGCAAACCGACTGCACCATAGGAAACAAATATTCTCGTCAATTTACATGGGTCTGTTTTAATATGGAAAAATATGTATTGCACGTTTCATCCTATAAAATAAGAGCATTCTTACTGCCGAGTGATTTTTTTTTCCATTCAAAAGTTACTGCTGCTCAAACATTTATGAGTACATTACCTACATGGCCTGACATTTTATGAAGGTGCTGTTACTACATCAGTGTATGTATCGCTCTGGTCAATTGACTAAAAGCGACCATAATGCGCCACTGTAACAATTAAGCCCATGTAGGTACTGCATCCAAAAAAATGAAAGTTTGAGCTGTAAGAACATCTTAGTAGTGTGAATTCCCTTGTTTATTCAGCAGGATAAATACTGTAATATATGTAAATTTCAGTATGAAGATTATCTATCCCTTTAATCATGCAATGCACTGGAAAACATCTCTAACATCCAAGGGCCCCAAGTAAATCAATGAAAATGTTTCCCTTATAGTGCACTTCGTTTTCACAGCTCTACTTAGTACGCTAGCCTATCTGGAAAGGAAGGCCAACAACCGTGGGTAGCAAACTGTAAATTCAGCCCAATTTATAAAGATAAAATATACAAGGTTCATTTAAGATCTCTCCTCCACAGTGCTTGCTTACAGGTAAAAATGGAATTTGAACTCAAATAAAAAGTTAAGCTGGAACTGTAAGAGTATTATTCACTCTGCTCTAAAAAGGAACACAGAAAAATCAATCCATCATGAAACAATGAGCAACACAGCAATACCAGTTTTTACACTCTGTCCAGAGGGCATCAGGAGCAAAAGCTGATGTACTACCCAGAATCCTGTGCTGCAGAAATAGCATGCTATCTGATTCATTGACTTTGAAAGGTGGGTTTCAGACTTGCTTGTCATATGTAAATATACTGCAAAGTGGCTTTGTTTATTTATATCGCACTTTTTTATCTATTCGTGAACAGGAATGCACATATCTAACTCTATTGTTGAGATAAAGTAAAAAATAGTTTTTAGTAGAAGACCAATTTGGCATTATTTTGTGCAGTAATTACCTGCACTCAAATATAAATACAATACGTTCTTTTATATAACACTGTGTTTTAATCTAAGTTAATGACAAACTGGAAATGTATAACTTGATTGTTAGTATGTTTTTATTGCACAAGTGAGTTAGTGTGTGTGTTCAGTACTGTAAAAAGGGAACTGTGACTTTGAAATTAGAGGCTTTTAATTTGTTTAATAGAAACACTCACTTAATAAATTGCACTTCATACACTGTATTTTTCAATAGCTGCATCTGAACTGTGTTGTAATCTGTAACTGAACAGGGACATATTACTACAATCAAACAGAGGCTATAGCTCATTTGAATCATGGACAGGACTTTCATTCTCTCTGGCTAATCCCATTCAGACTGAAAGTCTATGTGGAGGTGAAAACTAAATACAGACCTAAAATGGCGCACAGTGACTTTAGGAATTTGCAGATAAAATACAAAAAAAAATATAAACTGATATTTTAATTGCTGTATAAAGCCCTCCTCCCATCATAAATTTATTTAAACACATACCCCGTGAAAGTGTTTCTTAAACCTGGTAGTGTATAGAAAATATTTAATCTAAATGGCATACACCAACACATTAAAGCCATTTGTTCACGGGTGAAATCGAAAACACGCCAAATACCACGCCTTCCAAATGTTTCAGACACCTGACCCACTCCCTCATATTACTGAATTACAAATAATGCATAGTAATTTTGTTGTTTATGATATTTTATTTTAAAACACAAAACACAAGAACCAATTATTTTGCACAGTTATTTTGGATTTAATTTGGGAAACAATTTTAGCCCCTTAAAGCGGAACTACCACACATGAATAAATCTGGCCCAAATAAATACCCATCTGGCGACTAGCTGATCTATAGCGCTTGTCGCCAGATGTATTACCTGGTGTTTGAGAAACGTATGCAATCTTTCCATAGGGACGCCTGTACGCCTGTGCTGTCAATCCCTTTTGGAGCCAAACAGCTCCTAGCAATGCCTCTTAGAGCAGGCTGGGACTGACAGCGCAGGCGTGCAGACGTCACTATGGGAAGTTGTCTGCTCTGTTTCCTGCCGGTCAGTCCGGGAACAGTGTACATTTCTCAAACACCAGGTAATATTTCTGGTGACTAGCACTACTGAGCAGCTAGTCACCAGATGGGTATTTATTTGGGCCAGATTTATTCATGGGTTGTAGTTCCACTTTAAAGACAGCACTGTCCAGGGTGTGGTGGTCTAGATGACCAGGGCACTATTTTTCACAGATGCATTCTGGGATTACAGTGTGGTGTATAGTCACGCTGGGATCCCAGAATTCCATAACATGTCAGGGATTCCATGACGTACCAATCCTTAAAGTTCAGACACGTGTGACTGTCCTGGCACGTTGGTCGTTAAAGGATTAAAAAAAAAATTTTTACAAAACTGAAATATGTTGTTTGCTTAAGTATTCAACCCTTGTGCTGTGGAAGTTCCCAGTTTACACAGATGAAAGAAATTGACCTAACATGGGTACAGTTACCTTTCCACTGGCCTTCACCCGTGAGCCATTTAATTTGCTGGTTACAAAGCCAACTGTTGAAGGATCATTGGTCAGTCTCTGGATCTGAAAACCAAAACAGCATTCTACAGTAGATCAGTATAAAGCAATATAAATGCGTAGATTAACCCAGTTTCCTTGCCCGTGGGAGAGCTGTAAGCACTATTGAGGTCTAAACCCCCAGTTCAGCATGCTGGTACAAGTCAACAGGTGTGTGTCGACACACCAAAGTTCTCTATGTGGTCCTTAACCGTAATTCACCCCCAGGATCTTATTTGTTCCCTATGGTGCAGTTAGTTTACTCCAGAGTAACTCATTTTATAAGTAAGCTGAGGTTCTACCATTATTCAAAAAGGGCCAAGATCTAAACAAGGAAATGATAGACCTGGGAGCTTAGAGGGTAATATATTAGAAGGGTTACTAGCTGATAGTATTCAGGACTATGAAGAACAGATCAAACTAATTTATTTGCATTTTACAATTACTACAAGTAGTAATTGTAAATGGATGGCAGAGAGTTGTTGGAAATGGATCCTTTTCAAGTTGATCTAAAGTTGTAAGTGGGGTACCACAAGGTTCAGTCCTGGGCCCAGTGATTGACTAATTATTAATGATCTCGGAGTGGGAACTGAAAGCAGTGTCTCAGTGTTGCTGATAACATTAAGTTGTGTAACTACTCTGCAGAAAGATTTAGATTAACTGAGTGAATGGGCTAAAAAGTGGCAGATGAGGTTTAATACAGATACATTTAAGGTTATGCATTTGGGCTGTAGAAACAAACATGCTACATCCTATATAATAATTCGCTAAAACGTGTGTAACGCCGCCACAATCATGCGCAGTAGAGACTGCTACGCATGCTGCAGTCATGCGCAGTAGAGACTGCTCGCGCCGCGGCTGATACAGAGCTGTGCTATCCGGCTGGCTGTGGCATTGTGGCCGTGTAACGGGCTCTTCAACTAGTATACAATAAATGGGAAACTACCTGTACAATCCTTGTTAGAAAAAGTTTAGGAATACTGATAGACAAGACTTCACAGCAGTGTGCAGTGTCCCCCAGCTGCTGCAAGAGCGAACAGGGTACTATCCTGTATAAAAAATATAATTCTATCTTGGTAAGTCCTCATTAAGAATACAGAGTACAGTTTTGGGTTTTTGGCCACTTGGGGGTTTATTGGCTTCAGTAGGGCTTGTGAATCAACAAGGGTGATATGGTATGGGCTGAACTTGATGGACCCAAGTATTTTTTTCACCCTCATGTACTATGTAATTAGGTATCACACCACCCAGCCATTACCAAGAAAAGAAGGTGCCTCAAGACTCAGCACTAAAACAAGAAGCCATGGAGTGGCCAACTTTGAAGGAGCTATAGAGTTCCGTGGCTGGAAGTTGGGTAATGATGCACCAGTCAACCATATCAAGAGCTCTGCATAACTGACCTGTATGGGAGGGTAAAAAGAAAGAAACATTACTCAAAAAGTACCATCTAAAAGAACATCTGCCAGAAAGCATTACAGTCTTTCTAGCTGCAAGGTGGGAAAAGGTTTTGTGGTTAAAAGAGACCAAGACAGAGGTTTCGAGCCAAAAAAAAGCACCATGTGTGACGCAAACCTAACGCTGCCCAAGCCTCAAGACCACCATCCCTACAGTGGTGGCAGCAGCATCCTGTGGGGATGCTTCTCACCAGCAGGGACTGGGCATCTTTTTAAAATTGAAGGAAGAAGGGATGGAGCAAAATACAGAAGTACTGCAAGAAAGACTGCTTTAGTACACTAAAAATTAAGCTGGGGAGGAAATTCAAGGATCCCAAGCAACATTGGAGAGGTTCCAGAACAAAAAAGGCGAATGTCCTACAGTGGCCCAGTCAAAGTCCTTATCTTAATTCCATTGAGAATCTGTGGAACTATTTGAAAATTGAGGTCCACAAAGAATGTTCAACCAATTGCGTGCAAAGCTTGTACACACTTACCCTAAAATACTTAAAGCTGTTATTGCAGTGAAAGGTGGCTCTACCAAATATTAATATGTGTAAGGTGACTACTTATGCAAGCAACATTTCAGTTTTTTTAATTCTCTTATAAATATTTATACATATAACCAATGCTACATCACAGTAACAGATTCTGGGCTTGTGTTTGAGTTTGTGCCCTGCATAGTTATATCTTTTTTGCCATTTTGTTACGTAAAACAAGGGTACTGCCACTGCTGGCATATTCAAATCCCAGGGTGGAACAATTTCTCTGATAGTGGGTTTGATCTTTGATCCAGATGAAATATATCTCTTTATAAGATAATCCTCTGCAAACGGGGTAGCCAGAACAGCTGATAATGCTGAAAGTTGAACTTTGATATAAGCTGATTTTAACCCCTTCTGGAATCCGTTTTGCAGGAAGACCAGGATTTTTTGTGAAGATAGAGAGGTACGATCTAGCTTATGATGGGAACACCAGTTATAGAAGGTGGACCACACTCTATAGTAGATTTTTGTAGTGGAAGCTTTTCTGCCCTGTAAATAATATCAATAACTGCTTTGGATGTTCCTTTAAGTCTTAAGGAGTCCCGCTCAGCCTCCAGGCCTTGAGTTTGAAGAAAGCCAGATCTGGATGAACTAGGGGCCCTTGGGTGAGGAGAGCTGGTTGGAATGGTAGAGGCAGTGGTTCTTGAACTGAAAGTTGAAGATCTGTGTACCACAGCCTTTGAGGCCAGTCTGAGGTGATGAGTTACTCCGCTTTGTCCTTTCTTATCTTGCAGAGTACATCCGTGATGAGAGGTAGAGGTGGGAACACATATGAGAGATGAAATCTCCATGGGACCTTCAGTGCGTCTTGTGCCAGCACTTGAGGATCCTGCCAGCGAGATATGTATGCTTGACATTGTTTGTTCTGTCTTGTCGCCATGAGATCCACTGATGGTCTTCCCAGACATTCTGCCACATACCTGAAGACTTCGCTGTTTAGACACCATTCCCCTGGATCTAGCTGGTGACGACTTAGGACACCTGAACACCAATGCAGACTTCCTGACAGAAAGAATGCGGTTAGGGCCAGAAGATTTTTTTCTGCCCAATGCAGGATTTTCCAAGAAAGGTTGTTTAATTGTATGCTCCTGGTTCCGCCCTGGTTCAGAAGGTACTGAACAGCAGACACACTGTTTGATCTTATCAGGACTGCCCTCCTCTGTAGAGGGGTGCTGAAATGGCTGAGAGTCTTCCATACTGCCAGGAGTTCCTTCCTATTTATATGCAGGCGTGATTCCTGAGCTGTCCACTTGCCTTGAACGGACTCCTGCTCCCAGATAATTCTGTTCCGGTACTCTGAAAGAATTTTCAGGTTGGAATTGAATGGATCCTTCCTGTAAAAGGTCAGGAAATTTGTATGACGGGCATGAGCCCTTGCCCAGGGAAGTATTTGGAAGGAGGAGGACAAATGCCCCAGGAGCCGCTGAAAATGCATCAGACTGTGCACTCTTTTGACAGAAGACCAATACTGTGTGGATGATGTGAGTCTGTCTGTCTGTCTAGGGACAGAGTAGCTATTCCCAGGTTGGTGTTGAATTCGATTCCCAGAAATATATGAGATTCTGGGAGGGTAATAGAGAACTCTTTTGTAGGTTGATTACCCAACCTAAGTCTGTCAGAAATTTCACACAAAAGGTGAGTGCTGTGTGTTGATTTCTACCTGGATGACTCTTATCGAGATATTGTCCAGGCAGGGTATCACTTTGATGTGGCGAATCAGTCTTAGTTCTGCCATCGCAATCGCCATAATTTTGGTGAAGACCCTCTGGGCTGATGCTAGTATCACAGTCTACCTTTGAGGCCTAGTTCGCCTGTGCTTTCTTCCTCTGTGGTGTCCTCTGCATTACTATGTTTGTTACAAGCACTGGCTCAGGCGCCTGTGTATGGGCCTATTCTGGGTGGCCTAATTGGGTCCCACCTCCTTCATAATCCTCCTTGGGGCTAGGAGTCATTGCCCTTACGTGGTATTTCTGCTATTGTGTCTTGTGCTCTGTTGTGCCCTGTGCCTTATCTGAGAATCCGCTCTGTGTATGACTCCGGCTTGTCTGACTACCCACATCGGTTCTGACCTGTGGCTCTGGCTGACTACTCGCTCTGTGTATGACCCTGGCTTGCCTGACCAGTGGCCCTGGCTACTACCCACTCAGTGTAGCCTCCAGTTGCCTTTCCTGAGGGCCTGGTTACTTTTGATCTTTGCCTGACCAGTGGCCCTAGCTCCTACTCGCTCTGCGTAGTCTCCAGTTGCCTGACCAGTGGCCTGGTTACTCTCGCTCCATGTAGTCCCAGGCTCGTCTCACCTGCAACTCTGGCTACCTACTCGCTCCCTACACTATCTGTTTGTCTGACCTGTAGTCTCGGTGCCTCCTGGCTCTGGTCTGCTCTCTGTTGCCTCCGTTCGCAGACCAAGTGGTGACTTACACATATTCTACCATTCTTCTGTTGTCCCGCTTGAGCTGCTTCCCTAATCTCGAAATCTTGAGTAGTGCAGTGCACAGCGCAGTGTGCAGCTCCGGAGGGACCTTGGGTCCTATTTACATTTGTCTGGGGTTCTGTGTGGGCGCTACCATTATTGTTGTTATAATAAATAAAGGTGGTTATATTTTATCTTTGTGTCTGTCGTTATTTGCCTGATTATCGTGACAGCTAATCCAAATAGGAGGACTCTGTATTGGTAATGTTTCCCAAACACATGAAACCTGAGGTACTTGCAATGGGATTCCCTGATGAGGATGTGATGGTGCACTTCCTGCAGGTCCAGTCTGGTGAGAAAAACTTGAGGGAGTATCATCTTCAATTTGAAATGTTTTGTCTTTAAAAAAAGTGTTCAGTCTCTTGACAGACTGAATGAGACGCAAGTCCTTGTAGGCTTGGAAACAGGAAAGAATGTTGAGTAAAAGCCTGTGAACCTCTAGCGTAGGGGAACTTCCTCTATAACTTGGTTCTGTAATAACTGCTTGATTGTCTCATCTGCTGGATTTTCATTTTGTGTTTCACCACCGATGTTCTGAATTGGTGTATCCTGGTAAAAGATCGAAATTCCAGTGCATATCCTTTTTGTATAACTTCCAGTGCCCATCTGTCGTGATGTATCAAACTCCAGGCTTGCTGGAACTCCTCCAGTCTGCCCCCAACTGGAGGAGGGGAAGGGATGGCACTGGCTTCATTGATGACATTGGCCCTTGTGCTGGAAATCTTTACAATATCCTGCTCTTTGGGCCTGAATAGATCCTCTTTTCTTCTGCTGATAATTTCTCCCTGGGCGGTATTTCCTGGACTCCTGAAATGACTGACGTCTAAATTGTCCAGATCTGGAAGGAGGGCTCCTAGGTTTCTTTCCCTGCTGTAGAAAAGGGCTCTTGCCTCCTGAGGATCACTTGATGATTTCCTCGAGCTGATCACCAAATAATTTTGAGCCTGATAAAGGTAATGACACTAGCCAGTTCTTAGAAGATGGATCTGCGTCCCAGAACTTAATCCACAGAGTTCTTCTTGAGGTAATAGATAAGGAAGAGGATTTTGCGAGCAGACGAGTGTTGTCAAGAGAAGCGTCACAGGAGTAATTTATAGCATTTTAGATGATGCCTAGATCTTTCAAAACACTGCTTCTTGAGACTGACAATTCTATTTTTTCTTCATGTTCAGAGAACCAAATGCGCATTGTATGAAATATAGAGGCCATAGCAGTGGCGGTCTTCAAATTTTGGCCAGTGGCAATAAACTGCTTTTTCAGTGCACTGTCTGCAAGTTTGTCCATGGGATCATGGAGAGTACAGCCGTCCTCAAGTAAGATGGTCGTTCATTTGGATGTTGTGTATGACAGGTTAAGGTACCATCATCTGAAAATGGATACATACGTTGGAATCTTCTGGAAAGAGAGCTACGCTTATCTCCTCATTTCCATTCAGACGTGATGATATCCTGAATGGAACTGTGTACTGGCATTTCTGGCATGATGTTTTAAAACCCACAAATGCCGAATCTAACACATTAAGATCTTTTTGGAATTCAGAGAGGCCTAGAAATTCTCTCATAGTCTTGACCAAATTATCCATTCGGTCTAAGGGAAAGCTGCCCGTGTTGTCAGTTATTTCACCCTCCTCAGCCGAGGATGCTGCAGATTCCATTTCCGTGAAGCCATCTTCCTCGTCCTAATGACCCGGAGGGTCCTTCAATCAGCCAGAATGTTGCGGGTGTTTTCTAGCTGCTTCCTGCATGGAAGAAAAAGTCTCCTGCATGGAGCCAGCTTCAAAAATCTTCACTGGTTGCTGTACGCTTTAAACAATCTCCAGAGTTTGGCAGGGTCTGCTGAAGGGAGTTTCTGGTCACAACCTAAGCATGCTTTTGTCTTGGGGACTGATTTTTCCTCCTTGGAGGTGTCTCAGTGGATTTAGGTTTTTTGCTCCTTAGACATAGTGCAATGGTCAATAAGAAAGGATGATACAGCAGTAAGTCAATTAGTATACAGGATCAGACAACAATAATAATATAATAACAGGGAATAAGTAATTAAACTTACAGTGCAAGGACGCCATCCCGTTGGAGCTGCTTTTATGCTGGTGAACCGCTTCAAATCGCTGCTGATGCATTCCAGTGGTGAACCACGACGCGCTTCCTGTTTCCTGTATCCGGTCGGGGAAAGGCTGCAGAGAGCGCACCTACACCATCAGGAAGCGTGGGGCAACGGGAAGCCGAGAGAGAGAAAGACTCTGGGCACTGCGCTGGCCAGATTACACAATGAATGGGGGTAGGCTTGCAATGATTGAAAGACTGCCCAGAGTTACAGTAATGTGCTGATGTGACCGCGTGTCACGGTTTTTGAAGACTCTCAGACGTAAGGTTTGGTAAAAACTTAACTTTATTGAAAAGTTAAGGCAATCCCCATAGGGTAAACATAAATAATAATACAACAATAATTCATACGATAGGTTCTACCGGCCTTGCCTAATATACCGGGCAAGGCAACCCAAGTGACAGTAGCAATAACAGGCTCTACCAGCTTTGCCTATACCAGGTAAGGCAACCGTGAGATGACATATACCGGTTCTACCGGCCTCACCAATACCGGGCAAGGCAGCCCTAAGGAGTACGGATTGTAGGCTCTATCGGCCCTGCCAATACCGGGTAAGGCAACCTAAAGGATGGTAACGTGCAAAGGTTCTATCGGCCTTACCAATACCGGGCAGGGCAGCCTGAGCGAGTAGACCAGCTGTCAGATGACTATGACAGCAGAGAGGAATGGAAACTATGGTCTTACTCAGTCTATTGCCAGGGAAAATCAGACGACTGCTTAGGAGTGGACAGCGACCTACCCTCAGTACTGGATAGATCAGGAGCAAACCAACGTCCGCACGTTGGGACCAATGGTAGATGTCGCCACCAGGTTAATGGAGTAAACCAGCGTCCGTACGCTGGAACCAACAGTGTATATCGCAACCAGGTTTAATGGAGTAAACCAGCGTCTGCACGCTGGAACCAACGTATATCGCAACCAGGTTAATGGAGTAAACCAGCGTCCTCACGCTGGGACCAACAGTAAATGTCACCACCAGGTTTAATGGAGTAAACCAGCGTCCGCACGCTGGAACCAACAGAGTATATCGCAACCAGGTTTAATGGAGTAACCTAGCGTCCTCACGCTGGGACCAACAGTGTATATCGCAACCAGGTTTAATGGAGTAAACCAGCGTCCGCACACTGGAACCGACAGTGTATAAGCAGCAGCGAGAAGAACAATGTCGCCGGAGCGATGGGGCTAGAGCAGGAGCCCTTCACTCCAACGGGAGTCCACCAGGCGAGACTGATGCACTGACAGATGACCGGAACTATCGGAACCGCCGGTGGTGATCGAACCGTCTGAAGAGGCGGGCAGGCAGGAGACTCAGGAACTCAGAAAGATTAACCCGCTAGGTGCTGGAACGCAGGAACACTAGCATACAGGAACATAGGAACACTGGAACACCAGAACACAGGAACAGCAGGCCCAGAAGCCTGACAAGCAGGTCAGGCCAAGTGAAGTCAGAAACACCACGAAAGGGCAACCTGGAAGTGCTCAGACTGGGTTTAAAAAGGCTGTGTGAGGAGGGCTAATGGAAGACAGCCAATCAGGAATCCTCAGCAATTGACAGACACAGAACAGCACGAATCACGGGCACCGTGATACCGCGGTTTAGGCAAGTCATATATGAAGGTAAAATAATTTTTTTACAATGAAGCAGAGGAGAGAAATAACTCTCTGTCCTCCAGCTTGGTAGGACCAAATAACTGAATGGGGGGAGGGAGCCAGCAGTATTTAAAGCTTTTTGGATTGGTCCTACCAGCTGGAGGGTGGAGCCAATTACTCACAGTCTATGCCGTGGATCGGAACACAGAGGAAAAACAAGTTAACACTGAAAGAACTTTGGAACAAAGCATCTCCAAGCAGTGGGAGTAGATTTGTTTAACTAAACAGGTATATTATTGATATAGGGTTTTTCATAAAGGTTTATTAGTCCCTTAAAGACTGTGCTGGTGAAAAAAAGCAACAGCCAAATAAATTTTATGGAGTAAATATATGCATACATAAAGCAGATTATGTGGAAGTCTTTATAGCCCTTGTGAGAACCAGTGGGGTGTACAATGAGTTGCACATCTCTCTGGTCTTCAAGGGGTTAAAGGAGTAATGGGGACACACTGAAACAAAGAAGAAGCTGTCACCGATACACTCCAAAAAAACAGAAGAGGCCAATGTTAAAGGGGATGCATCATCTCAATATAACGTAGCATAAATAGCTAGGCTATATAGCGATTATTACTAAAATGGTCTTAATTTTTTATTTTTTAGCTTTATTTGTTGTAAATTTAAGTTATAAAGTCAGTCCTGCAGCCACTTCCGCATAGGCTGCAGTCCGTCTCTCTGCCTCTGCTCCCCTCCCTCTATCAAGCCTCCTCCGATGACATAAGCTTCTGTCTGTCAGCTGGAGTGTTCATTAGCTAGATATCAATCTCTGCCAATGAGAGCGCTCCAGCTTACAGACAGAGGCCTCCGTCACTGGAAAAGACTGGATAGAGAGAGGGGAGCAGAGCGACGGACTACAGTTACAGAGCAGGTAACCGCAGTCTATGTGGAAGTAGTCACAGGACCGACTTTATAACTTCAATTTACAACAAAAAAATTAAAATAAAATAATAAATTAAGACAGTTTTAGTGATATTCGCTATATAGCCTAACTATTTATGCTATGTTATATTGAGGTACACATCCACTTTAATTTCTTCACTGCCTGGTAAATGAACCTCACTAAATGTTAACCCTCTGAGCAACAGAGGGGTACGCAACGCATTGCAAAGCAATGCGTTGAGTACCCCTCTTGCACTCAAAGGGTTAACCTGCACATACGTGAATTTAAAGTATATTAAATAAAACCTTGACGGGCAAGGGAGTTTAGAGATATATGGCCATTCAAAGGGTTAAAAGTCCCACTTAGTAGTACTAAAACATGTGCCTTTTGCTGTATTGGCATCGTGTTCCGACCAGAACATTCACCAATACATGCAAATTTAGAACTAAATTAACGGAATTTCTGCACCAATCACAGAGTATGCACCAGTTAACCTTTTGAGTGCCAGAGAGGTATCCAACGCATGGCAATGCATTCCATACCTCTGTGGCACTCAAAGGGTTAAACTAAAATTAAAACGTACACTGCAACATGATTTTTATGGAAGCATCTGCCTTGCTGGGTATAGTATGTAAAGTGCTAAAACATTTATTTGTATTTAGTTGCTACTTATTGCAGTTGTTCTAGCGACATCTTGTGGATGCACATTAGCATTACTTCCAAATACCGAACTGAAATAGCACTTCAGGGTTTTTTGAAAGCATACACCCACCAATGTAAACAAACATCTCTAGTGACATTATGTAGCTGTCAACACTTTGAGTGTCAGTGGGGTGCCAAGCGCTGGATTTCCCCCTGCTACCCAAAAGGGTTAAATTGCTATTGTTAGTCTCAAAATATCCATCAACAAATTAGATTAACCCCTTAGTAACAGGCCACGTGTGCACGGAGACGTCACTTAACGTCCGGCTAACATTTTTTTATTATTTTTTTTTTAACCAAATGATTCCAGAGTCCACGAACTCCTTAAAGACCAGTGGTCCCGGGGTGTGTGGTGCTTTAAGGACCAGTTATGGATCACGTGGGGCGGCACGCCGAACGGAGGGACTGAAAGAGTCTTGGAGCGATCAAATTTGGTCCCCGGTATTACTCACCACGCTCCTGCAGTAATAGTACGGGACGTACCAGGACCCTTAAGTGCTGGACCAGCGTGACGGTCCGGGTACGTCGCCGGACGCGAAGGGGTTAAGGCGTTAAAAAGGTGTCTCCAGCACATTGAAATGCATTGGAGAAGTCTCTAAAAACCAAGGGATTAAAGGATCATCATAAAAAGTACAGTGTTTCTATCCATTTACTTATCATAAGCTAACAGCACAATTTGTTTTATTATTATTATTATTATTATTATTTATTTTTAGATTTTTTTTTTTTAAACCCTTTGGTAAAAAATAATCTTGTGTGAGACCACAAAAGGCTACAGGTTAGGCTTAATTAAGCTTTTACAAATGTCTTTAAAATTATCACTGAAGTCATCTGATATTATTACTAAAAGATGATTAAAACAGACTATACAAAATAGCAGATTATACATACTCCGTAACATTTAGAGCAAAATAGAAATTATATATACATTGTTGGTAACAAGTTTCTCCCTTTTCTAGTTGCACACATGACTGCATGTGCCCTACACAGGTCTAATAGCAGAGAGAGAATGTCTAATCAGTAATTTAGTTGATGGACCCAGCTAGTTATATTTGATACTCTTTGGACTGGATTCCATTGAAGGTCATAACATCGTAGATAAAATAAAACATAAACATTTCCCTACAGACTTCAATAGGAATCTGTAAACTAAATCCAGGGATCATACACGTCACACTCAATGTAGTCTAGGTATTTTAAATGATGGTAAAACTTAATAAGAAGAATATTAATATATAGCCTCCTAGTCGGACGCAAAGCTCTTTCAGCGTGCGCTCTCAGAATTAACCAAATCGGCAGCTGAATAATAGATGTTATTATCACCCAAATTAATTGTACTCATTTATCAACCTCGGAAGGATGAAGTGCTGAGTTGACCCTGCTGGGATCTGAACCTGCAACGTTGAGGTTTGAGCAGGCTCTGTAGTCAGGGCATTTACCACTGAGCTCTCTCACCAGCTATTTAAATGTATATATTGTAGTGTTTATCCCAGTGAGTTAAACAAGGGTACTCCCACTGTTGAGAGGTGTTTTATTTTATTCAAAAAGTTATTAAAAGATCAAAACTGATCACAGTGCCTTGAAACTGTACAGTGGCACTGCTGCTACACCATACTATGGACAGCTCTGGTCAGTTGACCATAAATGTTCATAGGATGGTGTAGCAACAGCTCTACTGTACAATTTCAGACCACTGAGATACTGCACAAAAATTTAAAAAAATCAATCAAGTTTGAACTATAATAACTTTTGAATAATAAAAAAAAAAAAAAAAAAAAAAAACTTTCAGCACTTTGAGTACCCTTGTTTTACTCAGTAGGGCACATTTTGTGGCTGTGAGCTGTAACAGAAGCTTAGAATCCTCTTATTACCAACATGTGAATAAAACGGTTCCTATACTCTGGAACTGGTTAAGCTTCACAGCATTAGTAGGGAAACCCACACAGTCTTCTGACTCCTAACAAACAGTTAATTTAACTAGTCTCCCTTGCGGGCTATGGGGCCACACATGCTGCCAACAGAGAAAACCATGTTGCCTCTCACTACTGTACAGCATTACAGACATCCTGTATGCATATATAAGCCTGATGCTTAGCACTCAGTGACTTAATATTTACTGTAATACCTCAAATCCTACCAATTTCAGGATGGTCATCAACTATTACACTGTTCATCCACTTCCAACCGCTATGAAAATCTAAGATGCCACAATTCTAGGATACACTAGACTTATAATAAGATTCCCAGTTTGGATTATTGAGAGGTCTCTTGCATTCAAGGGGTTAACAGCAGAATTTAAATCAATGCAATTTTTTTTGTCCACTATGTATAGTTATTTGCCCTATATATCTTTTTATTATATCAGTCTCAATGGGAGTTATGCACAAAGGCGTGATAAAGAGGTGAGAAGCGGAGAGGACTTCTCCAGTGATGTCACTTCTCCAGTTCCTATGAGGGAGATTTATAAACCTGGCGTTAGAGAAAAACTGGCTTTAAAAGTAGCATACATGTGTTAATGGGATTTATAACATAAGTTGCAACCGTTTTTAAAGTGCTTACGCCATCTAGTTGAGTTTTCTATTAAGCGGAGTTAGAGCAAGTTAGAGAAGTGGAACAGCAAATTTAGAAAGGAATATCACGAGTTGCGACAATTTTGCAACAGAATTATCGCCAGAATCTTAACGTCATGAATATGCTGTCCTTAAAGGGATAGTAACACTTCGTTTTAACTTTATTTTATTTTGTAGGCATTAGAAAAACATGAAGAATGATATAAGTCTTATAACAGAAGGGGACAATTTTCTTTGTATGAAAACAATGAAAGCCCTTCCCCCCTTGAAAAGTTTTTCAGCTTTTTCCATTATCTTAATTGAAGATTGTCCCTCTCTGCAGTCTACCTGGGCATCTCCCTTCTTATCTGGTTGAACAGGGGGGGGATACTTTGTTTGTGAATATCTCTTAAACCATAAAGGTTTCAGAGATAAGACTTATATCATTCTTCATGTTTTTTTAATGCCTACAAAATAAAATAAAGTTAAAATGAAGTATTACTATCCCTTTAAGCATTCCAGGCATTAAAAAGGTGAAATTTACTCACCGATATTTGTTTTTCCTCTGTGTCCTTCCACGGCATACAGTGGGTAATTGGCTCCGCCTTCCAGCTGGTAGGACCAATCCAAATTTCTATAAGTGTGCTCTGCTGCCTCCATTATGTAGTTATATAGTTGTCCAAGCTACAAAGGCAGTATAGGTTAGATATAGATCAGCTCAGAACCATTCATTTAATAGTTCCAGAAGTAACATATGTAGCTGAAATGATACATATACCAGCAATAACTACCAGGAGGGTTGCCGTGGAAGGGCACAGAGGAAAACCAAATATCGGCAAGTAAATTTCACCTTTTCCTCAGTGTCCAATCCACTGCATACAGAAGGACTTACCAGAGCAGTACCCCAGATGTTACTAGGGTGGGGAGCAGAAGTTCAGATGGGGAGGGCTGCTTCAAGCAGCTGAGGCTTGAAGATCCAGTCTGGATTGCCTGATGAAGGTTGATTCAGAGGACCAGGTTGCCGCTTTGCAAATTTCTTCCAGGGATGCAGAAGCTTTCTGTGCCCATGATGTGGACATGGCCCTGGTTGAATGAGCCTTAATGCTCTGAAGTGGCTCCATGTTGCCAGACTCATAGGCCAACTTGATGCAGTCTCTAATCCATCTTGTAATGGACGGCTTGGATGCTGCTGTGCCCTTAAATTTGCAGCAGAAATGGAGAAAGAGAGAGTCTGTTTTCCTATTGAGTTTTGTTCTGTCCAAGTAAATCTGAAGACACTTAACAAGGTCCAGATTATGCAGTCTCTTCTGTAAGTCATGATAAGGGTTAGAATAGAACGAAGGAAGGACTATCTCCTGGTTCAGGTGGAATGGGGAGATGACTTTTGAATGGAATGAGGCTTTTGGCCTCAGTACAACCTTATCTTGGTGGAATACTAAAAATAGGACCAAAATAACTACATAGAGGAGGCAGCAGAGCACACGTATAGAAATTTGAATTGGTCCCACCAGCTGGAAGGTGAAGCCAATTACCCACTGTATGCCGTGGATTGGACAAAGGAAATATGCATAATGACTCCATATTTATAAAAACATCTTTATTAATTTATAAAACAGACTTGACCTTATATTCACTTGCCATGCCATAAGGACTGTTCTTTAAAAACAGCTTTTATAAATCTCCCTCTATGTTATTTATGAAGCCTATGTAGTAATCCTTTGAGTGCCACAGGGGTACGCAACACATTGCTTTGCAATGTGTTGCATATCCCTCTGGCACTCAAGAGGTCAACATCTCCAAAGCTGGATAAACCTTAGTGCATTGGCGCCATAGTATAACATAGGAATTGGAGAAGTGCCGTCACTGGAGAAGTCAGCTCCGCTTTATCACTTTATCCTCCTTAGTGCATCTCTCCGATGTCTCTCTGGTATATACACAGGGATTTAGCCTTCAAAACTGTCAAGAATATCCAGAATAGTACAAACCAAAACATTATTCCTGGTGTCAGAAGAACTAAATCTGAACAGTGTTGGAACCTTCAAACAAAGTATGCAAATATTAAAAACAATCCATTTTTCTAACACCAAATTGCTTTTACCCAAACCATTTCACAATTAAATCTCCAATACTGACCTGCCTTTTGGGGACAGAAAACAAAAACCATTGATTAATAATTAACACAGTCAACTATACACTGCACTAAAAAAAAAAAAAAAAAAAAAATTAAGCTACACCATTTTCTTTAAAGCAGAAGGTGGATCGTGCTGGCTCCCGGGGTGTGAGTGCAAGAGTGAGTGATTGCATGTGAGTGATTGCATGTGAGAGAGTGCGTGAGAGAGTGCGTGAGAGAGTGCGTGAGAGAGTGCGTGAGAGAGTGCGTGAGAGAGTGCGTGAGAGAGTGCGTGAGAGAGTGCGTGTGTGATTGAGAGAGAGAGAGTGTGTGATAGTGAATTATTGTGAGTGTGAATGATTGAGTGTGTGAGAGTGTGAGTGTGTGACTGAGTGTGTGTGATTGAGTGTGAGTGTGTGCAAGTGTGTGTGTGTGTTTTTTGTCTGATGTGTTTGTGTCTGTGGTGGAGGAGCGAGTGGCAGCCATTTTGTTATTTCAGTTACTTGGATAGTGGTGGGTGGGCTGGATAGTGGGGGCAGGCCAACTCCCTGCATGATTTAAATCACTCCGCTACTGAATCACCCAATGGGAGCAGTAACTCCTCCTTACTTAACCCTCTGAGTGCCAGGGGGGTACGCAACGCATTGCTTTGCAATTCGTTGCGTACATCTCTGGCACTCAAAAGGTTAAGTTGAGGTAACATAGAAATATAACACACGGTGGCTCTTCAGTTGAGGCAGCGTAGCAATATGCTGAGGGAACAAATAGAAAGTGGTGTTTGAGGCTTGCCCTCTGTAACATACAGCAAAGTATCTCTTTCCCTTTAAGGAGAAAGGGCGGGAATCAGGAAGCAGAGGAGTGACAGTTGAAAACAGACAGTTAGTGAGGTTGACTGAAGAGATGAAACTAGTTAAATAAAAGAGTTGCTATTAAGTTTATCCCCGAGTTTGTATTTTATGGAAACATTACACCCTCGTACTGAAAGAGTGTATGGAGGGTTACAGTTATCTGTGGGAGGTGAAACAGTGTGTTTGTGGGGTCATGATCCTGAGAGTGTGTGTGGACCAGGAGAAGTTATTGATATCCCCTACTTCAGGAGCGAGTGGTAGCTATATTTTTTTTGTCAGTTGGATAGTGGTGGGCGGGCTGGAGGGGGCGGGCCAACTCCCTGTATGATAATCATGCCCCCATTCAATCACCCAATGGGAGCAGTAAAGTCCCCATTGAATCACCCAATAGGAGTTGTGTCTCCTAAGGAGACATAAATTATGTAATGAAGCATTCTGTTTAATGTGTGTTTGTTTTCTGAGGAGACATAAATTATGTTCTGTGTGTGAGGTACCATAAATTATGCAATGAGGCTTATTCTTATATATATATATATATATATATATATATATATATATATATATATAGATAGATAGATAGATAGATAGATAGATAGATTATTGGGTGGAGGAGGCTTTATTTTGGGAGATAGTTTCACTTTAACTTTTAGAAGTTGTCCTTTGGATGATTTCTTTAAGATAATGCAATAATTTAGACAAAGACTGATTGTTTCTTCCCCATCTTTGTATAAGCGACAAAATATTAAATCCATATTGCAGCAAAATAACACCTATACCAATTATAGTAATTAAACATACTGTGATTTTGCAGCTTGAACCCTATTGTCTGTGACTGGACAAGTTACATTTCACATCTGAAAATGCTTTCATAGTTCTGAAGAAAGTGCACAGCATCTCTCATTCAGACTGTGATAAAGACCTATTGTCTATTGCGAGGGGTTTGATAAATACAGACCTGAACTGGGGATCAATAGATATTGGCAATAACACATACAATACAAACAAAAAAAATGCATATCTAAATGCATAGAATTCATAAAAAGTAAGGTCTTTAGTTAAACAAATTACAAGCCATTTGTTTCTACAGGCAGAATGTAATGGATAAGTAAAATGTATGAAACAGTTTATATGCTTTTAGGCTGAGAAAAACAGCAGTACTCCCACTGCTGTGAGAATTTTAATTCTGAAGCTATTATAGGTTTGTTTGTGGTTTTTGTTTTTTTAATCAAACTAAATAACAACAGCAACAACTGGTGTCCAAATTAAAGGTTGTTTGTTTGTTTGTTTTTCTTTACAATGCACTCTGGTAAATTTTGAGCCATTGCCTACCACTTTCCATAGTGTTAGGAACAGCACCACCTGGTGACCACAATAAAAATACATTTTCCTTGTTTGTTTGTTTTTTTCCTCTTTTAAATAATAATAATCCTTTATTTATATATAAAATTAAGCTTTAATAAATTTTGAAAGAAAAATATCCAAGCAGTAGAGATGCTCCTGCTCGACTCGGCAGGAAAAGCGCGATTATACATTGTTTTCACTCAAAAAGGCCTTCAAGGAAAGGTGTACCTTTTTTGCAGATGGCATTAAGATAGCCAAAGGGCTTACATTCTTGGAGGGGTAAACCAAATAAGAAGTAATTTTAAAAAAGTTAAGGGAAATGGACAAAAGTACACAATTAAAACTGAAATGCCACAAAGGGCAAAACAATGCATTTCAGAGACACAAAACAAGGAATACATACTTAACCCTTTGAGTGCCAGATGGGCACACAACACATTGCAGAGCAATTCATATGGGCCATTTGGATTTTATGGCCATAGTAAGGCAAATGGGGGCATTTTTAGGAGGTGTTTGTTATCCTTTATGTCTTAACTAGTTGAAGAGCCCATTACACGGGCCACAGTGCCACTGCCAGCCGGTCGCGGGGCAGTCTCTACTGCGCATGACTGCGTCGTTACACACATTTTAGCGAATTATTATATAGGATGGAGGCACAAGACTTTAGCATGGAGTTGCTCACACCTACAGGTGTAACTAATTATCTTTGCAGAACTATGTCACTGTGATCAGTGGCGGAGGAAAGTAAACTGTGTTCTGTGTTTTCACATGGTAAATACTTCCTACTACAGTAGTAAAGGCTGTGGGAGCAAATAGGGAAACCGCATGAAACTTTTCAAAATACACAGATCAGTATTGGGAGAACTGAACTGTTAGGACAAAGTTTCTTCTGGCCACCAGATGGTGCTGCACAGGCATCAGCTTATCTCAGGGCTCACTGCTGCTAAATCAATGGTTCTCAATCTTTTTTGCTCAAGGCACGCCTAAACACATTCTGGAATTTTGAGGGCACCCACAATATCTTATAGGTAATTTGCCATGAACGTATTAAAAGGATAAAATAACTATAAAGCTATTCTTAGGTCTCCAAATCAGAATGCTGTAACATAAGGAAAAGTTTAAAATACAACAGTCACATTTTTGTCAAAGTTTTCAAAGAAAAAAGGTGGTACGGGAAGCCAGTTCCCAGGCCACATCAAAGCGCCATGGCACCCTGACTGAGAAACACTGTGATAAGTGTTATACCTGTTTGTTAATACATTATAAGAATGTCACAGCATTTATTTTCTGAAGAAATTGGAGCAATTCTGGAGAAACCCATAGGGGACAAATTAAGGGTATCACTGATGCACATGGGGCTTTTAACGCCTTGAATGCTACAGAGGTCCTCAACACATTGCCTCACCATGCACTGTAGACATTAAAAGCCCCATTAACATCAATGGGAATTGTGAGAGGAGTTTATTGAGTAACTAGTGCTGAAGAGATAACAGAGCCATCAGCAGAACAAGATGTAGAGTAACCAAATGAAAGATGATGATGTTACTTGCTCCAGAATAAGTGAGAAATTGAGAAGGTCACTCTTTTGGTACTCCACTGCAAAAGAAGAGAAATAGGAGGACATGAGTGGCCAATCTCCCATAAATGGCTGGATTATGCTTAGGCTGCGAAATACACTCATTGGTATTAGACGACAAGTGGAAAGGCACAAGCACAGGTTTTGTGCTCTTCTGGGGCTCTCTTTCTGAGCAGGCAGAGAGGGACTTAACAGCCCAATCTGAATGGGTTCAGGAACAGATGGAGCCACTCCCAAAAGAAAGACTAGCAGGACCCTGATGATGCCAGACTGGTGCCTCGGAACATGCTTATTCCGGCTTTTGTTCACAAACATGGTATTCTATTTTTATGGTCAGTGTAATGAGGTCTTCTACAGACTCCAATATGTCAACTCATATTAGTTCATGCCTGATGCCATCAGACATTATGAGATTCTTGAAGGCTGGATCATTCCATTGAGTGTCACTGACCTAGAAACAGAACCCAGTAACACTCATCCCAGGGTCACCTAAAAATCTCATACGGTAGAGAATACCCAATGAGGATCATCAAACAACGCCTTCATGGCCTGTAGGAAAGTGGTGAAGAAGGGAGTCAGCCAGACAGTGCAAGGTCAGGGGCAGGCAGCTCAGGTTCAGAATAGCAAATAGGGCAGGCAGAAATCAATGAATCCAATGTAATTTGCCGGATCAAGTCCTGGTAGTCAGAAACTGAATAATGGCAAGCAGCAAGGAAGGAGATACGATAACTAAGCACTGTTGGACTTTGGCTGAGGGTTTTTATATGAGAGGATTAGCACCTAACAGACTAATGTCTGTGTATTATAGTCTACTTTTGGTGCAACCTTCTGTTGCTTTACCACTACTGGTGAGCCCTTGCGACTGCGCACTCTCTCAACACTAACCTGATGTATTTCCACGATAACAGAGTATAGCATATTTTAAAGCTATTAAACTGATTGAAATCAAGAAGCACAAGGTATACGCTGATCCAAAGGACACATATAACACCTTGACAACAGGTGTTATGGAGTGACAGTTCCGCTTCTGAGGCTGTCAGAACATATCAGCTTCCACAAAGGGAGTTGGGTAAATTAACATGAACCCTAAGATGCTGTATCTTTAAGTAATTTAAAAAAAAGAAATAAAAAACAGCTACATGTTGTGCTAGTGGTTAGTTTTTAAAATAAATAGTATTTGAGACTGTGGAACAGTCTGCCACTTTACGCAAATTATGACAGCCTACATAAATGCATGCGAGAGATAAGTCTGACCTCGAACAGAGCTAATCAACGTATTGGGCAGGGAATTAAAGCGAGACCAAAACAGAAACATTAATTTCTCAAAAAACATTTATTTTACAGAAAGACCGCTAGGACAACATATAGGCAAATGTTAATTCTCAGTAAAACAAACTGATCTTTAGGTGAAAGGTCCACTTGAAGCTTCTTGAAGGGATCACTTCTGGACACATGGAACCTGATCAAACAATGCATAAAACACCACTGCAGCTGGCCATTTGAGCAATTATATTCCAGATCAAAATAATTTCACCTACCAATCTAAAAAGTTATACTTCTGCAGCTTTAGGCTGTAGTAGCAGTTATATCAGATCAATCAAGAGCTAAACCCCATGTCCCCAAGTGCCCCCAAACATATTCCTCAACCTTTCCATTATAAGGCAAGCTTCAAGTGGCTCCAAAAGGGACTGACAGTGCAGGCGCACGGACGTCACTGTGACGAGATGTCCGTGCTTACTGCTCCTGTGAGGAGCGGTAAAACGGAGAAATCTTTGGAACCAGGTAATATTTCTGGCGACTAGCGCTACTAAGCAGCTAGTTGCCAGATGAAGAATGAATGCATGTTAAGTTATTGAGGGTGGTAGTTCCCCTTAAACATGAAAGCAGTGAGTGATACAATGTGAAAATAAAGATGTAAACAAGAGAGCACACAGAGCATATGGTGCTGCAGTGTGTAACATTTTGTATTACATTCTGCTTTGATAATCTTCTGACCAGAAAAATTCTGGAAACAGAAACTCAATATGCTTACTGTCAGGGACACAACAAGAAATAACAGTAATAAAAAGTATATGCAATTTGAATGTACAAATTGCGTAATTGCAGAACATTCAAAGTCAAAATAAAGGATTACTTTTTCTTTAAATCAGCAGTAAACCCTAATCTAAGAGATTGGCTGTTTCCCTGACTACAGTTAAATTAATCCTTTAGCTCAGGGATTAAAACTTTCCTTATCGCATGATCAATCCCTTCCTGTATTTTCAGAACTAGGGGGAAGTAGTCTCCACTTCGATTGGTGACCAGCACTACTGGAACTTGGACTGACATGTCAAGCCCCCATGGAACCAGTGTACCCATTCAGTGCAGAAAGTATGTGGTATTTTGGCTCTGAGCAGGCACACTGGGTCTATGGGGGAGTAAGACATCAGTCCCACCTCTCAAAGTGCCAGCTGCAGATCAAAGGGCGCAAATGGAGCCCACTTCCACCTAATATTGAAAATACAGCATGGGATCAGCAATGCGACAGGGTATTAAACCAAACTAGTTTAACTGTAATCAGGGACACATGGCCAATCTTTTGGTTAGATTAAGGTTTTAGGATTTACTGTTCCTGTAAAGGAATAGTAGCAGTTAATAAGTAAAAAAATTGCATATTGTAACATGTATCCTCCTGAGTAACACAAGGGTACTGCAGAGATATGTTTTATTCAAACTTTATTGCAGCTCACACTTGAGTTGCTTTAGATGCACACGTTAGGGAGGCACGCGTTACCCACCCTAAATCCCCCCTTCACAGTACTTTAGACCAACCACTCCCAACCATACTCACTTTTTCAAGTCGGTGCTGAACAGCCCGAAGCCTGCCGGTGTGGTGCCAGCTGTAGCCTCTTGTGCCAGCTCAGCAACCTCTCCGCCTCCTCCGCTGTGGTCATGGTTATAGGTCAGACTGGTGCTGGCAGTAGACGGTGCACCGCTAAAACCGGACATGATGAAGCCTTAAATCAAGAAGAAGTGAAGCAGCAAGCTCTCTGGCAGCTACGGAAGCCAGGCCAGGTCAGGCGCTGAGAAGTAACGGTCACGTGACAACAAGGGGACTAGAGGAGCTGACACGGCGAACAGTAGAAGGCGGGGCTTGCACCATTAAGGAATTCCGGGTTTACCATGGAAACGACCGGTTCTCCAATAAGAAGCTGACTGGTCCTTTAGGGGCGGGGCTTTTCCCTGTGTATATGTGTGTATCACATGGTAAGTGTCAGGTGGTGTCTGGTTATTTGACTTCTTGTTGAAGCGTGTATTATCGTTGAGAGAAGGAATATAAGTGACATTGTTATCCTATTAACGGGATTTTCTAGTTCCCGAACATTCTGGGGCCACCTTATCTTTATTAGTAAATATAATTAATTGTGCCGCTACTAGCAGGGGGATTGTCACTGTTACATACAAAGGAAGAAAAGAGTTCCAGGATTGTAACCCTTTGAGTGTGAGAAAGGTGCGAAACGGTACCCCTCTGGCACTCAGAGGGTTAAAGGACAGTTAGCGCATGTAATGTCTACTTTTATGAGCAGGAGACTGGTATTGTAAAAATTATGTATTTATTGGCTGAGTGGATCTAGGATGCAAACACTCATAATTTAGGTCTCTTCTTCAAGCATAATAAGAACGTACCTAGGAACTCTCCCATCTTCTGTAGAGTCTCTGGTTTCTAAGGTGTAGTGGAAAAAGGGGGAAAATGAAAACGAACGACCCTGTGAGGAATCAATGGATAAGAAGAATGTTCCAATATCCAAAGGTGCGTACTCACAAAATAAAAGGCCGGGTAATGGTGTATACCAGACTCGGCAACTAGGTGACTGAGGATATAAAACTGCCCCCAGATGCAGTCTCACGATGAAGGGCTGCTCTCAGAAAACTCACTCCCCCTGAGCGGCTAGAGATTCTCAGATGTATAGCATGAAAAAAAAAAAGAGAGCGCACAATGGTATAGTACTTCACAGGTACATCAATAAAACAGTAAGTATATACAGGGCCGGATTTGCCATAAGGCAAAGTAGGCACCTGCCTACAGGCGCTCGCCAATGAGGGGCGCCTGCCAATGGGATACTTTTCAAAGAATTTAAAAAAAAAAATGGCCACCACGCTGGCTGCACCGGCGCCCACTCCATGTCACCCTCGCATTGCACCTCCCTGGCAGGAGGTCTGTCCTTTCCTACCTCCCTGGCAGGATATCTATTGTCTGTGCCTCCTTTGGTACAGTCAACCCTGTGGTTGCTGAAGATCCCTCGTCGGCTCTGTAGGAATGCAGAGCTCTGGGAGATGACATCATCTTCCAGCGCTCTGCATTCCTGAATAGGAGACCGCGCAGGAGCTTCAGCAACCACAGGACTGACTGTACCAAAGGAGGCACAGACAACAGATCTCCTGCCAGGGAGGTAGGAAACAGACAATAGGAGGCAGGCAATGTGAGGGCAACATGGAGATGGTGGGGGCAAGTTGGACCCGAAGGGGGGCATTGTGAGGGCAGTTTGGAGCTGATGGGGGGCAAGTTGGAGCTGATGGGACGGCAACATGGAGATGGTGGGGGCAATTTGGAGCTGATGAGGGGCAATTTGGAGATGGTGGGGGCAATGTGGAGCTAATGGAGGACAATGTGAGGGTAGCATGGAGCTGATGGGCAAGTTGGAGCTGATGGGGGGGCAATGTGGAGCTGATGGAGGGCAATGTGAGGGTAGCATGGAGCTGATGGGGGGGGATGTGGAGCTGATGAAGGGCAATGTGAGGTAGTATGGAGCTGATGGGGGGCAATGTGAGGACAATATGGAGATGGTGGGGAAAATGTGAAGCTGATGGGGGCAAGTTGGAGCTGATGGGGCAATGTGAGGGCAATAAAGAGATGGTGGGGGCAATGTGGACATTAGGAGCATTGTGGAGGTGTCCAGTGGAGATGGCCAATGGGGGGCACTTTAGATTTCTGTGCCTACAGGCTCCTGAGATGTAAATCTGGCCCTGAGTATATAGATATTGCACTCACATGTACAGATGGTCAGAAGACTGATATCAGTCTATCTGACAAACAAACTTGTGGAGAAATTGCTTCCGTCTCCACTTGGAGAGCAGAAATTCAGCAACAAGAAGACAGCTCCGGACACACAGATTTTTTTTATTTAGTGATGTATATAAAAGTGGCAAATCGGATAAAGCCCCGGTACCAATTGTGCACATTGCGAGTGGATTTCTCATAACAGTAGCCCCACTTGTAATAAAATAATCAAATATACTGTAAGTGAGTGCCCCACTTTGATAGAAAGCATACTGTAGAGACTTGCACAGTATCATCTATCCATGTCACATCCCTTTCATACCTGTACGAACATGCTTCAAATTAAACACAACAAATGATGAGAATAAATAATATTGCAGAGAAGCAATAGTTTAAATTACATTATGAAATGTGGAATTTCTTACCAAAGTTTTCTGAAGTTCCTTAACCAAAGATGAATACTGGGACTTTTTGATGAACAAAATGAACTGGCTAATCAACTAGGAGTAGTAAATAACGCACACTGATACAACATGGGAGCCAATAGGAAAAATATATAGTGGAGGGGGATTTACATAGCAAACGTCATTGCCTACAAAATAAACTCCTCCCAAATACAGGACTGTGGAGCGCGCAAAAATAGGTGACCTGCACGGGAGCAAGCAGCAACAGGACAGAAACAAAGATGGCGGATAAATTTCAAAGCAACGGTAAATATAACATTTATAATATCGTCAATTTTGCTTTTTTTTTTTACATTTCACTTAAAGCAAATACGAAATTTACAATAATGCTACTTATGTAACTGCTTGTTGAAATTAAGTAATACAATCCCTTTAAGTCACAGGAAACTTGTCACTTGAGTTGTGCTCAATAGGACACAGGTCAAGTAACAAACCTTTGATAACTGCAATTCACAATATTGCAAGAATTAACATACTATCTGAAAGACATAAGGTCCCAGATCCACCAGATATAGAATTTAACTATCTAACTGCCGTTTCAATATGCATACCTCTTGATGGAACACAAAATAAAATACATTTCCCAGTAAAATTTTGCATTACCACATTATAATCTTAAGCAATTAAAATAATTTATGGATATAGCAACACAATGATAATATATATACGAAAATATATCAGAGCATATATACCATAAAGATTATAATGACAAAATCATGTCTGCACACATCTCAGTAGCAGGGGTTAACAGAACTATGGACAGTAAGGACCAGCCAATTACACAATCCAAAGTTTTGTTCTGTCAGAATTTTCACAAGTGTGACTATTCCAACAGATCAAATCCATGCCCAGATACCACAAGCAGACAAAGCAAATCTGAAACAGAACCAGCCCAAAAAGTACCAGATCCAAAGACAAAGAAACAGAGGGAAATCCTCACAGACAGTAAATGCAAGTGTTAATTTAAAACACTATATCAAAGGAGCACAATGACATTCTCAGAACAACATTATTGTGAATTTTCTGTGCATATTTGCAGTGGACACAAATGCATCCCACAGCATTCATGCACAGACTTCTACACACACAATAAACAACTGACTATGCAAGTATAGCACTATCAGCTAACTTGTAACTCCCAATGATCTAAACTTGCTATCAGTCTGATCATATTGCTACGGTGATTGGACTGTATAACTTCCAAATATTATTCTAACTTTACAGCCAAATGGCTACTGGAAAATTATTTCTCAATAGACGGGCCATTTCCACTGAGAAGTAGTTAGGATTCCTTATCCCAGAATTTACTGGGTTATGACAATTTTGGAAGTGTATACAGTGTTATGTAAATAACTGAAATTATACTTTACCAATCCTATATAACAGGGTGTGCTCTTAGGCATGGCACAGTTTATCTCACTTCAGGAACCAGGAAATTCGGCAAACAAAAAGCCCTTATTTCCCCCGTACAATGTTTATATCACCTAAACCCCCTTAACGACCCTTGACGGTCATAGTACGTCATGGGTCGATCTGACCGTTCGCTGTTTGGGGAGTCCGGAATCGAAAAAAAAAGCTCCATGGTCCTTTAGTGACCACCGTGTGCCTGCGCGGTCGGTCGATAAGGGGTTAATATAAAGGTACACCCATTCTTCTCTCATAAGTCACCCCTAAAGAATTAGCATATGAGGTAATATAGATTAGTAAATACTATTTCAAGAAGTAGTCTACCATGTCACTAGGTAGCAGTCTACTACCAGGAAAAGTCAGGAAAGATCACTTGTCAATCAAAAAAATAATGAGGAAGAATTATAAAATTTAATTTGATGAGTGGCCTCTCTCAAATATGTGTAGTTCTACTTTCCCACATACAACACCAGGTGCAGGGAGATAACATTCCTCTACTATGAGGAAAGAGAGCCTCCCTATCCTGACTTCAAGGATGTTTATTTTTAAGAAAGTCTAAAAATCCCTTTCTACCAAAACAAAACTAATGTTGCTTAAAGATACAGCCTCTTATATACACAGACAAAATGGTTACTGAATAGCCTCTTTAACCATTTCCTTCCAGCAAAGAGCATACTCTCTGACATTAGTACGTAGCTGCGCAATTCACCCAATTGGTGCAATGGCATCTCACGCCCACTGATCATCTCAAATGGGTCCAGATAGATGACTGCTTCCTTTCCCCGATTCTCGTGCAGAATGGTTTGTGGATTGCAAAACAAGCTAGACTTTCTTTGTTCTCCACTATGCCCATGGTGGCCCATTCACTTAGGTTATGGGATTCAGTCAAATACAGGTCGACTTTGACTATTCCGGTATCTGTCATGACCCAGGTGTTCAGGAATCCATCCTTCCCCCCAGCCCTGGCCTCTAGAGATTTTCATAACTGGACTCCTATTCAGAACTTCTACTTGTCTCACTTTTTTGACGATCATCGCCAGCTGATTTCGTTTGATGCTCTCAATGACAAGTATGGTTTGCCAGTCTCAGAAAGCTACAGATACATGCAAATCTCTCACTTCCTCCGCACTACGTTGAAATCTTTCCAACCCCCGATTTGACCTGGCTCGGGGCACTCTGCTACAAATCTGTGTCTTCCCCGGGCCTTTTGTCTTCGATATAGGGTTGTGTTACTGAAACCTCTATCGAACACAAAACCAAATATATGTTGGCACTGGAGGCGGATGTGTGGCACATGTATACTATGGAAAACCTGACGGCCCAATTAGCCAACAGGTATGATACTTTCCTCTCTGTTTGGGAGCCCTGGATGTCTTATACCACCCCGGAAATTGACATCCAGGTTTCGTGAGCAGGTAGCCTCGCACCCGTGAGGGGGTAGGCCCTTCCCCATTAGTAAGCAACTTATATACCTTCTTTCTGCTCCCCATACTCCTTCTGGTGTTCCCCTTTCCCGTCCCCCCTCCCCTTCTTTTCATCGCTTCTTTATTTCCTTTTATTTCTTTAGACTTGCCTTCTCGCCTTATATTGCCTACCCTTAGTTCAATTTCTGCCTGTTGGTTTACATTATATATCTTGTATTGTAGCCACTTCTAGGGGACGTTATTGCCCCACTACCTTGATCTGGTACGTTTCCTGCATCATTTTTGAGGCATTGGCTACATCAATGTGTTCTTCCTGCTAGTTATTTATACATTAGCACTTTACGGTTCTGTGTCAATGTATTTCTGTACCCTGCATGTATGGTTCTCCTGGATACAGCTCAGGCTTGGTGGCAGGACAACTATAATCATTTTTACGCTGTCTACCACAGATCTTACTGTTCTGAGTATAGTTTCTCATTCTTTGTTCTTCTTTTCTAATCCTCTTCAATTTCCCTCTTTTTACTGCTCTTTTTCTGCCATCTAACCATATCTTTCTGTGAACTCCGTACGGATTTTGTTTTTGCTTAAGGGGCGGGTGGGGTTCCGGGTGGCGTGGCTCTCCGGTACCCCTGGTCCCTCCCTTTCAGGTGTCCATGGGGGTGGGAAATTTGAATGGGATAGCATTTCACCTGTCCTGGTCTCCTTTCTATCATTTAGTCTGCCTATTGCAGGCTTTTCTCACCTGATCCGGGCTTTGCCTGTTTCAACCCCTTGGGATCCATTCGCACAATAGCTTTACTATCGTTTGACACCATAGGTCCTTGACGAGGTGCTGGGGATCTATGCCATCACCTCCTATTTTGTCATGTTATGTTTTTGTAAATGTATCGAGTGTATTATACCCCATTAGATCAGGTATTCCTCTTTTGAGCAGGCTTTCAACCAAATCACTCAACAGTCACGGCCCTCCTAAAAGTAACCAACGATATCCAGACGGGCATGGAAAATGGTGACCTCACAGGAGCCATTTTCCTAGATTTTTCAAAGGCCTTTGACACAGTAGACCATAATATTCTTTTAAACAAACTCCAAAGATCAGGACTGGGTAATAAGTCTCTAAACTGGTTCCGATCCTATTTATCAGACAGAATGCAGTATGTGTCAGTTGCCAGCAATGACTCCCTTCCGCTCAAAGTAACAAGTGGAGTTCCTAAAGGCTCCATTCTTAGCCCTCTTCTGTTTTCTATTTTTATAAATGATCTGCCCAAAGTTTGCAAATCATCTTCAGTACACATGTATGCAGACGACACCATACTCTATGCTAAAAACTCAAACATATCACACCGTGAGGCCATATTACAACATGATTTCTACGAGGTTGAAAGATGGATAGCAAGGAACAAATTGTTCTTAAACACAGACAAAACTGTCACAATGATATTTGGCACAAACTGTGTAATCTTGGCAATACCCACCTATCCATTGTGAGTCTAATCGTAAATTGGCCCCAGTGGACTCCTACAAATATCTTGGTATGTAGCTTGACCCCAACCTCACTTTTGGTCATCATATTGACAAATTAACCTCCAAGCTTTATACCAAAATCAGTACGCTTTTCAGACACAAATCATGTTTAAGTCCTCTGGTTAGAAAACTTATTTTGTAACAGATGTTGCTGCCTGTCATAGACTATGGTGATGTAGTTTATGCTCCAGCGCCAGAAATCCATCTTAGTAAACTTGACACCCTGTATAATTCAATATGACGCTTTAGCCTCCAATGTAATTATACTACTCATCGCTGTGATATGCTAAAAGAACTAAATTGCCCTTCACCTTTCTTGCTTAGTACACAACCACTTCTCTGGAAAGCTACCAGGCTACCTGAGCAGTATGCTCACTCCTGCTCTCTATACTAACTATAACATCCGCTCCACTGCAAACAACTCACTACGTATACCACAATACAAGAAGAAAGCAGGAAGATCTGCCTTCTCCTTCAGAGCTCCAAAGGCCCGGAACAATCTGCCTGAAATAATCAAATCTGCTCCCAGTCTAAAATCCTTAAAAGTAAATGCTTCTTTATATCTAAAAACAGAGTGTAACTGTACATAATTTTAATATTCCGTATGTATGTATATTCATATGTGTATGTATATTTAATAACATGTAATATATTATGTTTCTCAATTTGTGTAAATATGCAACCCTCTACTGAAAACTGTCCAGGACATACTTGAAAATGAGAGAAATCTCAATGTATTCTTCCTGGTAAAACATTTTCTAAATAAATAACTTATGGATGTACCCCTTACCCCCTTTGTTTCCCCTTTACTTTTTCTTTACTTTCCCTTTTTTTCATCTTATAAAATTCAGTAAAAGTCTTGAGTTATAAAAAAAATCTGCACTAGTAACAACAGTGGCTCGCTGCCTTCCATTCTCAGTGTTATTTGGGATGCTCCTGATACTGGTCTACTGTATGAATGCAGTGACCCTAGAAGAGCTTTCAAATGTTCCTGCACCTAGTTCTCTTCTGTTTATAGTGAAGGGATCATTGAACTGAGTGGATTAGCTCTCTTTCTTTCCAGGACTGGCCAAAAAATGTAATCTCAGTTTTCTGTAGTCAAAGAGGGAGAGACAGGGAGAGAGATACTATGTCAGTGCAAGGATCCCTGCTTCACATGGAGAGGGGGAACAGGGCACTGTAGCATCTGGAAGACCTCCTAGAGACACCAAATTCACAGAGCCATGTTCTGGACAGTTTCAGGACTGTGGAGGATCCTGCTTGGCAATGAGAGTGGAGGGCAGTGAGTTTGTGAGTCACTGTTAAGTATTAAAAGACATTATTCTATGAGTGTCTCCAATGTAGATGCTTCACCAAGCAGATACCCAGCTTGGCAAAGCATCTGCTGATTCTCTGGCTGTATACGTGAGGACAGGTAGTGAACTTGGTTTTTCATACCCGTGCTACCCTGGCTCTAACAGCGAACAGACCACAGACTCCCCGTTCACCTGATCTGAGGACACTTCAAGCCTCAGTTACGTTTCATTGTATATATGTATTTGCAAGCTACCAAGTCTGGCTTCACACATTTCTGTATATGCTTGTATGGTTCAGTGTCTCATTGAATGACACTTCATTATCTGTGACAGGCTTTGCAATGCGCTGGAGACTGCATTTGGTTTCTCTGTGCTCGCTACATCCTGTCGCTGTTCTTCAATATCTCCTATATTGTTGCAGAAGGTCACAGAAACATGCATGAAGATCAGTAAGCACTCTGATTCTTTAAACATGACTGTCTTTAAAAGTCATTATTGTACATCAGATTCTTTTTTCACCTTTGTGCCAACTTGTTAAAGGAGATGGGATAAGCATGTGTTAGTGCTTACAACAATATTAGGTTACATATGTGATTCTGAGCTTATTACCAGCAAACACATCACCTAGTACTACACATATAAGGAATTGGTTGGTAATAGTGTTTTTAATAGTGCAACTTTTAACCCAGACCTCCCAACATTTCAAATGGCCAAAGAGGGACACTTTTGTATTAGGTGGTGTTTCTGGGAGCGTGGCTGGTGGACAGAACATTACCTATATTTTATAGGTTAATTAATGACCTATTGACACCTCTTTGTGTAACTGAATAAATGATTTAGAACCAGACCAAAGAATTTTATTGACACAGGCTAATTTATATACACAGATACTGAAGATTAGCCCCTTAAGGACCGGCGCACGCACGCGTGTCTGTCACTTGAGGAACACGGGGCTTTTTTTTTTTTTTTTTTTTTTTTTATTAGCTTCTGGTTCAGGGCTTCCTGTGCGGCCGCGCAGGGAGACCTGAACTCCATGCCGTGCCAGGACCGTCACTGGTCCTTAAGTGCCGGACCTCCTTGATGGTCCTGGCACGTCAGTGGTCCTGAAGGGGTTAAACGAATATCAATGTGAGTTTTATTGCTGTGGAGCAATGTAATACACACAACTCATTCTGATCTCGTAAAAAGAGGAACAAAAGGGTAGAAAAGAGGGACAGAGGGATTTGGGTCTCAAAGAAGGACTCTTGAGAGGTATGTTTAACCCCTTCAGTGCCACATGGGTATGCACTGCACATCCCTATGGCACTGAAAGGCTTAAAGTGATAGTAATGTTTCACAAAAACAGCAGCTCCAATTAATCTTCATAGTATTTGAGCCATAGAGAGTGTTATTTCATTACTGTGAGCGTTGTAGTTCATGAGTAATTGAATGATAAAGTATCCCCCTCCCGCCCCTTTTACTTAATATAAGCCCCACTCCTCAGATTGGAATCCAGTCCATAGACAAGACAGCTCACATCAAGGGTCAATATTCTTACTGTGAGAACAACGAAAACCCTGCCCCCCTTGACAGGTTTTTTGGCTTTTTCCCTTATCTTAATTGAAGATTGTCCCTCTCTGCAATCTACCTGGATACTCCCTGCTGCTCTAAGCTGAGCAGTGTTAAATCAGTAGAAGGGGCGGAAGGGGGATACTTTATCATTCAGTTACTCTTGAACTACATCTCTGACAGAATTGAAATAACACTCTCAAAGGCCCAAATACTATGAAGATTAATTAGAGCTGCTTTTATTATGAAACATTACTATCCCTTTAAATACAAAGTGCAGGAGGATAACTTTGGGGAACTGTAGATAGTCTCACATCTAGGACATTAACTCTTTAGGTATGAGGGGCATGTGCAACACATTGCTTTGCAATGTAATGCACACTTCTCTGGTCGTCAAGGGATTCATTAAGGGGATATTAATGTTTCACAAAAACACTGAAGATTGTCCCTCTGTGCAATCCATCCGGACAGTCTTGCTGCTCTGAGGTGAGCAGTGTTACATCAGCAAAAGGGGCGGGAGGGGGATACTTTATCATTCAATTACTCTTGAACTCTGACAGTATTGAAATAACACTCTCCAGTGGCCTAAATACGATGAAAATTAATTGGAACTGCTTTTATGGTGAAACATTACTATCCCTTTAAACAAAAACAAACTGAAAACTAACTTTTTATAACTTTGTAACAATGTACCCCCACCCCCAGTGGTACGAGTACTTAGGAAGAAAATTCCAATAGATAGTTGCCTTGAATGTCCTTTTAACTGGATTACAGTATCCAAGCTAAGGATGTACAGGGACAAAAACTTTAATTGTTCCTAGCAAGCTGTGGGATATTGGAATATTAGCCCAGAGCCCACACTGGACAGAAAGAGTCACTCATACAACCATGTGTCTGCACATTAGCATCCACAAAGAAATCTATATAGAAAAAAAGAGAGAAATTCTACACACAGTGCCACGTGCATAAAGACAAAAATGAAGTAACTCTGCAGCAAACTAAAGTAAGTAATGTAAAAAATATTCCCATTAATTTAAATGGGCCTTAACACCACTTGAATACTAGAGATCTCCAGTGTATTGCAAAACCCCATTTAAATCAGAGGGAATATGGGTCATTTTTTTACTTGTTCCCTTGTGGTGCTTTGGCTTGCGGCAAAATTGATTCTCATTTTCTTCTTTTGTACCTATGCTAAAAAACAATAAATAAATAATAACTAAAACATTGGGCAACCTACCTCAGTGGGGTAACTATGTATGCATACCCAGAAACACTCAGGGTTTGACCCTGAGACTCGGGGTTTTAGCCAGAATCTCAGGGGGAAGAGTCTCACAGTAAGAGAATCCTGGGCTGAGATGCATTAAAGTCTGATAAGGGCTTAAGATGGCTATGTTGTGTTAGATCTGTATCGAAGGCACATCGCCAATATGCACTAAGGTGTCTTTGCCATCATATCCCTTTTAATCGCCATGCCTTCGACAAGTTTTCAATTTTATACTGAACACATCAACAATGGCTCTTTTCCATATGGAAATTCAGGATAATGAGCTGTTATCATATTCATGCGTATGTGTATATTCATGTACATATGCACTAAATTCCGATACCTGCCTCTGTTGTTGGAGTTCACAGTCCCAATCACATATCACATCTCCAAGCTGGGTGCCTGATATGGTGAACACCATACATAGTATATTAGCAAGTCAAGAGTTGTATTGACCGTTTCAATGCCTGAAGGGCACACATTATGAGCAATGTGTTGTATACCCCTCTGGCATTCAAAGGGTTAATAGAAAAAAAAGCTAAAGGGGGTCTGTTTAGCAATGTATAGAGAAAATACCATCTGCTCCCTAGTGGCTAAGCTGCTGGTTCCACGCAACATAAGACCTGGGTTTGAATCCTGCTGTCCGAAGCTTTTTTCTTAATTACATGTTAGTGTAACGGATCCTACCCGTTACTGAGCCCTTGTCTGGACCTCAAACTATTTATTCAAAGACTATGGACATTTATTACTGTTTGGACTCTGTGCTGTGCCTTGGCGTACAAACTGGCCAGCTATTCCCTAAGAGAAAGACTTAAATTCATAGACTTTGGATCACATAGTATGTTTAATGTATGGCGAACGTTTTAGTTATTGTATATAGTATGTTGAGGGTTTACTCCAAGGGAATAGGCAGTGAGGGGTTAATTATTTCATTATGTATTGCAGACTCCCAAGCCTTTTGCTTAATTATTTAACCCCTGGCCATTGTTAAGGAAATGAATATTCTGGCCACTCAAGTCCTTGGAGTGAGAACTGTCCTGAGACCCCCCTGCTGTGTGTGTTAATCCATTCACACCCCTCAGTCTGTGAGTCACCTATTGTATAGCCTGAAACTGTGTTGCCAGCCCTTTGTATTATGTTGTGAGTTGATTACCTCTGTGAATGCTCTCATGGTGTCAGCCCTTGCCTTTTGTCTGATGTGTTTGATTTAATCATGTTCCCTATTGTACCAGGTTTCCCCATGTGATCCAATGTACTGTACTGTATATAAATATCTGTGGTTTGTGACAATAAAATGAGTTCTGTTTTGGAGTGAACAAGGAGTCCTGGAGTCTTGTATTGCTTATGGTCTAAAGTATCCACTCTGATACCCATCTGCGCCAAGTATCCTGAATCGCTGACCGCCTGCTGCCAGTTTCCTGCGTCCTAACTTCGTGGACTGTCAGGCGGCGACGTGGACTCTTCCCTGCTTCCAGTGATCCTGTGGCTGTTTCCAGTGACCGTCCATACTCCAACCGATGCACCTGACGGCGCTTATCTGCGTCGAGAAGGAGAGACCCAGGAACGACGGCGGAAGGTGACGCGGTCCCTTCTCAGCATCCGTTACATTGGTGGCATAGCGGTGGGATTTCTCCTTCTTTTATCGGGTGTACCAGCTAAGAGATGGCGGCGAAAGCACGGCTGCCGGAGGCCATAGGAGTGTATGACATGCGGTACCACTACATAGGATGTCAATGGGAGACCTTCCTAGGTGATTTAGCCGAGGAGTTTTACCGGGAGGTCACCACCTGCATCACAGAGGAGCTCCAAGTCCAGGACGGATACTGGGAAATGATCAAGTGCCTTCACAAGGAGTATACAGGAG
The DNA here is from genome assembly GCA_037306005.1 of Rhinophrynus dorsalis. NCBI lineage: Eukaryota > Metazoa > Chordata > Amphibia > Anura > Rhinophrynidae > Rhinophrynus > Rhinophrynus dorsalis. The sequence goes on from CM074718.1 coordinate 606,781,220, forward strand.
TTATGGTCAACTTTTTCCCGTTCAACTTGCGCCTGAAACTCCAACAACTGGTATGGATGGCCTTTCAGGAGGATGCTACTTTCGGACAGAGGAATTACAGCCGCTACTGGGAGATTTGGGAGAAAAGAAAGGCCATGTTTGGAAGTTACTTTCCTCCAGACCAGGAGGGGAACCTAGACCGTTTAGTCAAGCAGGAATGGAACTTGGAGCTAATGTACATGGGCTGGATAGAGGAAGCCCAGGAGATACAAAGAGAGGAAAAAGACTGGGGGGGTTACTCATCTGAGGAGGACTTCAGTGGAGCTGAGGACTTAGATGGAGCTGCCCCTGTTCACTCCACACTGGTGAGTGGGAATACGTTCCTCACCAGTGCCCCTGTTGCCCTGCCTGATACCCCTATTTCCCTAGACTGTCTGTTGCCTGAGCTGAGGGGTGGGAATTCGTTCCCCCTCAGTGCAGAAGATGCCTCGGCATCAGGGGATGGGACGGACGTCTCCCCTGAGAGGCCAGTTGCCCCTTTCCCTGTTTTCCCAGCTGCGGTGGACGAGACGCAGGTCCCCACCAGCAGCAATTGTGTGCCCCAACTGATGGGTGGGAGCGAGCCCATCAGTCCCCTTGAGCCCCCTGCTGTAGTGGGTGTGAGAGAGCCCAGCAGCAGCCGCAAGATGTTGCCCCTGGTGGGGGTGGAAGATGCCCTGGGAGCGGAGCCGTGCGTGCTCCCCAGGATTATGAGTGATGCCGCCTGGAGGGATGGGACTGCGGTCTCCCTCCAGGGAGAAGAAAGGCCGGTGTGTGATGGCCTGCAAGGGGAGGACCCCAGTGGGCTGGGAGAAAACAGTGCCGCTGGCCCTCCTAAAGACATGGACTGTAAACTGCTGGGTGGGAGCAAGCCCATCAGTCCCCCTGAGACCCCTGCTGTACTGGGTGGGAGAGAACCCAGCAGCAGCCACAAAATGTTGACCCTGGTGGGGGTGGAAGATGGCCTGGGAGCGGAGCCGTGCGTGCTCCCCAGGAGTACAAGTAATGCCGCCTTGAGGGATGGGACTGCGGTCTCCCTCAAGGCAAAAGAAAGGCCTGTGCGTGATGGCCTACCAGAGGAGGACACCAGCGGACTGGGAGAAAGTAGGGCTGCTGGAACTCCCCTGGATATATTGTTTGACCTGATGGGTGGGGAAGAGTGCCCCATCAGTCCCCCTGTAACCCCTGACTTGGTGCGGGAGAGCAAGAGCACCAGGTCATGTGAAGACCTGGCTGGGATGAGTGGGACAGCCGTCCTCATCCCCAGCCCAGCATCTGTTCTGCCTTCCCCTGAGACCCCTGGCCTAGTGCGTGGGGCCACGGTCATCATTAAAGAGCCTGCTATTCTCCCTGCACTGGAGATTCCCACCTTGGTGAGTGGGACCAGGATCCTCACCAAGGACATTTGTGTTGCCCTGTCCCCTGTTGACCCCAGCTTGGTGGGTGGGAATGTATTCCCCATCAGGCCCATACCTGATTTGACCCAGGAGCGTGGGAGCTGCATCCGCTCCTGTCCCTCTGGGGCCCTGGCCCAACTAAAAGGGGGAGATGGGTCTCTATCCCCAAACTCTGGTGCCCAGAAGCCAGAGGCACAATTGCCCCAGGGAGATCCCCCTTATAGACTGGCTCTTGACCCTGAGCCACTGGCCCCAGACCCAGAAGGATTTGACTTCAGCACTGCCTGGAGAAGGGCCCAGGAGAGGCCACCTGTTTTGATGTTTGTCAGGACAAACAGGCATCAGTTCCCCTGGCCCAGGTTTAAGGACACAGGAACTGGCATTTTCTTCACTGGCCCAGGACAAGGGCCCTGTACACCGCTACCGGGCCCAGACAAAGGGCTCATGTTTTCCCCTGGCCCAGGACAAAAAGACTGCTTCACCCTCTGGCACAGGATTAAGGACAAAGGGACTTGCAATTGTTTCCCTGGCCCAGGACCAGGGCCTTGTTTCCCCCTACCTGGCCCAGACAAAGGGCTCATGTTTTCCCCTGGCCCAGAACAGAAAGACTACTTTAACCACTGGCCCAGGACAAGGGGCCCCTCAGTAGAAACTGGCCTAGGACCAAGGCCTTCGGACTAGTGCACTGTCCAGACAAGTGCCTCACCACCTCCATGCCCTCCTACAGCTCCAAGCCAGCGTTTACTACCGCACCCGCTGGCTTGGAACCAAAAGGGGGAGAAATGTAACGGATCCTACCCGTTACTGAGCCCTTGTCTGGACCTCAAACTATTTATTCAAAGACTATGGACATTTATTACTGTTTGGACTCTGTGCTGTGCCTTGGCGTACAAACTGGCCAGCTATTCCCTAAGAGACAGACTTAAATTCATAGACTTTGGATCACATAGTATGTTTAATGTATGGCGAACGTTTTAGTTATTGTATATAGTATGTTGAGGGTTTACTCCAAGGGAATAGGCAGTGAGGGGTTAATTATTTCATTATGTATTGCAGACTCCCAAGCCTTTTGCTTAATTATTTAACCCCTGGCCATTGTTAAGGAAATGAATATTCTGGCCACTCAAGTCCTTGGAGTGAGAACTGTCCTGAGACCCCCCTGCTGTGTGTGTTAATCCATTCACACCCCTCAGTCTGTGAGTCACCTATTGTATAGCCTGAAACTGTGTTGCCAGCCCTTTGTATTATGTTGTGAGTTGATTACCTCTGTGAATGCTCTCATGGTGTCAGCCCTTGCCTTTTGTCTGATGTGTTTGATTTAATCATGTTCCCTATTGTACCAGGTTTCCCCATGTGATCCAATGTACTGTACTGTATATAAATATCTGTGGTTTGTGACAATAAAATGAGTTCTGTTTTGGAGTGAACAAGGAGTCCTGGAGTCTTGTATTGCTTATGGTCTAAAGTATCCACTCTGATACCCATCTGCGCCAAGTATCCTGAATCGCTGACCGCCTGCTGCCAGTTTCCTGCGTCCTAACTTCGTGGACTGTCAGGCGGCGACGTGGACTCTTCCCTGCTTCCAGTGATCCTGTGGCTGTTTCCAGTGACCGTCCATACTCCAACCGATGCACCTGACGGCGCTTATCTGCGTCGAGAAGGAGAGACCCAGGAACGACGGCGGAAGGTGACGCGGTCCCTTCTCAGCATCCGTTACAGTTAGATTTTAAATTAAAGAAAATTTAACAACAACAAAAAATGTTATTAATAGCACAGCTTTTATCCTTTTTAGTGCCACTGGGGTGTGCAATGCACATCTCTATGGCACTGAAAGGGTTACAGGAGCAATGCTGTTTGTGGTACTGAAGTCTGAGAAGACTTTCAGACTCCAGGGTTGTCAGACTGCTAGCGTTGTGTAAGGGAAGGCATCCTTTCCACATCGCTAGCAGTTCCACAACCCTGAATGCTAATAAGGAGTTTCTCCCCACATGCCTTGTATCACTAATTCTTAGTGCATATGGCAATGTGCATCGCCATCGCCGAGTAGGTGTACTCCACCGCACAAAGCCAGACACGCATTGCCACAGCATTGAAACTGAGTGCTTCTCCTGCCTGTTCTATCTAGTATATATTCTGTTCCAGTTAATTGTTTCTTTAGTCTCTAAACTGGTGCTACTCGTACCAGGAAGGCAGAGGGAGAAGTCCTGCTTGTCTTGTGTGTGTTCATGCAGTGATATTTTTAACCCCTTAGTGACCTGCCTCGCGCACACGCGGCCGTCACTTAATGCCCGGCCAGGAAATGTTTTTTTATTGCCAAAGTAATCCGTTGTCTCTGAACGGCGTGCAGCCGCGCGGGACCATGACTTCCGGGACGTACATGCACGTCCTCTGTCACTAAGTGACAGTTTCTGCGTGACGTACATGTACGTCCATTGTCGGGAAGGGGTTAAGTTGTTGCATATTAATGGCTTCTTGAGAATTGATTGGAGCACATCTTCATAACGGCGATCAAGGACGTATTGCAGATAATCTATATTTTGGGAACTCTAAGGGTTAACATTTACAAGCTCTCAGGGTCAGCTTATTTTTAAAAGTTCCCAGATATGTTGGTTGGTGTACGTCTTGATAACAGAGATCAGGAACATATCGCAGAGACTCTGTATTATGGAAACTGTAAGGGTTAAAATATTAACGTTTTCCAACTTGGGTCACGGTAAGCTTATTTTGACTGTTCCCAGGTATGTATGATAAGAAGCTTATAACATATTGTGCCTCCATTCCAGTAGGTGTGAGCACACACATACAAAGTTCACCATTTGTCAAAACCCTTTTCATATTTATCCCAAATGTGAGCAAAATATCTAGAAAATCTGTCAGGTTTCATGAAAAATGTTGGTAGATAGAGCAAACTAGGAACAATTTTGCACAAATGGGCCATTCTGCCCTTTAGTTCAACCCTGGCCATTTTGGCCCATATTTATTCTGGAGTAAACCAATTGCACCATAGGGGACACACAAATTCCTATTTTCCCATGCACTTGAATAGAGATTGTTAACCCCTTGAATGCTAGTTGTCTCCAATACATTGTGAGAACTCTCTAGCAGTCAAGGTGTTAAAAAGCTCTATTGGAGACCTTGCTAACATTCAAGGATTAATAGCCCAATTTAATTTAACATTAATTTTTTGTTTGTCCCCTATGGTGCAGTTGGTTTACTCCAGAATAACTCCAGTTTTCTTTACTAATATGGGCTTATGTATTTAACCCTTTGAGTGCCAGAGGGGTATGCAACGCATTGCAATGAGTTGTGTACCCCTCTGGCACTAACGGGTTAATAAAATGATGATAATCCAAGGAGAATGTAATAAGTGAAAAACCCCTGTAACAGGCGTAAAGAAAATTAAGACCTTTGCCCCTATTTCTTCTGCACCCAGTTTGTACATAACTTTCACACTGCCCATCCTTACCGCACACAATTCAAATCAGCATTTTAAATATGCAAATAGCTTGATACAAAGGCTTTAACCCTTTGCGTGGCCAAAGGTTTATCCATTGATAAGAAGCAATGTTTTGGATTCCTCTCTGGCATTCAGAGGGTTAAAGGAGTAGTACACTTTTATATATATATATATATATATATATATATATATATATATATATTTCTCTGTCCAATACAGGTTACTGGTAACTTTGGCTAGGCGATCCGCCCGTTTAAGTAGGCAGGAACAATTCTAGAAATTACTGCAGGGGGTGGAGCCTATCTTCCCTCCTTGGCTGCAGCTAGCCAACCAGCTCCAGAAAGATTTGTTCCTTGGTGATGATAACACAGGTAAGAGAACAGTTCTGCTATAATTTTAGAAACATTTTTATTTTTCTATTAGATATGGAATACCGCTATTAGGCGGATTACCATAACTGACAATGCCCTTAGATGTGGCTAGCTCAGTGTACAGGTGCTTTTTGTGGACCTTAAGCCCTGAGGGGGAAAATATTGATTCCAAGTGTTTCCTCAGGAGTTACCCACTGTGGTTACTTCTTACTACATGGTAATCTGAAGGAAAGGTGAGCAACCTTTTCAGTGCTGCCGGTCCACTTGTCCCACAGTGCCCCTCCGCACAGAGGTTATTCCTGGGAGTTCTTATTGCACACTCCTGCACTCACTGGGTCTTTCTGTTATGTCTGTCAGTGTTTGGAGCAACGCTATGTGGTAAATTAACCCTTTAACTGCTGGTTGGCATCTTTTGTGGGGGGTTATTGGCACTTTCTTTATTGGGTTCAGTGTTTTCTAGGTCTGATTACATGTTCTAGTGATGTTTCATGTATTTTTAATTATCAGTTATAACTTTGACAACATTGAGTTTGCGTGCTTTACCGCATAGACTCCATTGCTCCATTCACTTCTATGGGACTGTACAGTTTGGGACATATCTCTGCAACCGCTCAACATAGCGACTTCAGAGATGGCTCATTTTAATTGTCTCACCTTGCTCTATCATCCGGTTCACATTGAAAGTGTGTTGGGGGGCTTCGGGCAATGTTGGGGTACTTTTTCTGGGAAAACTACATTTCCCATGAGCGCTTGCTTCGCATGCTCGTTTCTGATTGGCTCCCGCTGCTGCAGCCATCTTGTGAGCTTTACAGAATGAGTATCCTTCGCAGGGCTTGGACTCTCCTTCTCTCTTTTGCAGATTAACCCTTTGCCTGCCAGATAAGTGTATTTTAGCGATTTCTGGGGTGAAATTTTAATCTTACACATTGTAAATTGAGTGATTAATTATTCTGAACGTTGTTGACACTGTGAGAATGTCTACTCCATTGTAGCTTGGGGCCAGGCCTAAGACTAAGGACGCTGGGGTCTCTGTATCTCCCATTGCGTATTGTTCCTCATGTCATACAGGGTTGCCTAGAGAATTCTCAGGTAATTTATGCCCAGCATGTTCTGTCCCTAGTCTATCCCAGGGACCTCCAGCCATGCATTAGAGCCAGTTTGGGTGCAAGAGTTCAAGGCTGTTACCAGGGACCTCAGGTCTACATTGCGACTCTTTCCATCCAAGTTACAGAGGGTCTTCCATTCCTGGCAGACCCTTTCCTCAGTCAGATCTTCCCTGCCCAAACCGCAAGGAGTACCTGACGTTTCAGATTCCTCTGAAGAGGAACTGTTGGTGGATTCAGATGTTGAGGTATGTTCTGCTGTGGGCTCCTCTCAATTTTTTGGGGATCCTTTTGAGGTTGATCCAGAACCCTCAGCTGAGGGTCTGATCAGGGCCGTCTTAAACACGCTAAACATTCTCCAGTTCAGGAGATTTCCTCAGATCCCTCTGATGTATTCCAGGAGCCTATAACGCCCCATACTTGTTTTCCACCTAACCCCACTCTGGACCACCTATTGGCTGATGAGTGGAAATCTCCAGACAGAAAGCCTTCTGTCTCCAGGAAGTTTGTTAAGCTTTACCCCTTTTCTGAGGCGGCACTTGCTGAATGGGTTCATCGCCCTAAGGTGGACGCTCCTGTCTCAAGGCTATCTAAGTCTACCACCTTACCAGTTTCTGATGCATCCTCTTTGAAGGACTGGACTGACAAGAAGCTTGAGGTTTCCCTCAAGTCCATTTTTGCCACTGCTGGTACTGCCATACATCCAACAATCGCTGCAGCATGGTTTAACCGGGCCATTGCAGTCGGGACTGAACAACTCTCCCTAGCTGTATGTCAGGGTGATTCATCTTCAGATATGTTGAGGCTTCTTGCCAACATATCTGAGGCCCAGCACTATGTTTCTGCTGCCTTATTTGATGCTATCCGTCTGGTAGCAAGGGTTTCCACCATGTCTGTGGTTGCCAGACAAGCTCTTTAGCTCAAGATCTGGGCTGCTGAGACCGCTTCTAAGAAAGCCTTACTGTCCTTGCCCTTTCAGGGTACATCTTTATTTGGGCCAGATCTTAAGGACCTGATCATTGAGGCCACTGGGGGCAAGAGTACTCATCTGCCCTTGGTCCCCAGGAAGAAACCTCCTCTCAAGCGTAACAGGTTCTTTTTCATCCCTTTCAGACTGAGACACGTCCGGCAAACCAGGTGGTTCCCTCAGCTCCACGTGCCTCCTCCAACCCCAAACAGCAATGAAAGCCCAAGGTCTCCTCCAAGCTCAAGGCTTCCAAGACTTCTCCGGCATGACTCGCTGAAACCGGGTCCCCATTCAGCTGTGGGTGGTTGTCTTCGTTACTATCACAGCATTTGGGAGGATTCAGTGGTGGACCCGTGGGTTTTACAAGTAGTGGCGGAAAGGTACAGGATCCCTTTCGCCTCTCTTCCTTCTTTTCGCTTTTTCCCCTCTCATATGCCCCAGGGTGTCGAAAAATGCTGTCTCTTCAATGGCGCTATCTAGTCTCTTCTGGACAAGGATGTTCTGGAACCCATTCCAGTTCAGGACAGAGATACAGGTTTTTACTCAAACCTCTTCATAGTGTCCAAAAAAGACGGCGGTTATCGTCCAATTTTAGACTTGAAGGATCTCAATTCCTTTGTGATTTGGTCTCATTATCACCAGGAGTCCCTGAGGACGGTGATTGCTGCTATGATTCCGGGGGAAATTCTTGCTTCTCTGGACCTTCAGGACACATATTTACATATCACCATTCATCCAGACAGCTGGCAGTATCTCAGATTTGCCTGCGACCAAGGGCATTTTCAGTTCTCAGCTCTTCCCTTTGGTCTGACTACAGCACCTCAGGTCTTCAACTGTGTCCTAGGAGCCTTAGTCTGTCTTCCACCGGGACGGCATCAGAGTTACTTCATATATGGACGACCTGCTTCTGAAAGCCCCCTCTGTGGAACTTCTTTGTCAGCAGGTTCAGGACTGCATTCACACTCTCACCCATCATGGGTGGATCATCAACTTGGACAAGTCGGATCTTATCCCATCCCAGCATCTGGTCTTCCTGGGCCTTCTCTTCGACATTCAGCAGAGCATGGTGTTTATCACGGAGGAGGTGGCTCACCACATCACACACAGGGTTTCGGCTGTTCTAGCTCAAGATCCAGTTCCAGCCAAGAAGCTATCCTCTCTGGTGGGGAAATTCATCTCCACCATGGAAGCAGTCCCCTTTGCCATGGCTCACACCAGGGCGCTCCAGCAGTTTGTGATCCAGGTATGCAAGGGTCAGCCGGACCTTCTGTAGACGTCAGTATCCCTCCCTCTTTATGTGGAACTGAGTTTGTCATGGTGGCTCGACCTCTCCAATCTCCTGAAGGGCAAATCCTTCCTGATATCCTTCTGGACCACGGTGACAACGGATGCCAGCCTCTCCGGCTGGGGAGCGGTCCTGGGTCGCCTGAGTGCTCAGGGATGGTGGTCTCAGGAGGAATCTCTCCTTCCCATAAATGTATTGGAACTTCGGGCGATATTTCATGCCTTTCATCACTGGACGCCCTAGCTGGAAGAATGCCCAGTTCGAGTTCCGTCCAACAACGCCACGGTCGTGGCTTACATCAACAAGCAGGGCGGAACAAGAATTCTCGCCCCTTGGTTAGAGGTCAAGGCTTTTTTGTCCTGGGCAGAAGAACACGTTCCTGCCATATCTGCAGTGCACATTCCAGGCGTAGACAACATCATGGCAGACTTCCTCAGTCGACACACAGTGGGCAGCGGAGAGTAAGAACTGCATCCAGAGGTGTTCAACCTCATTGTTCAGAAGTGGGGTATTCCTTGCATTGACCTGATGGCGACAAGACACAACCGGAAGGTTCCAATGTTCTGCTCTTGCTGGAGGGATCCTCTAGCTCTAGAGGTGGATGCCATGTCTATTCCTTGGTTATTTCCTCTGGCTTACATCTTCCCTCCCAATCTTATGTTGCACAGGGTGTTACGGAAATTGCGACTGGAGCTTTGCCCAGTCATTCTGGTTGCTCCGTACTGGCCTCAACAAGTTTGGTTTCCGGAGCTTCTGGATCTGTCAGAGGCGGAGCCGTTCCAACTCCCCTCTCATCCGGATCTTCTCCTCCAGGGTTACCTGTGAAAGAGGACTTTCATCAGTGTGAATAAGGGCCACAGTTTGAGTTCCCTTAAGGTTCAGACTTCTGCTCTCTCTGTTTTCTTTCAGAGGCACTTTGCTATCCTTCCTGATGTCAAGGTGTTTTTCCAGGGCGTTGATCATACTCGCCCTGTCTTTAAGGCTCTTGCTCCTCAGTGGGATCTTAATCTGGTTCTGGGTGTCCTTCACGCCCTCCCTTTGAGTCCTTGGCTACTATTCCTCTACACCTTCTGACGTGGAAAATGGCCTTTCTCCTGGCGATCATGTCTGTTCGCCTTGTCTCGGAGTTGCATGCTGTGTCCTGTACACCACCATTTTTGGTGTTTCACAAGGAGAAGGCAGTGCTTCACACCTCTCAGGAGTTCCTTCCCAAGGTGGTTTCGGAGTTCCACATCAATCAGGAGATTGTGGTGCCCTCTTTCTGCCCTGACCCCACCTCTGGCAAGGAGAGGGATCTCCACTTGTTAGACGTGGTGCGTTGTTTCAAGTTTTATGTACATCGCTCTGAGTCTATCAGGCAATCAGACACACTGTTCGTCATTCCTGAGAGTCCCAGGGCAGGAAGACCTGCATCCAAAGTGACTATTGCTTCTTGGATCAAGTCCACTATTCGTAAGGCTTATGAGCTAAGGAAGAAGCCTGTCCCTTTCAGGGTCGCGGCTCATTCTACTTGATCTATTGGGGCCTCTTGGACTTAAAAGAATCAGGCTTCTGCTGATCAGTTTTGCAAGGCTGTCACTTGGTCGTCTGTGCACACCTTTTCGAAGCACTACTGTGTTGATGTGCTGGCATCGGCTGATGCAAGCTTTGGGAGGAAAATCCTGGAGGCAGTCTTGCCTGTCTAGGATCTTCTTCGGTTGTTGGTGCTTCCTTTACTTTTGAGCCCTGTTGGCTCTAGTTCAGTGTGCTCTGTAACAGTCTGGGGTGTTTTTACCCCTGTTCAGTGTCCGTTGACACTTTATTATTGTGGAAGGGGCTAATGGAGCCAACGAAATTGGATGACTCGAGAAGACCTAGGAGATATGACTAGAAGAATTTGGCATAACCTCGGTCCCTAAAGGACCCAGGCCCGAGGACGTAAAAGCCGGCCTGATTAGAGGGCCAGCTTGGACTGATTAGATAAATTGCTTAAGGGAGGGAAGGAGGGTGACCGCAAACGGACGCCAGGTAGGAAGCTGCGGGGGTCCATTTTGAATGCTCCTCCCGCCCCTCCCACAAATGCAGGCGTAGCCTGCTTATTTGTGGAAGGGGCTAACGGAGCCAACGAAATTGGATGACTCGAGAAGACCTAGGAGATATGACTAGAAGAATTTGGCATAACCTCGGTCCCTAAAGGACCCAGGCCCGAGGACATAAAAGCCGGCCTGATTAGAGGCCAAAAATAGGACGAGACAAAATTGCTTTAAATACTTTGTTAACATTTATTGAGACAACGAAGAGAGGGCAAGACGGATTTCTTTGTTAGGATTCGGAATGTACCTAGTGTAACATTGCGATTTCCATCTTCCCAGTTTCTGGATAATGTGCGGGGGTGTGTTGTTACGTGAAGCAGCGGAGGCGGCGCCAATGCGGAATGAATGCCCAGAATAAGATTCTGGATCGACGCCTGCGTGAAATAGTGAGATGCGGACTAGCCTCATGAATTCGGATGATGATAGTGGACCGTTAGGAGTGGGGAGAAGAGGACTGTTATCGGGCTTGCCTTCAATAAGGGCACTAAGTCTAGAAAGTACTAGTACTGGGCAACATGAGTCTTGAGTGGGGTAGAATGGGATCCAGGCTCCTCTACCTGATTGGTCAGTCTTAGAGCGTCTGAGAAAAAATTTAAAACAATTGGGTAGGGAAAGTAAGTCTGCTTTGATTGGGAAGGCTGGTGAGTATGTGGTTTTCAAGAATTCACCGGGTCTTAGAAAGCCATAAAAACCCATGCAGATTGCCGCTAACAGGACACAACTGATTTCAGCTTCAAATAAGTTGGATGACGTAATTTCGTAAAGTTACGAAAGAGAGGACCTGAGATCGGCAATCTTGGCTTGGGCTGAGAATGAGAGATCTTCTCAAGGCCCTTGAAAAATAGTTTAGTTTGGTATACTGAAAATATGGAAGGGCGGCTGGGTTGGATAAAGGCAAGGTAATGGCGAATACCCGCCAGTTGGAGCTTAATGGAGTGAGGAGAAAGGTGGAGGGAGTGATGGCAATAAGCTGCGAATTTTAGAATGTTAGAGGTCGAGTAATTGTGAGGAGATTTGCTCAATTGAAGAAACTTGGAAAATTAAGCCCATGCTCTGGCGTAGTTCTTCTTAGTGCGAGGTGCGAGGGCTAGGTTGATGATGGAGTCGGCTGAAGTGCTACAGATTACTGCAGGGTGAGAAGATGGAAAGCCGGAGGCTTGGTAGGATGGACATGAGCCATTGGGTAGAGTTCGTAAAAAGACTGCGAATTAGAATGAAGGAGATCGTTAATTCGTTGTGACTTGGCTGAAGAAGGATGTGAGGCTGAGAAAGTAAACTTAAATTTAAGGGAGAGCCAGGTAAGTCTCCTTAGAAAGGACATGATGAGGGGGGATGGGGACCTGCCATTATTGATTATGAGAGAAGTATCTGGGTCGGGGGTAAAGAAAACCACGGGCTTTAGTGACCACTCGCTTCCCCAACAACTGGCGGCTGCTACAATAGGAACTAATTCCATGCAGCCGCGCAAGCTGAAGAAGCGAGGGATGACCGAAGCTTCGGTGGGCCAGGCTTCTACAAACAAATATGGCTCAAATGAGGCCGCGTAACCTGAATATGAGGTGGCGGAAAAAACTTCAATTCCGGGTGAGGAGGGAGATTTAGGAAGAAATGACTTGCCGTTCCATGATTGGAGGAATTCGGCCCACATGGCAAGGTCCAACCTGGCTGACTCGCTAATGGTAATGGGTGAAAAGTCTGAACTACCAGAAAGTAGAGAGAGAAGGAAGGAGATAAATGAACGGCCTTGGGGAATAATGCGGGTAGCGAAATTGAGATAACCTAAAAGTGACTGAAGGTCTGATCTAGAACAGGAAATTTTTGATGAGAAATCTTGGACTATGGTTTGGATGCGGGATACTTTATCAGGCGGGAGTCGGGCCTCCATGTTGCGGGAGTCCAGGGTAATACCTAGAAATTCTAACTCTGTGGAGGGACCAACGGTTTTCTTGGCGGAGACGGGGATATTGAGTTCCTGAAACAGATGAAGGAGGGACCTGAGGGCGAAAGGTTGGGTCTGAGCTTGTTCAATCAGTAAAAAATCGTCTAAATAATGAAGCACCATTGGACATCTGCAGTGGTTCAAAAGTAGCCAGGCAAGAGCTTCGGCAAAGTAGTTGAATAATTTAGGGCTACTCTTAGAGCCGAACACCAGGCGGGTGGAGAAGTAGAATTTGTCTCGCCACCTGATGCCCTGCAGATGCCAATGGGATGAACTGGAATTAATTTGAAAGCGTCCTCTATATCTACCTTGGACAGCCAGCAGCTAGGACCGGCTTGCTGAATGAGAGAAATAGCGTCCTCTATGCTGTGGTACTCCAAGGCAAATTCAGAGGAAGGGATGAGGGAGTTTAAGCTAGGATAGGGCAAGGAGTGAGGGGCTGAAAAATCTATGATAAGTCTGACTTTAGAGGAGAATTTTCTGTAAGCTAAACCGATGGGGTTGGAACGCCAGATTGGAAAGGGGGGGGACTGGAAGGGGCCCTGCATAAAACCTTTCTCAATTTCTTTGGAAATGAGGAGGTCGACTGATAGAGGGTCAGCGAGGGCAGATTGGAGATTGGGACAATCGAGGGAATAGGGTGGGAGGGTGAGAATACCTAAAAGGAAACCGTTGTGGAAGCCATTAGATAGGAAAGAAGTGAGTACTTTGTCAGGGTGATTAGACAGAAAAAATTCCAGGAGACTAGAGTTAACGCTACCTAGTCATTTATTTGAACGGGAATATCGTGGACAAATGGAGCGAGCATGAGATTGGTGACAACAGGAGCACATATGGAGCATGCGGCAATTGTGGAAAAAACAGCCTTGATCATTGAAATTATTGCATATAGGAGAGGAACCCATGTAATAAATGGTGCGGCCTAACTTATCTACCGTGGGGCGAGACCTAGGAGTTGTGTGGTCGGAGGGGGGGTCTGATGGGGCTGGCACTGGGGCTACGTTGGCTGAAGTGCTGGGCCATGCTGCGGGACATAAGCTCAAATTGTGATTAGCTGACTGGCAAGAAGGGCAGACTGGGGTCTTTAAGCCAGCAAAATATCTGCAGAACAATTCGTGATCCAAAGTACCCCAATCTGTCACATAGCCGAATTGATCTAGGGCGGCGGCCGCTTTGGCTGAAAAGGCTAAATGGTATTCATAGTAGCTAAAACCTCCATAGCAGTAGCCCAAGTCCACCAGGATATGCATGTATTGATCAAGCTTTTTTCTTCTGGAGGGGAAAGACGAGCACAGAATATCCCTGAAAATGCTGATATCACAGTGCCTGTGATTCCTGTCACTCTCTGTTGTGGATGTCACTGATTTGCTGACTGAGTTTGACCCGCCTCCTGATGACCTTTTTATACCTGGCTATCTCTGATGTCAGTTGCCCTTTCGTGGTGTTCCTGAGCCAGTAGTGCTTTTGCTGTGTTCCTGTCTTCTGAGTTCCTGTGTACCGATTCGGCTTGTCCTGACCATTCTCCAGTGTTCCTGCCTGTGTATGACCCGGCTCGTCTGCGGACCACCCTTGGATCCTGACCCGGCTAGTTTGACGTTCCTGCCTATGTATGACCCGGTCCGGCTGACTTCCTGCTCCTGAGATCGACTTCCAGCTTGTTCCAGTGACCTGCGTTCCAGTTGTCGCCGCCGCGACATTTTCCAGTCCCTGCTGTCCACGAGTGTGCCTTTGCCTTGCCTGGTGATTCCTTCGATAGTGCTGTGCCTCGTTCTAGTGCAGAGCTGTGTGTATTCTGTGGGCCTTCCTCTCCTTGCAGAGCCTGATCGTAGCGTTGAAGCCTCGAGTAACGTTACAGAGCCTTGCAGTAGCGCTGAAGCCTCGAGTAAACGTGCATTTTAACTCTTGCAGTGCTGCCTCATATTCACTCTCTCTATCTCAAGTACGAGCCTCGTTACAAGTGATACTGCTGCTGAGTTGGCCGCTCTCCGTCGGCAACTCTAGTCTAACGTTGCAGAGTGTTCACAAAGCTTGGGCCGTTTGGGCGCTTAAGGCTCTCCGGTGTTGGTTACCGACGAGATCATATACACAGAGTGTTGGCAGAAAGGCTTCAGTGTTGGCTTATCCGGTACTACGCCCGAGGGGGCTAGTGGCTCTGGCTCTAGTATTACTGCATTCGATTACGCCTGAGGAGGCTATTAGCTCTTGCATTGCAGGCCGGTTTCCATATTGCCCTAAGGGGCTATTCGCACTTGCACATACTAAAGCAGTTCCTGTAGCTACGCCCGTGGGGGCTAAGTTGTTACCCATTCTGCTTATCATTTACCACCTTGGCAAGGCAGCTCGTTCCTCAGCATCTGATGAACATCGTCTGTACAGCACAGCCTATTTAACATCAAGGGCGTGTCAAACTTCCACATCTGAGACTGACTATACATTGGACTTTAACCCCTTTGGGGCCAATACCATCCTAGTGCATACTGATTTGCATTTATGTCCATAATACTATTTTCCTTGTATTATCTCAGTTTACATTATCTGTGTACTACCTACCGCCTCTGGAGGGCGTATTTGTCATTATTCACTTTAATAAACTGTGTTTTATTTTCACTTATTGGTCTGAGTGTCCTAAAAACCGTAACAGCTGAATGCCAAGACGAACTCGGGAATAGTAAGCTTCTTGGCAAGCCAAGGATCTTTGGCTTTAAGAGTAACTGCTACTTCGCCGCATTGGATAGTGCGGCTCTCGGCTAGATCCTGGGTGGCAATCAGCAGGGACACCAGGTTCACGTCCTTCCCCTCCAGGATATCCTTACGGAGATGGGCCGGCACCATGTGGGCTGGCGTGATTTGCGGGCTGAGGGAAGGAGAGGGGTTACCTTGATCTGACTGGGGGGATAAAGATGCTACTGCTTGAGAAGAAGATCTGGTGATTGATTCTAAGGAGATGATTCGAGCTTGCATGTCGGCCATAGCAGATGACATTGAAGTGAGCATTTGCGTAATGTTGTCCAGTTGGGAAGAGTGGGTGACTGGAACAGAGGGATGGCTGGGAGAAGAGGAGGGGGTGGGTTGGAACTGAGGGGAGGGAGGAGTGGATGGTGGATGAGCTGGGAAAAGGAGACGAAAAAGCTCGGGTTTCCTAGCAGAAGAGGAGAAGGGAATATGCCGCCGGGAAAGTTCGGCTGTAATGCGAGGGATAGTCCAATCTCTGTAAGTCTGGCCGCTAAATCCAGGGTTGGCTGTGGGATCTCGCTGAGGAGACGCTTGGTTGTCATTGAATCTGAGGGATCCATCTTCCATGGCTAAAAAGGGAGAGCAAGGGATCAATTAGAAAAGGAAGTGGAGGGCCAAAGACAAGGGAAAAGAGGAGCTGACCTGCCAAACGGGTTGGACCACGCAGGCACCTGCCCCTGATGACTCGGCAGACAAACTGTCTGGAGAGGCAGGGGTGAAGGAGAAGACTGGTTGTCCAGTGCGAGCCGTGAGGACAGAGTCAAGGGATGAATGACTCCTGAGGAGGATACTCTTCTGCCCGTTCACCGTCGGGCAGAACGAGATATCGACGCTAGGGAGGCGGCGGGAGTGAAGGAAGACGGTGAAGGAAAGGTGAGGAAAATCTGATGGCTAAGGACTAAACGTGAAGTGGGTGGGACTTAAATTTGAATGCAGCAGGGGAAGAGGTGCAAGGGACGAGAAGGTAACCTAAGGGGGGGGGGGGACCATTGACGAGAGGGTCGTGGGGGAGGATGTGCCTCTGACGAGAGGAACCTAAAAGATGGACTAGGGACGAAGTCTCTGACGGGAGACTGCCCGGGGGAATCGGTCAACCGGGTCTCTGACGGGAGACTGACCAGGGAAACTGATTGAGGAACCTCTGACGGGAGGAACCTGGGCCGGACAGGGATCCTAATGTGCAGATGGACCGGGGAATGAGGTGATTAGTAATAGAGGAGTAATGACTATTATGAGCTGGATTGCCATAACCTACCTTGATCGGCGTCCATGGCTCGGAAGAAATGACGATTCTGGGATTTGCGAAGAAGATGGAGATGTCTTAAAAAAATTGACGACTGGATGACGTCTAAAGAGAAGAAATGCAAGTAAATGAGCTGAAAGTATAAGATGGATGAAAAAAAAAAAAAAAAAATACTCACTGAACATAACCAAGGAGATTCCTGGAGAATGAGATAGGCTTACTAGGCTGTTTTTAGAAGAGAAACTTTAGCAAGCAGGAGCACTGAAGCACCTAAGTTGGCCGAAGAAATAAGAATATTAACATGCTACTAAGACAGATATAATCAAGAACGACATTGTCTAAGGAAGGGCAACCAGGTGAGCTTGGCGAGAGAAACAATTAAAAATACTAGCTTAAAGGTAAATGAAGCACTTTTTTTTTTTTTTTTACTTTTTTTTTTTACTTTTTCCCTTTCTTTCTTTCCTTTTTCCTTTTTCTCCTTCTTTTCTTTTTCTTTCCCTTTTTTTCTTTTCTCTTTTTCTTTTTTCCTCCTTTCTTTTCTTTCTCTCTTTCCTTTCTTTTCTCTTCTCTTTCACTTTAATAAGAGGAGCTGCAGTGTGAAGGCTAGATAACACGGCAGGTACTGAAGAAAAGGATTTGACTGCTACTGTAAAGACTAGGACCGAACAGGAGAGGCTGACTTAAGGGCGGAAGAAACGAGGGGGGTAGTGAGCTGTAACCTACCGGATGATAAGAGTAGCGTGATGTGACAGCTGGAAGCGGCAAGGGGGACAACGCCGGCGGGGAGAGATCGCTTGATGGAGAGAGAGAGCAGAGTTAGGCGGCTGGCAGCTGGCGATGCGACGAGACGAGACTGAACCGGAAGTGACGACTGACCGGACGTGATGCGGAAGACTCGCTAGTAGCTACCTGGCGTGCGCCGGATGACCACCAACGGACGCCAGGTAGGAAGCTGCGGGGGACCATTTTGAATGCTCCTCCCGCCCCTCCCACAAATGCAGGCGTAGCCTGCTTATTTGTTGGGCTATCTCTGATTCGATGGTTCATATATGTGCTGGTGACTTTGGGGGCCTTGCACCTGGTCCTTTCCTTACTTCCCACCTCTGGGAAACTCAATGGTTGGATACCCCAAAGTTACCAGTAACCTGTATTGGACGACAGAGAAAAGAGGATTTTAGTCTTACCTGTTAAATCCTTTTCTCTTAGTCCATACAGGTTACTGGTCTCCCAACCTTTCAAGAGACCATGTTTGGCTCTCCTGTGGCAGACCGTGGGGGAGTAAGCAGGAGTAAGACCATGTAGCACACAAAACACTTTTCTGCTTGTTTCTGCACAAAAAAATGGTTTCATACTTCATCTTCAATGTGTTTAAACCTTTGAGAACCAGAAGGGGCGAGTAAAACATAGCATAGCTCATCCATCTGTCACTCAAAGGGTTAATAACATTAGAAAGTTGAATTAATTTGAAAACAGCAAATAGCTTAACACTACATGATCTTAGGAAAACCCACACTGGGAGGCGATTGTATATCCTGTAGATCAGTACACCACACACAGAGGTTGAGTTGGACAGCAAAAGTTCATGAATTTGTTTTCTGAGCATGGAAATTGCAGCCCCCTCCTCCCTCTAAGGTTATTTTCACACAGGTGACAGCTCCCATCAGCAGGGCTCAACTCCTACCATAGGCAGAATTTTCTTATAATTTGTTACTGCAGACTTCCAAGGAGTGTTGTCCCTTTTTTGTAGCCCTGGGTTACAACCCCCCTGACTTGGTTCTTTCTCCCTATGCTTCTGAGGTACCTTCTGCTGCTCAGCACACGCGATCCTTGGCTGACCACTGGCAGTCCACGCAACAGATGTTTCTGACCTCCCATTTGTGGCAGAAGGTGGAGGCCGACTGTCACCGATCCTTGACACCATGGGTTTACTTTTAAAAGGTTGCACCAAGACAGCGTGCAACCAATTGACAGAGTAACCATGATGACATGATGAGTGTTTGGATTAGAATTTTGATAGTGTCTTATGTGAGAGAGGGTCGGATTCTAGAGATGTTGCGGAGGTGGAGGCGGCAAGATTTGGAGATTGACTGGATGTAAGGAATGAAGGATAGAGCAGAGTCAAATGTGACCCCCAACAGTGAGCTGTAGGGGTCGGTGTGATGGTAGCGTTGTTGATGGTGAGGGTAATATCTGGGGTAAGGCTGGTTGTAGTGGGAGGCAAGATGATTAGTTCAGTTTTGCCAAGGTTAAGTTTGAGTTGATGGGAGGACATCCAGGAAGACACAGCAGACAGACAATCAGATACTCGGGACAAGAGGGAAGGGGGAGGTCAGGGGAAGAAATATATATTTGAGTGTCATCAACATAGAGATGATGGTGAAACCCAAGGGAGTTGATTAGTTTTCCTAAGGACGCGGTGTAGATTGAGAAGAGCAGGGGTCCCAGGACTGATCCTTGAGGCACTCCAACAGACAGTGGGATGGGTGGAGCCAGAGTAGGAAACGCTGAAGGAGCGGTTGCAGAGATATGATGAAAACCAGGAGAGTGCAGTGTCACAGATACCTAGGGAGTGGAGGACTTGGAAGTGGAGTGGATGATCTACTGTGTCAAAGGCAGCTGACAGGTCCAAGAGAATGAGTATGGAGTAGTGGCCTTTTGGCTTGGTGGCGAGCAAGTCATTGGCTACTTTAGTGAGGGCAGTCTCAGTGGAGTGATGAGGGCGGAATCCAGATTGCAAGGGATCTAGCAGGGAGTGGGAGCAGAGGAATCTAGTGAGCTGATTATATGTGAGACACTCAAGGAGCTTGGAGGCAAATGGGAGCAGATAAATTGGTCAGTAATTTGACAGTGTATCACGGTACCCGTGCTTTTTCCTGTCAGTCTCTGTGTGTTGACCTCCCATTGGCTGAGCTTGGTTTGGCCTGCCCAGTATGGCCTTTTTATACTGGGCCTCTGGCATCTGTCGGGTGCTCTTTCGTGGTGTTCCTGTACCTGTGTTCCTGTGTACCAACTTGGCCCGTCTGACTACTCCGCTTTTGGTTCCTGCTCCGTGATTCAACCCGGCCTGGCTGACATTCCTGCTCCGTGACCTGACCCGGCTTGTCTGACGTTCCTGCTCCGTGATTCGACCCGGCCTGGCTGACGTCCTTGCTCCGTGACCCAACCTGGCTTGTCTGACGTTCCTGCGCTAAGATCCGGCCCAGCTATCCAGTTCCTGCTCATCGTGTCGCCTGAGCAACATTCTGACTTCCGCTTAGTCTGGCTCTGCCAGACTGAGAATCACTGTTGCCTCCGTTACTGCTGAGCCTCCCGTTAACTCTTGCAGTGCTGTTGTTGCCTCTGTTACTGCTGAGCCTTCCGTTAACTCTTGCAGAGCTTGTTGCCTCCGTTACCACTGAGCCTTCCGTTAACTCTTGCAGAGCACTGTTGCCTCCATTACCACTGAGCCTTCCGTTTATTCCTGCAGAGCTATTGTTGCCTCCGATTACTGCTCCAGCAGTGTGTCCGTGGTTGCTTTCCATTCAGCTCTTGCAGAATACTGTTACCTATGTTACTGCACTGGCAGGGTGCCATTGGCTCATTTCCATTTGCTCTCGCAGAGTACTGTTGCCTCCATAACGGCACCGATCGGGTGCCATTGGCTCAACTCAACCAGCTCATGCAGAGTACTGTTGCCTCTGTTACTGCACCGGTCGGGTGCCATTGGCTCAACTTAACCAGCTCTTGCACAGTACTGTTGCCTCCGTTACTGCACCGGTCGGGTGCCCACGGCTCAAGTCCATTCACCTCTAGCAGAGTATTGTGGCCTCCGTTACTGCTACAGCAGAGGGTATAAGTCTCAGCTCTGCTTTGCAGATCTAGGTGCTTGTCTCCATTCTCGCACCACAGTCTCCTGATAGCCGTTTACCATCATTCTGGGCGTTGCCAAACACACCACATCAGAGACTGATTATATCATTGGACTTTAACCCATGCTGTGCTGAGGTTGCCTTGTTATGCCTGACCTGCGACAGTATCTGTGCCATCCTACTCATTGTATACTGGGCCTGTGTGGGCATATGTCTATGACCTATATTTTCCTGTCTATTCCACTGTGATATGCTATAGCCCGCTGAGGGTATTTTCATTGTGTCTTTTAATAAAACTGTGTTTTATTCTAACCTACTGTGTCTGAGTGTCGTACAAACCTTTACACAGTGAGTTTGGGTCCAGGGAGAGTTTCTTTAGGATCGGTGTGATTAGTGCATGTTTGAAAGAGGATGGGAAGGTGCCGGTTGGGAGGGAGAGGTTGAATACATGAGTAAGGATTGGAGTTAGTAGAGGGGAGAGTTCTTGAGTGAACTGAGATGGGATTGGGTCGAAAGGGCATGTGGTTAGATTTGAGCAAGTGAGGAGATGGGAAACTTCATCCTCGGTGACGGGTGAGAAGGAGCTTAGTGTGTATGTGGGAGAGGCAACAGGGCTGGGCTGGCTGGCTGGGGGTGGGAGTGATGAAATGTCATGCCTGATAGATTCAACCTTGTCCTTGAAGTGGGTAGCAAGATCTTTGGCAGAGAAGCTAGTGGAAGGTGTTTGTGTTGGTGGCTGTAGAAGGTTGAATAAAGGAGTTTCGGGTTAGAGGAGAGATTAGAAATTAGAGAGGAAAAGTATGAATGTTTGTCCAGGGAGAGGGCAGAGCTATATGAACGGAGAATGAATTTGTAGTGTATGAAGTCGGCTGTGGAGCGCGATTTCCTCCAGTGCCTTTCGGCAGTGCGTGAGCACCTTTGGAGGTATTGCGTTTGTCTTGTGTGCCAGGGTTGTAGTGGGGTTGTGCGTGGGTGGCGTGGAGTTGCAGGTGCCGAGGGCTGTTGTGAGAGTGCTGTTGTATAGCGCAGTAGTTTGTTCTGGGCAAGTAAGTGTGATGATGGGGTTGAGAAGAGGTTGCAGGGATGTGGAGAATTGTTGCGGATCAAGAGTATGTAGATTTCTCCGCGTGCTCTTGGTCACGGTGGGGGGGATGGGTTTGCATGGTATGATGAGGTTACCGGTGAGGAAGTGGTGGTCAGAGAGGGGAAAGGGGATATTAGAGAAGTTGGAGACTGAGCAGAGGTTAGTGAAGACCAAGTCAAGGGAGTGACCATCACTGTGCGTCGGGGAACTGGTCCACTGTGATAAGCCAAAGGAGGTTGTTAAGGAGAGGAGTCTGAGTGCAGGGGGGTGTTATTATTATCTATAGGGATGTTGAAGTCACCCATGATGAGAGTAGGGACATCAGAAGACATGAAGTGAGGGAGCCAGGAGGTGAAGAGATCAAGGAATTGAGTAGTAGGACCAGGTGGCCTGTATATGACTGCAACACGCAAGGGGAAGGGAGAGAAGAGGTGAAGTGTGTGAACTTCGAATGTAGGGAAGTAGAGAGAGGGAGCAGTGGGGATTACCTGAAATATATGGTTAGGGGACAGCAGGATGTCTACTCCACCCCCTTGCCTGGTACCAGGCCTGGGTGTATGCGTGAATTGAAGGCCTCCATGTGAAAGTGCAGCAGTGGAGGCAGGGTCTGACGATGTGAGCCAAGTTTCTGTGATGGCCAGGAGGTTTAGGGAGTAAGAAATGAACAGATCGTGAACAGCTGTTAGTTTGTTACACACAGAGCGGGAGTACCAGAGACCAAAGCAAAAGGGAGGGGAGGAGGTTACGTGACGTGGTACGGCTATTTGATTGTGGATGTTGTGTGTGACTGGGTTTTGCGGTACAGGAGAGAATGGAAGGGGGGCCTGGGTTAGGTGAGATGTCACCTGCAGCAAGCAGGAGTAGAAGGGACAGGGACATAAGGTGGGAGTGAGATTTGAAGCAGTGGGGCTTTTTTGCAGGGGTAGAAGGAGAAGGTGGTGATAGAAAGTGGAGGAATGAGAAAAGTTTGTGGGAGCAGAGAAGTGGTGAGGGAAGAAGGGAGGGTGCAATGAAAATAGAGTGATTCTTAATTTGCATAAAGGAGGAGGCGAGTCTTATGAAGGTGAGAAAGGTGATAAGAAGGGAAGGAGCTAATTTGGCTGTAACGGAAGCTACGAAGGGACCGCGTCGCCTTCCGCCATTGTTCCCAGGTCTCGCCTTCTTGACGCCGGACTGGCGCTGTCGGATGCACCCGTTGAGCAGATAAACGGTCCGGTGGTCAACTCAAAGTGGCGTCGAACCCCGGGGTAGTCGACTCTACGTCGAAGGAAGCGGATCGAGGAGGGGTCGACAGAGCTCACGAGCAGTCGAGTGTCGCAGAACTGGAACACTGGGCAGTAGAGAGTGAGGCCTCTACTCCCGGGCTATGACAAACAGGGAAAGTGTAGCAGGAACGAAGGTAGCGGTTGCCAAGCAGATTCGAGCACTCTGTAGCTCGAATCAAAGGATCGCAGGAACTTGAAGCAGGGAAGAGTCCACGTTGCCGCCTGACAGCATCCGAAGTTGGGTCGCAGGATGCTGGTAGCAGACGGTCGAACGATGCAGGATACTCAGCTCAGATGGGCGTCAGAGTGGCCGTTTTAATACCATGAGAACATAAGACTCCAGAACTCTTGTTCACTGCAAGAGTAACTCTCTCTTTATTGACCAAACCACACATATTTATACACAGCAAGCACATTGAAACTCATGGGGAAACCAGATACAAAAGATTGAGGGGCAGAGATAATACAATCCAAACATAAGACAAGGGATCAACAGCAAATGGTAAGGGCTGACACAATGGGAGCATTCACAGAGGTAATCAAATCACAACATATAATACAAAGGATTGACAACAGAGTTTCAGGAGTACAATAGGTGACTCACAGAATGAGGGGCGTGAATGAATTAACACATGGCAGGGGGTCTCAATACATCTTAAAATATACAATTCAATGGCTTGAGGGACTGCAATACACATTGGAATAATTAACCCCTCACTGCCCATTCCCTTGGAAGCAAGCCAGCAGTCTAACACAGGGCAGTTTTGTGTAATAAAGTTAATTCGCCCCATTCACATAAAATCTATCCATAGTCTTTTAGTTCACAACTAGGGAAAAATGTCCACAGTCTCTGGGTCAACAAACTTATGGCCAGACAAGGGCTAAAGTAACGGGTAGGATCCGTTACATGGCCATAGTGGGGTTAATGCATGGGGCAGTAGAATTTGTGCAGCAGTCTGTAATCCAGGAGAGTACTGGATGACATGGCAAACAAGGGTCAATCCAGGTGCAGAGGGTGTAGGTGCCAGGGAGGGTGAGGAGAGTCTGTTGCAGGACTGTAAAGTATTTGGTGAGGGCAGGAGTCAGTTCAGGGTTAAATGAAGCAATCCGTTGTTGATCAGTAGCGTGCATCTAAGCAGCTGCCGCACTCTGGTGTCACCAGGCTACGTCTGCATGGTAGACACATTTATCTGTGTGTTTCTGACACTCTATGGAGTGCTGTTGCCTTCATGCTCTTGGACATTGTGGTGTGCACTTTTTTCGGTGGCGTAACAATAGGGATTGCAGAGGTTGCACCTGTGACCAGCCCCGTCACTACAAATTGGGGGCAATGTGGAGGCAATTGTGGAGATTGGGTGAGATGTGGAGGCAATGTGGAGATTGGAGACAATCAGGAGGTGGCCAATGGGGGGGCAGTGTGGTCAGAGGGGGTCCATGGCAATTTTTGCACCAGGGCCCGGTGGCTTCTAGTTACACCTCTGACTTTTGTCGTGCTTTATCTATTTGGGGAGTTGTTCATTTGTTTGATGTTATATATGGGTTTTTTTATGTTTTGTTTTTTTTTACCCAGTTATTGGGATAATGTTGCCTGTTTGTCACAGGCACCTAGGACTGAGCATGCGGGTAGGAGCCTTAAAGAAAGGGAGTGCTCGGGTGCGATGCTGGTGAGCAGAGCTTGTGAAGCATAGGCTGCCCGTGGAAGGACCGTGCTGTGGCGAGGGCCGAACTAAAGGTGCCAGACGCAAGGCTGGGAGACTAACTCCAGAGGAGCTGGAGGAAAGTCCTGGATAGACCCATCTAGAGACAGTACAGGCTCTCCTGCAGGAGAAAGTTAAGGCTGGGGAACGAAGATTAGGGTACAGGGCTGGGGGTCGTATGCTAAGGAATAGCATACGATAGGAAAAGACAAAAAAGTAGTCAAAAGGATAGCCAAAGGTCAAACACAGGTCATTATTAGGTAGAATGGAGTAGTCAAATGGATAACCAAGGTTCATACACAGTTCATCAATCCAGAGAGTTATCTGCAGTCAATGGGATAGTCAGAGCCAATACCAGGAATCATACACAGGTAGACCAACCACCTGAGGAGACGAGAGTGGTCAGTACAAAAGCCAAGGGTCTAACACCCAGCAAGAGCTAGGGATAGCACCAATGCCTAGGACCAGGTCTGAACTCCCTGAGGAACACTGTGAAAGTGCTCTGATGGGCCGAAAACACTGTCTAATATAGGCGTGGGGGAATTACATCAGTAGGCAGTTGTCACACCACCTACCTGCTCTGCTGTTTGCTAGCTCTGTCTTCTCCCCTCCCTAGTT
Organism: Rhinophrynus dorsalis; assembly: GCA_037306005.1. Lineage (NCBI taxonomy): Eukaryota > Metazoa > Chordata > Amphibia > Anura > Rhinophrynidae > Rhinophrynus > Rhinophrynus dorsalis. The sequence continues at coordinate 606,806,317 of CM074718.1, forward strand.
CTCGGTACTGCTCTGCACTTCCGGGTTTAGCGGCATCATCTGATGGTGATGTCATCCGTCGACGCCTATATCCTATCGCACTCTCAGACGCTCAGTGCACTGACACAGTGTTCCTGTGGCATCTGGGCTCTCTGTTCCGGCGCGTGTGTTCTTTAGAAGTCCTTGCTATCTCTTGCTGCTGCTCCTGTGTACCAAACTGTCCTGTCCTGACCCTGTTACAGTCTTTAACCTGTGAATGGTCTTGCTGCTGCTCCTGTGTATTGAACCAACCTGACGTGACCCTGTTACAGCCTAGTGCTTGGGAGGACCTTGTTGAACGTTCTGCTGTATGGGTCTGTGCCTTTTATTTGGGGTTTCTGTTGTATCCTTGTTATTGGGTTTTGCCCTGGGGAGTTGTAGCTACACTGTGGCCTACGCACTCCAAGATCCCTAACCTACTCTCTCTCGCCGTTGCTCTCCCCTGCAGGAGAGATTGTACTGTTTGCAGTGAGATCATCCTGGTCAGGGTTCCAGTTCAACTGGGATCGGACAATTGGCTTTGTGGCCAGCACCTATATACGGCCCTCGCCACAGCACGGTCTTGTTGCAGACAGTCACCACTCTACCAGCACCGAACACCAGCGATGTACCCTAGAACTCCCTTTCTTGCAGGTCGTGTCCTGCTTCTGTGGTCTGGTGACAGCAGTGAATCGTCTATGCCGAAACTGGAAGTGCGGAATACAGCTCCAAGAGAAAGGAGAGGCATGGGAGAAGGCCCCACAGCGTGGAGAGTGCAACAGAGGTGACATTGCCCCCTCCTAGGAGGCACCTCCATAGCCTACTGAGTGGTTTTTGAAAGGGAATTGTTGACGAAAGTTATGCAGCAGTACTGGGGCATGGACATCTGAGGACTGAACCCAGGAGCGTTCCTCGGGGCCATAGCCTTTCCAGTTAGCTAGGTATTGCAGATGTCCCTGAGAACGATGGGAGCCAAGGATCCCGTCGATAATGTATTCCTCCTGTCCATCATTAGTAGCCAGCGGAGGAGGCCTGGGAAGAGATGAAGAAGAAGACACAGCAGGAAGAAACGCCTTCAGAAGGGAGACTTGAACAACGGGGAGAATCCGTAATCTTCGAGGCAAAGCCAACTTGTGGGATAGAAGAGACAAATGTTGGATAATACAGAATGGACAAATATATTGAGGGCCCAATCTGATGGATGGCTGAGCCATTTGGAGGTGTCTTGTGGAGAACCACACTCGTTGACCAACTTGAAAAAGGGGAGCTGGTGACCTAAGACAGCCGCAATCTTCTGGGCTCCAAGAAGAGCAGAACGTATGGACTGCCAGTGTGAAAACAAGGATTGTACTCTAGTCTCTGCGGCTGGAACCAAGGAGACCCCAGGGGCTAGCAGAAGGACACCGGGGTTATACCCTAAAGCAAAGAACAGAGACCAACCCAGAGAGGAATGATGAAGGGAGTTGTAGGAAAACTCAGCACAGGCTAACGGGTGTACCCAATCGTCATGTAGGTGGTTGCTATAGTAACATAGGTACTGTTCCAAGCCTTAGTTCAGGTGTTCAGTTTGCCCGTTAGTTTGCGGGTAATAAGCCAAGGAGAAATGTAAAGAGACCCCCAAACGGGTACAGAAAAATCTCCAATATTTAGAAACAAACTGGGTACCTCGATCGGATGTTATATGAAGAGGCAACCTGTGTAGACGTACAATGTCAATGATGAAGACCTCAGCAAGTTCCTCAGTGGAAAAGAGATCTATAACCACAAGGATTTCGGCTCTGCTGAAGAGCCTCCTCGAGTCGGCAGGCTCAAATCTCCTGCTGTCATTTTTACAGCTGACAGCAGGAAAAGGGAAATGTTAGAGGTGAATATCTCTCACACCATAAGGGTTTGAAAGATGGCATTTTCTCCAAATACTTTATTTTTGTATCCTCTACAATATTAAATAAAGTTATAAATGGGCATTACTGACTCTTTAAAGACTATTTATATATACAACCATAAATAGCAGAAAAGTATCAACCTCACATTTCTGTGAGGCGATGTCTGGTCTCACAGTAGAAGAGAATTTACATTCTGCTGCCCCATATAGTGTCTCATTGTTCCCAACAGTCTCTCCTATTGTTGTGCCTGAGGCACAGGAGAGAAGACAGACAACAATAGGAGAAACTGTTGATGACAATAAAGGGATAGTAATGTCTGCCATAAAGTAGCTCTCCGAGTCTTCTCTATTGTAAAACTAACACATTGCGCTATGTTTAAAGGGATAGTATTGCCATTTTTTCAGAAATATTAGTCTTGTAGGCATTAAAAAATAAAACTAAATGCCCCCAGTCCCATCTCTCAAACCTTTATGGTTTGAGAGAGATATTTGGGACCAAAGTTCCCCCCTCCCTCCCCTTTCTCTGACATCAGCGCTCTAGCTGACTGCAGGGGAATCCGGTCCCTGGACAAGCGAAGGCTCTTCAGTAGAGCCGAGATCACATTATTGAAACAGAAATCCTTCACTGGAACGGTCTTCTAAGTGTGCTTGCAAACCAAGCACACTTTGTAGACAGTTCCAGTGAAGGATTTCTGTTTCAATAACGCAATCTCGTCTCTGCCGAAAAGACTCAGACTGTTCCGGGACCGGATTCCCCTGCAGTCAGCTAGAGCATTGATGTCAGGGAAAGAGGAGGGAGGGGGGACTGAATATCTCTCAAACCATAAATGTTTGAGAGATGGGACTGGGGGCATTTAGTTTTATTTTTTAATGCCTACAAGACTAATATTTCTGAAAACATGGCAATACTATCCCTTTAATCTACTTTTATGTAGTTCTAAAGATATTACATGTAAAAAGATCCCCCTTCTGGCAGCGTCATGCTTCTTCTTACTGTGGTCCGGATGGAGCGCGGCGAGGGAAATCTTCAGTAAGCAAAGGAAAATCCTGCTCTCCTTCGTAAAGGGGTGCAGGGTTTTCCTTAAACTTACTCACTGAGGTTTGTCCCTCGCTTCATCTGTCCAATCCCAGATTGCAGCTCTAAGTGGAGGCAGCAAGAAGGGGAGGGAGGGGGATCTTTTTACATGTAATATCTTTGGAACTACATAAAAGTAGATGATTAAACATAGCGCAATGTGATAGTTTTACATTAGGGAAGACTCGGAGAGCTGCTATATGGCAGACAAAATGTAATTTTGATACTTTTCTACTTTTTATGTTTTTTAATAAATAGTATTTATTTTACTACACCAGATGCTGTGCTCACCTTTTGAGTAAAGTAACTGTCAGCAGTAGGAACATTTTTGTTTTTCAGCAGGAGAAACCGGACAGTATGTTTTTACTTTAGTGATACTTTCATTTTTGATAAGTGTACAATGCAGTAAATATGCACAATTTTAAAATGCATCTTTGTAGTTTTATGTTTCTCCTTAACACTTTGAGTGCCAGAGAGTATGTGGATACAGTAATGGCACTCAAAGGGTTAACCCCTTGGCTGCACAGATCTGTAGCATTCAATGGTCAATTCATCCTTTGAGTGCCAGAGGGGTAGGCAACTCACTGCAATGCGTTGCACACCCTTCTGGCACTCAAAGGGTTAAAACATATATCCCATGTGTCCTACTTTAGTCCCAAAAAGTATCCATCTTTGGCCATTTCAATTGTTGAGAAGTGTGGATTTAAATAATGAAAAAAAAAAAAATTGTCATAATCTCCTTTTGCATGAGTTTTCTCTCCATTTCATTTGTCCTTTATCTCATTGTTTCTATATATTCCTTTTTGTACAGTTCCAATGAATATATTTGAGCATGTTCCTGATCTTTCTATATGGAACTGGGAAAAAGCATCAAAATTTTAACCATTTGAGGCCAGAAGGGTATCCAACGCATTGCTTTGCCATTCTTTAGATACTCCTATAGCACTCAAAAGGCTTAGCAAGTCTTTCACATAGCTCATAGTATAGAAATTGAGGTCCAGAGGGTATCAACTATGCCTGTCTGCCTTCTCCCTGCTCATGTTTTCTCAATCAGCCGGTCGCTTAGGGGGCGTGGTATTGGTTGGCCGATCTCTTGGCTAGTGACGTCGGCGGACCAGGTCGGTACGTGATGTCATTTCCGGGGCTGCCATTTTGCTGCTAGGGTTAACGGTTCGTGCGGGTGGGTTTCCCGGGGGGAGCTGCCCGCATCCCGGCTCAGTCATGTCCGATTTTGATAGTAACCCTTTTGCTGATCCGGACTTAAATAATCCATTCAAGGTGAGTGGTGTGGTGTATAAATATAATTTGTATTTATGCAGAAGGCGTTGTATATGGATCTGGGTATAAATACACATATACACACACACACAGCCCAGCTAATCTGATGATAAATCCCCCTTTTAGGGGGGAGGAAGGATTGCAACGCATTACGAAGCAATGCATTGCACGTAACACCAGGATACTAAATATGTCATTCTTCATCATGGCCGGGGATGTAGTTTTAAGCCACGATTGCTGTACGGATTCAGGTTGTCCAACCCTGCTAAAGCCTGTCTAGTTCTGTTTAAGGTTAACACAAGGCTAAAACTAGTCCTCCTTATTTGTTTTGTAATTGTGTCTGCATATCAGTTTCATATATATGCCAAGTGTGGGCGATTTGCTGCCAGCTATTGTTGGATTATATGCCCATAATTTTTATCTGGCCAGTTATGATGGGAGTTGTAGTCTACCAACACCTACATAAGTACAGGTATCCTATAGTATTTACACTATATTAATGCATGTTTTTGTACATGATGTTTAAGTCTCAATGTGTTCAATTGATAGTAGAAAATCCATCTTCTTAACACTCCATCACTTTTTTTTACTCATTGCTTTGAGTGAACAGGTTACATGAAATAAATGTTGATTTAGTGGTAGAGGGTACTGGAATGTTGCCCCCTGTTGTACTGTATCATTTACACAGGATCTCTGCACTCCTCCCCCACACAGTGGTGTATATCCTAGCAGAAATGCATCATTATTCATCATAATGCCAAGCTTTAAGCTCTACTTCATAGGCTTTTTTTCTACATTGCGTTAAATGCACCAAATTGCTCCTCACTTCAGCTGAGCAGCCTGTTCACAATTTCTCTATGCGTCTAATTTCCAAATTCAACTGGCTACAACGTTCTTGTGTATGATGGAGATGCTATGCATTGTTTATGTGGATAATTGGACACGTTGCTCACCACAACAGTCCAGTCAATGGGTGGGTGACATGTGTCTGCAAGTAACATTTGGGTGGCATCCCTGCGGGATGGAAATCAGCTCTACCACTGTAATTCCCCCAGTGGCTTAATTGTCTGGGGTAGGGACTGTTGTGATTTTTGACACTTAAGTTTGGTTGATGTCGCTGCAGAGTGTATTCAGATAGTTTCGTGAATCTAGCTTAAATCTAAGACGAAACAGTATTCAACAAGAGAAAATAAATACGTGTATTTCATTAACCTATAAATTCAAACCAAAGCAGATATTGTTTAATTCAAAGAACACTTCCTATAACCCCCTCAGCTTACTATGGCCAGGGAGTTGTAATGACCTTTATGAATTTTGCTCTTGCATTTTGGATCAAAAGATAACTTAAATCAGTTTTGAATGTCGTGTACCGATGTGGACATGAGTTGTTGGCAGAACTATTGGATTGGAGCTCGGCACTTTCATTTGTTTTCTTTTTAATGTGGCACTAACACTTTACAGTTTTGGATGATTTTGAAAGGATGTTCAAAATAATGCATATTTGGTAGCCACTATATTTTATGAGAGTCAGTTTGTGAAAATTAGCCAGTAGTTCATGGTTGTAGTACTTCCTCATAGGAAATGTCAGTTGAGGGGGAGAATGGAATGTTACTATCTGACACACACAACTGTGCCTGCCAGAACTTAGATACTTTTATATGAATACATACAGCTTGCAACGTAACTCTTTGAGTGCCAGAGGGTTATGCAACTCTTTGCAATGTGTTGCTTTACCCCTCTGGCACTCAAAGGGTAAACCATTTGAGTGTCAGGAAAATGTGCACAGTAATGACTTGTAAGGATTCGGATTGATTGTAAATGGGGCTTTTGTAATCTAGAATGCAAGATAAGTATCCATCACTTTTCATTTCAATGCCTTGGAAACATCGCTAGCATCCAAGGTATCAGAAGCCCCATTTGAAACAATGGACATTTAATTTTCACCCATATGGAGTAGTCTTGTTGGTTTACTCCAGAATTACTCGCTCCATGACACTGATGTGTGGGATTAAGGATGAAAGAGTATAGTGGAGAAACAGGTGGCTGATCGGGTAGTGGCAACAGGGGGTAAGAAGATGAAAGGTGGGGGGGGGCAAAAGGATGGACAGTAGGGTTTGGAGGATAAAAAGTGGGGGGAGGGGCGGAGGATGAAGGGGGTTAGTACTGAAAGTATGAAGGGGTACAAAATGATATGGGGCAAATAATAAGGAGCAAGGGGGAAGTGGCTCCACCGATTGTGTCATTTCACAAGAGATACAGGTGGGCAGGGATATTTTTGGTAAAGGTGGGAGGCCTTAAGGTGAATCTGTTTGCCTTTCATTGTTGTAATAATAAAAAAAGATTACCACTGTACAACAAACATCATCTGAGAGCTTACACACACGGACACTTTACAACACCCTGTCCACATATGTGGTGGGATGCAAGAAGAAAAGTGCGATTGCACTAAGTTGCGAAAGAAAAATGGATAGTGAACACTTTTGCTCATGATGTTGAATTGCGCATGAAAAATCAAAATTAGCGAACAGTTTCACACATTTTGTGTGTGTGGGCATGGTTATTTGGACTTGGTCACGATTAACTAATCTGTCTGAGTGGAATTAGCGAATGCGCCGAATATAGGAATTGCTATTGCGAGCTAATGTAAACATATGTGTAGAGTTGTAATAAATTATTTTTTTCTGAGCAATTCAAGAAGCGTTTAGTATTTGGCTTCCTGGATTAGAACATGCGCAATATCTGAGCACGAAAAATTCCTTTAGCGCATGCGCACATTTCTTGCATCCTGCCAATGGTCTATTATTAGCATATTCGCTATAGGTCAAACTATTTATTAGGAATAAAGGAGGAAGCATGTGTAAGATCCATATATAGAGTATTCCATATATTCTTTTAGTTTACAGTACTGGGATTGTGGGAGATAAAGCTCCAAAAATCCAAGCCGCCTATTCTATACTCAATCCCCCAGGTACAATCCATGTACCATGAGTGACTGACTAACAGGGATTCTGGGAGCTTTCCATTGGGCAGAGGAGACTATAGATGTAGGCTGTCTCTAGTGTACCTACAAAGGATCACATAGAATCCAAACAGGTCTCCAGTATGATTCCAGACCTTCAGCCTCCTTTAAATCTGGCTGGTGCGGAGCACTGTAGCAAGCCTCTACTGCATTGTCCTTCACCCAATAATTTCAGCTTGCACTGGGGTCACCTCAGTGCAACCCGGAAGTATTGGGTACACAACAGAGAAGAGGATAGTGGTAGTGGTGTGCTACAGTTCACCGCTCCATTCTGACAGAGGCTTACAATTGGGAACCTGTGTCTAGGTGCCAGGTCACAATTTTTTTTTTTTGTCTCCATGGCAACCTGGAGCCCGGGGTTTATAGAGCCCTGATTTTAAGGTGATTTATTAGCCTAGTTATCAATTGTATACAATAATCTGTATAAAATCTTTTTTTTTTTTTTTTTTTTTTTTTTTTTTTTTAAATGCTATTGTTTTATTTATTAGGGTGTGGCCCTTAAATTAACTGTTTAGTTCTGAGTCTGACGCACACATACCACTGAGGTATCGTAGCATCACACACACATACTATAGGGAGTCCAGAGAGACCTTTGCTCCCAGTTAGTTGAATGTCACACAGCTGTAAATCAAGTCTGTGGTAGGAAATTGGAAGATGATGTGCTTGATAGCCTTCAATTTATGTGTTTTAATCCACTGAAAAGTAGAGACCTCTCCAACATATTGGGAATTAATGCATTGGAGCAGTCCCTGGTATATGAAAAGGTTAATTACTGCACTTACCTTAAAGTGGCCAGAAGCAGTAGTCTCTCGCAGTATGTGCTTTTCCCAGATGGCCAGGAAACAAGTATACTATAGCTGTAAGAAGAGTTTATTTTGCTCTACCCACTTTCATCAATGATGAAGCATGGATATGAGCAGGAAATCATACTGATCGTTTATCAATCAGCAATCTGTTTTGGTGGCATACTGATTTAGAAAAAGGAAAACAAAATGTGTAACAGGTGAAGGTTTCTGTTAGGAGGTGTTACTTCTTTAAATAAGTCTCCCGATGCACAGACAACTACATATATCACACTGCCTCTGTGTGTATCAGTGGGTTTTGCATGAAGTGCAAGAATTCTTTGGCTGTTGCAAAATATACCTCCTTTTCAACATTGTAACATATTATTATACTGTTTATTCAACAAATTTTAGCCTGCCGTTTCTTTATATTGAAGTATCTCTTCCCCGGTGTCACTTACTCTTCCTCCCCAACGCACACTCTCATGTTACATGCAGACCAACACTCAGACATTATTGATGAAATGCTTTCAGAAATATCCTCTTAAAGGTGCATGGTTTACTATACATAAATGATGATGGCTATGTGTAATGATATTTTCATTCCTTATATTGAGTATCTTCTTTATTAATAGTTTTATCTAGGGCAGTGTTTCTTTAACTGTGTATTATGGAAGGCCAGAGTTCCCTGAAGAAGCAGACGTGATCCTACTGAACAAATGTTACCCCTTATACAACAGAGGGTTGTGTAATGCATTGCTTTGCCCTGTATTGAATATCCCCTGACCCTCGAGGGGATAAGTTGTGGTGGACATAGAAACAAGACTAGGGTGACCATTAGTATGTTTGGTTCTGTGACAAACAGTGCACATGCAGAGGACTGAAACATTTCATGGTGTTTGTTCTGACAATTCATGATGTGCCCTCTTTTAAAGTGGAACTACCACCTGAACACAACTTTAGCTTAAATAACTCCCCATCTGGCGACTAGCTGCTTAGTAGCTCTAGTCGCCAGAATCATTACCTTGACAAATAGATTTAGCCTTTCTTCCCCGGCTGACTGAATCACGGAACACGGACATCTTGCCATAATGAAGTCCGCCACCTGCGCTGTCAGTCCCAGTCGGGTCGGTCTAGGAGGCGTTGCTAGGAGCTGTCCAGCTCCAGAAGGGGCTGATGGCGCCGACGTTATTATGGCATGATGTCCGTGTTCCGTGGAGGCTAAATCTATTAGACATGGTAATAATTCTGGCGACTAGCTCTACTAAGCATCTAGTCGCCAGATGGGGAGTTATTGGGGAGTTATTTAAGCTAAAGTTGTGTTCAGGTGGTGATTCCGCTTTAATAATTTAGTGTAGCTCGCTCTAAGAAAAATGATTGTTTACTACCCTTCAAATACATTGGGTATTTTGTTAACCCTTTTGATGCTAGGGGGATCTCCAGTGTCTTGCTTTGCAATGCTTTTGAGACCTTTTAGATTCCATTGAGCTCCCAAGTGTGATTTTTTGGGGTTCATTAAGATTTAACCCACTGAGTGCCAGAGTGCTATCCACCTCATTGCTTCACAATGTGATAGTTACCCCTCTGCCACTCAAAGGGTTAACAAGCGTTTGATCACAGCAGAACATTTATGAACCACCTATACAGTCATTCTGATTGTTCCATGTCAGAATGTGTTGTAAGTTCAGTCATAAAGAGCATAGGTTTAAAGTGAAACTGTTACCTTGTAACAAATGATAATGAAAGAGCTTTCAAAAGCACCCATGCTGATCATTTTCATTAAAAATGTTTGTCTAATTTATCTTGGGTTATTTGTCAGTACATAAAAGGCAGGCACTGCCACTTCCTACCAGGTATAGCTAATTTGCATAAACTTTGAGTGCCAGAGGGGTGCGCAACACAAAATGCGTTGTGTGCCCCTCTGGCTCTCAAAAGGTTAAAGCTAACTATCTCAATCTACTGTTTGAAGTAAATGGCTAACATATTTAGGTGCTTTGAAAGCTCTTTCAAAATCATCTGTCACAGTGACAGTTACACTTTAAGACAAATTTACTCAACCTTTGTCCCACCTGCTGGTATGGACTACAACTCCCATCATTTCCAACCAGTTGTTGGATGGTTGGAGATGGTGGGAGTTGTACTGTTAAACGGCTGGGCATCCAAAGATTGACTACTCTGCTTTAGGCTTTATTTAAAGTGGATGTGTCAGCTATATACAACAAAGCCTAAATAGTTAGGCTACATATCGAATAGTACTAAAACATTATTCTTTTAAGTTTTAATTCCTGTAAATTTAACTTACAAAGTCTGTCCCCCAGCTACTACCGCATGCACTGCGGTTCACCTGCTCAGTAACCACAGCCCGATGCTCTGCATCGTCTCTCCTCCCTCCTATGATGACGGAGGCTTCTGTCTGGAAAGTTGGAGCGATCTCATTGGCTAGATGTCGATCTCTGCCAATGAGAGCACTCCAGTTTACAGACAGAATCCTTCGTCATCGGAGGAGGGAGACAGGCAGAGCATCGGGCTGCAGTCTGTGTATAAGTAGCTGCAGTCCAGACTTTCTAAGTTAAATTTACAGGAATTAAAACTTAAAACATTTTTTTTTGCGAAGTAGCCTAACTATTTAGGCTATGTTATATATAGTTGAGACATCCACTTTAAAGGGGAACTTTCACCTCCGCATTATCATTGTTGTAGCCCTTCCTTTGTGTCCCCTCTGTACATTGAGGTGTTTCTTTTTGCCTAAAAATCTGTTTAAATGAAGCAAAAAGATACTTGAATTTTGTACCTGATGACGTTAGCAGCCGCACAGCCTCGCACCGTATGGTTCAGAAGACACTCCCACAGCCTCAGCTCCTTTCACTTGCCCCAGCATCCTCCGATGACGGAGGCGTTCTGTTAGTAAGCTGGAGAGAGATCTCATTGGCTAGATATCGATCTCTGCCAATGAGATCTCTCTCCAGCTTACTAACAGAACACCTCCGTCATCGGAGGATGCTGGGGCAAGTGAAAGGAGCTGAGGCTGTGGGAGTGTCTTCTGCACCATACGGTGCGCGGCTGTGCGGCTGCTAACGTCATCAGGTACAAAATACAAGTATCTTTTTGCTTCATTTAAACAGATTTTTAGGCAAAAAGAAACACCGCAATGTACAGAGGGGACACAAAGGAAGGGATACAACAATGATAATGCGGAGGTGAAAGTTCCCCTTTAAAAAAAAAAAAAACACACATACACACGCAAAAAAAAGCCAGTTTTAAAGCAGAGCTACCACCCCACAAAATCTTTAACTAAGTCCCCATCTGGCGTCTAGCTGCTTAGTAGAGCTAGCCGACAGAATTATTACCTTATTTAACCCTTTGCGTGGCAGAGGGGTACGCAACGCGTTGCAAAGCAATGCGTTGCGTACCCCCTCTGGCACTCAAAGGGTTAATAGATTTATGCTGTCTTCTATGGCTGACAGTAGCACGGAGCGAGGCCTTCTTGCCATTGTGACGTCCGCGTGTCTGTGCTGTCAGTCCCAGCCGGGTCAAGGAGGCGTTGCTAGAAGCCGACCGGCTCCAAAAGGGACTGACAGAGCAGGCGTGCGGATGTCACTATGGCAAGATGTCCGCGCTCAGTGCTACTGTCAGCCATGGAAGAGAGCAGAAATCTATTAAATAAGGTAATAATTCTGGCGACTAGCGTTACTAAGCAACTAGTCGCCAGATGGGGACATTGTTAAGCTAAAGATTTTGTGGGTTGGTAGTTCTTCTTTAATCTGTTCTCTTGTACAGACATTCTTAATCTGACACCGACTGCACCTCTTATACTTAAAGGGGAACTACCACTCCTCATAAAGTTAAATCCCAAGAATTACCCATCTTGGGACTAGCTGACCAATAGTGCTAGTCGCCAGAATAATTACCTCCTTACAGAGAAATTCTACTGCTCCAGATAGACAGCCAGGAAACAGCGCAGACATCTTTGCATAGTGATGCCTGCACTCAGTCCCACTCCTCTGTAAGAGGCATTGCTTGGTACCTTAAGGTACGGAAGGGACTGACAGTGCAGGCGCGCAGGCGTCACTATGCAAAGATGTTGCACTGTTTCCTGGCTGTCAGTATCGGGAGCAGTAGAATTTCTCTGTAAGGAGGTAATTATTCTGGCGACTAGCACTATTGATCAGCTAGTCACCAGATGGGTAATTCTTGGGATTTAACTTTGTGGGGTGATAGTTCCCCTTTAAGCAGCAACATGCTTAAAATACTATTCGCGAGACTTACAGGGGAACCATCACCCCTATACAAGTTAGGCTAATAAGTTATTAAATAGAGCGACTAGCATAGATAACTGTATATTTATTGTTTTTAAAATTGTTGTTTGGCTAAAATTAAATGTGTTAGTGCTCCAGCTTACAAGGAGAAATTCATCATCATAGGAGGGGAGCAGAGGAAGAGTGACACTGCGGTGCAGAGCTGTATCCACGGTCTGTCTGGAAGTAAGGGCACAGATCATTTTTAAACATTCCATTTAGCTAAACCACGATTAAAAAGAAAAAAAAAAATGTACACAGTTATCCATGCTAGTTGCTCTATTTAGTAACTTATTAGCCTAACTAGTATAGGGGTGATACTTTCCCTTTAAAGGGGCTGCATGTACTGATTATGAAAATCATGTGTATGGGTTTTCCTATAGAGTGAAAGGAAGGTTCTTTCAGTGCCTGGAGATGTTTCTTTCAATAGTCATTAAAAATATAACTTGGCATTTTTTTTTGTTACCTTGAGTTCAAGATGTTTTGAGGCCAGGTGGCACATTGCTAAATCCATCTGTGGGAATCTTGTGTCTGTAACGCCCAGCTTTTTCACATGCAGTAATTGTAAATGTGGTACCTGTCTATAAAACATCTTGATCCCAAGCTGTAATGAAAAGACCAAGTGATCTTTTTAACCCTTTGAGTGCCAGCATGGTATGCATTGCAAAACAATGCGTTGCGTGCCACTCTGGCACTCAAAGGGTTAATGACTTGAAAGAAACCTCTCAAAGTCCCCTTGTTCTTTTGTCACATAATGTTGTCACACAGGCATGTAAAGCTGCTGCAGCTCTTGTGCACAAACGCTGCATGTGCAAGAGAAGTGTAATTTTCCACACATGCACACACAGTACAGACCCGAGCAAAGAGGTGTTACATGATTTCACAGTGCCACCTCACATGCATGCAGACTTGCACTGTTTGTGGAAATTTTCACGCACTGTCTAAGAATGTTTAAAATGTACCACCACCAAAGACACAATCTGGGAAGATGAAAAAAAGTGTAAATATTAACCAACTATTTACAAGGAATTCTGTGGTCTTTCCAGCCATGCGCTTGAATCTGGGGCAAAGTGCTTTTTGTTCTCATCCCCCAGTGTTAAATTAACGCCAAATAAGTTTTTATCCATAAAACACAAATAAGCAATTTGATGATGAAACATTTAGTCATGCCGTCTTGTATTTGTTATTGAATGAATCTGTCACGAGTTTTTGAATGGACTAACAAGCAAGTTGTAACCGCTCTGTGTACCTCACTGGCACTCAGGTTAAGGGTGTTCAAACTGTGGCTTTTTAGCTGCTATTAGATTTCAACTAGTGTAATAATCAATGTAGTCCAACCACAGCTGGAGAGCCACATGTTGAACACACCAGCTATACATGTTTTCTGTATTCTAGGGGTTAAAATGACAGTGCACGAATATGGAGTTATGCAAACTCGCGTATCCCAGGCCACAAATATGTAGTAGAAGCAGAGGGGAGGTTATGCTTTGATCGGAGTGTGGCTTCCTTTTAAAGGAACAGTAATGTTTGAAGAGGGATTGTCTTTAAACGTAGGTCATTACTTGTTAGCTGTGAAAGTACCCGTACTTTGTTCACCCTGCTGGTATCTGTGATCTGCCAAACAAGGTGACATCAGAGCTTCTGAGAGACTTCTGTCCTCCTCACCATTGAAGTGCATTGTCTGCAAACTTGCCAATATGAGCATCACATTTGGAGAGAAGCATATGTTCAGTGACCACAAATCCTCATCTGTTTTTGGGCCCTGACAGCAAAGGCTGACAACCATTGATCTACATATACAACAATAAAAAGAAGGGGAACTATAAACCACATACAGAGGCACTAGCCCATGCTAAAATTATTTTGGCAATAGAAAAAAACTAAAATAAATTATAAGACCAAAACAATTAAAGAGTTAGTAATGTAACTATATAAAGGCGCATCCGATTATTCATGATACATTTTTATTATGCTCTGTACCATTCTAAGCATCCATCTCAGTGTAGTTTGATTGGAGTTTTAACCCTTTGAGTGCCAGAGTGGTATCCAGCAATGCATTGGATGCCTTTCCGGCACTCAGAGGGTTAAAGATTCCTCCTCCTGCCCCTTTTCCCTATGTCACAATTCTTCCCTTCAGATCTGAAAGATGGTCCGGACGGATTGCAACAAGGACCAATATTGCGTCTGCATAAGAAAAACCCTGCACCCCTTCATCAAGGCCAGGGTTTTCCTTACACAGACAGAAATAAGACTGACCAGCTTCCAGATATGAAGGGAAGCAGAGTGATAAAGAGGGAAACTTTACAGTAAAATACAATCAAACTACACCAATACAAATGTTTAGAATACTACGGAGAATTATAAAAAGTTATATTGAATAATTGGATATGCCTTTATATCTTTGCATTACTAGCCCTTTAAATATCACTTTATACAAATTCCCACGCGGAATGAATAAAGTAAACCAATACCCAGGAGTGGTCTGATACAGCCGGCCAACTGTGGAGAACCTGGGTTCTAGATGGAGGTAAATGACAAGTATAATGTGAGCACTAACTAGACAGCAGATTTTATTGTGTGGCAGTATAGCACCATTGGGTGTCATCTTTCTGCTACCCAATAAAATCAAAATACATAAGAAACGTAGATAATGTTCACGAAAGAATAGTGTGTGTGTATGTATATATATTATATAATATATACACACACACACATACACATATATATATATATATATATATATATATATATATATATATATATATATATATACACACACTATTCTTTAGTGAACATTATTTACATTTCATGTATTTTGATTTTATTGTGTAGCAGTATAGCACCATTGGGTGTCACCTTTCTTTGTATGTTTGACATTTTGGGGTGAAGTTCCTGAGGAAAGCAGTGTGTGTGTGTGTGTATATATATATATATATATATATACATATACATATATATATATATATATATATATATATATATATATATATATATATATATATATATATATATATATATATACATACATATATACATATCAGCACTGGGGAGACCTTTCATATTGTGACTGGAGCAATAAGAGAGGTTTTCTTCTGAGGGCAACATGTGTAGCAACATCCCAGTCATTACCTTTGCGAGTATCCGCTATTATGTGCATATGATGCTGGTTCTGTTTCATATCCTGTAATTCCATACAAGGCACTCCCTCTGTTTTTCTTCTTTCTGTGTTTTGAGGTTTGGAAAATGTTAAACTGTGGTCATGTTGGTGTCATCTGACACAACTAGGCTCTTGAGTTAGGATTTTATGCCATTACTGGTATCTCATGGGAATGCTTTGTGATAAAGCCGTTGATAAAGCCAGCACAGTCAAATCCAGGCGTAATTTCTCCTTCACCATTTACTGGGAACTGTTCTCAATGGCAACAATGGCTTGTAGATTCAGCATGCTATAACACTCTGGTTACAGGTGATGGTTGCAGTATAAGTGGTATGGGGCCAGTGAACAAGATTGTACACAAACAATGTGATTGTGGGCACCAGCCAATCAATTCAGCAAGGATACGATCATATGGCAGTGTCACCCTGTGTTCCAGGGAAATGTCATCTGCTCTTATACATGTTTTTAACATGGGCTTTAAAGAAATTTAAAATATTGAAATTTCTAATAGGGCTTTATTTAAAATAAGCATGTGTTATATTTGTAATATTGAACAGTCTATTTTAAATGTCATTGTGTCGTCATTTTCTGACAAATAACGCACACTTCTATATTCGGTTAGTACTCGCTATAGAACACCCCTTCTGTATGAGACAGCCTGGGGTCACAATTAGTAAAATGCTAACTACTCCTGCACCCCTACCCCCCCCCCCCCACATATTTTCAATTCTCTTACTGTAGCCATGTAAACAATGCACTGACTGTCTCACCCCTTAAAGAATAGTGTTGGGACACTGTGTCTGTCTTAGGAATTTTGGAATTCTGTGCCATAAAACATCACCAGACTTCTGTATTTTGATCAAAAGGAAGCACATGCAAGTCATGTGATTACATAAATCAGGTTCTTTAAGCAAGCTTAAGAGACTCATTTTAGAAACCCTCACCCCCTTTTTTTCTTCCTTCCTTCCTTTTCCTCTTGATGCTACAAGAAGTCATTGGAGGAAAGTCCTCACTAAAAAAGAAAGGTGTTCATATCTATTAACCTGTTGCTTTGTAATGTGCTGCACATCTCCCTGGTCCTTTTAATGGCCCAAATATTATGTGCTCCTAGTGATTTTTATTTTCTTTAAGAAAGTATTAAAATTTTTCAGAATAAAGGTGGGGAAAAAGGCTACATTCTCCCCTATATTGCAAGTGATTTGTTCCAGAATCCCACCACTTTTCTTTTCAACATAAGGCAATAAGTGATGATTTACTACCACTTTCTTCAGGGCAGGGGTAGCCAGCTCTCTGGTCCTCAAGGTATTAAAGTATGGGGACTTGTACTGAGTTGGATCATATGATCAGTCTAAGCTGTGTGTATGTCATGGCCAAAGCTACATGTGCTTACTGGCTCAGTGTGCACTCTCAACCTGCTTCATTAACTCTCCTTTTAACTCTTGGGCACCAGAGTAGTGAGCAAGGCCTATTCCGATTCAAGTGGCCTCACAAGCAATTGAAGAGAGAGGCAGCACTGCTTTTGGTTTTTAGGTCTGCTTTATTTTAGATATGGGGCTGTATTATCCCTTGTTAGGCGGGCTCCCATTACTTGCTTCTCTGGAGTTGGATTGCTCAGTTCAAAGGAGTATTTTTTTACCTTTTTCCTTTGGAGATTGACTTTAAAGGGGAACTATGCCTCTGTGTAATGTTCTCATAGAGATAATGTGTAATCTTTGTATGTTTTTTAGATATAGATAAATGTACGCTATGTCTAAATTTACAGTTTTAAAAATGACCCGGGTATGTAACTTCAGGACAGGCTGTGGGTACAGTTCTGTCCTGCAGCCTGACCATCTTTGTCTGTTCCCTCCCCAAGTATTGCCTCATTCCAACCTCCTCCAATGACAGGATTTCTCCATGTAAGCTGGAGCGCTTGCGCTTCCTTGCACTTCTATTTAAAGCACTTTTCGCCCATTGAGGGACTGACCCTCTGTTCCAGTTAGTTTTTCTATTGAGTCACTCACTTTTTGACCTTTTTCTCTCTACATGTAGCATGTACAGTACTGTGCAAATGTCTTAGGTGGGTGCGAAAAAATAAAATAAACATATTACTAGTTTATTTTTATCAATTAACATAATGATAGTGACTGAACAGAAGAAAAATCTAAATCAAAACAATATTTGGTGTGACCACCCTTTGTATCAGTTCTTCTATGTACACTTGCTCATAGTCAAGGATTTTGTAGGCATATAGTCAGGTGTATGATTATCATTAACACCGGTTTGCTATAATTGTTTAATCAATTTAATATGTGAGTTAAAACACAATCATTAACTAAAACAAAAGTAGCTGTGTAGAAGGAACAAAACTGGGTAAGGAACAGCCAGACTTAGCTAACAAGGTGAGGTTGCTGAAGACAGTTTAATGTCAAAAGTCATACACCATGGCAAGACTGAGCATAGCCACAAGACACAAGGTAGTTATACTGCATCAGCATGGTCTGTCCCCGGAAGTAATTTCAAGGCAGACAGGGGTTTCCAGATGTGCTATCCAAGTTCTTGTGAAGAAGCACAAAGAAACATGCAACGTTGAGCACTCTAGATGCAGTGGTCGGCCAAGGAAACTTAATTAAGCAGATGCATCATGCTTACTTCCCTTCGCAACTGGAAGATGTCCATTAGTTCAGAATTGACAGAAAACAGTAGGACCCTGGTACATCCGTCTACTGTCCGGAGAAGTCTAGTCAGAAGTGGTTTTCATGGAAGACTTGCTGCCAAAAAGCCATACCTCCGACGTGGAGACAAGGCCAAGAGACACAGCTATGCATGATAACACAGGAAATGGAGTGCAGAAAATGGCAGCAGGTGCTCTGGACTGAGTCAAAATTTGAAATATTTGGCTGTAGCCGAAGGCAGTTTGTTTGATGAAGAGAAGTACAAGAATAAGTGCCTGCAGGCAACCGTGGAACATGGTGGAGGTTCCTTGCAAGTTTGGGGCTGCATTTCTTCAAATTAAGTTGGAAATTTTATTCAATGGTATCCTCAATGCTGAGAAGTACAGGCAAATACTTATCCATTACGCAATACCATCAGGGAGGCATCTGATTGGCCCCACATTTATTCTGCAGCATGAGAACAACCCCAAACATACAGCCAAGTCATTAAGGACCATCTTCAGCGTAAAGAAGAACAAGGAGTCCTGGACGTTATGGTATGCCCCCCACAGAGCCCTGATCGCAACACCACATACTCTGTCTGGGATTATATGAAGAGAGAGAAGCTGCCTAAATCCACAGAAGAACTGAGGTTTGTTCTAAAAGATGTTTGGAACAACCTACCTGCTGAGTTCCTTAAGAAAAAAAACTGTGTGTAAATGAAGAATTGATGCTGCTTTGAAGTCAAAGGGTGGTCACACCAACTATTGATTAGATTTAGATTTTTCACTTGTTATGCATTTTAATTGATAAAAATAAACTAGTAACATGTCTCTATTTTTGAAAGCATTTTTTTCATACCTACCAAAAACTTTTGCACAGTACTGTACTTTTTACAGGAATTTGAAGTGGCCCATTTATAGGGGAACTATCACTCCTATACAAGTTTTTGGCTTAAAAGAAAGTTTATATAGCAACTAGCTGGAATCTTATTGAGTTTTTTGTTTTGTTTTTTTCTCTCCATTCGTTGTTTGACCGAAATTAAACATTTAACGATTATCCTGTGACTTCCTTCTGGACAGACTTCGGGTACAGCTCTGCATTGTAGTCTGTCACTCTTCCTCTGCTTCCCTCTCTCGATCCAGCCTCCTTAGATGACGGAGGATTTCTTCTTGTAAGCTGGCGTGCTCACTGGCCAGTGAGAGTGCTCCAACTTACATGCAGAAATCCTTTGTCGTCAGAGGAGGCTGGGTGGAGGGAGGGGAGCAGAGGAAGACTGATAGACTGCAGTGCAGAGCTGTACCCTCAGTCTGTCCAGAAGGAAGTCACAGGATCATCGTTAAATGTTTAATTTCAGTCAAACAACGAATTGGAAAAAAAAAAAGACAATAAAATTCCAGCTAGTCGCTATATAAACTTTCTTTTAAGCCAAACTTCTCTAGGGGTGATAGTTCCCCTTTAAGACTGGGTGCATGTACAGCAGCCTTTTGGATTCATATTCTAAGCTTCTCTGGGACATATTGCACCTCCAATTGCTCCTAGGAGGCTGTGGCGACCTTCTAATGCTTTGGATGAACCACACTAGCTAGTGCCTACCCGCGTGAGACCCCTCTAGTCTTAAGGGGTTTCTGTTTGTCATCAATGAGTGCATTGTGGTAATCATGGAGGCCAGCCTGTTGGGCGTATGACCTGCCTCTTGGTACGTTTTCCTTCACTGGCTCACACCCCAGTGCAGCGATTCTCTCTGGTCTAGAACAGGTATAGGGGCAGCTCCATGCAGTATTCCGAAAAGGAGTAATATTTTTCTTGACCTGATCTAGACCGGAGAGAATCACTGCACTGGGGTGTGAGCCAGGGAAGGCGAATGTACCAAGAGGCAAGTCATACGCCTCTGAAAAATGTTAATAATATTCTGATGAAATTTCCTATGGTGTTTGGTGGAGGACTATCTTGATTGAATATACTACGCTCAGACTTTTTGCGCTGCTGTTTTGCTTTCTTTTTTTTAGTTTTCTGGTTCTATGGCTGAATCCTTTCACCATCCCTCACGTCTGGACCTTCTGACTCTTGTGCCACCATTAGGTGAAGCAGCAAGCTTTGACTGCCTGGCTCTTGATGTTTGGTCCATCTTCAACAAGTGGTGTACCAACCAAGGCTTGCTCCTGCAGCCTTTTTGACTTATGATTGGTTTTCTCCAGAATGATGGTCAGAAAGGATTAGCTCAATAAAAGTACAGATTTCCTCTTTCTGTTCTTTTCCAGCGTTTCATTGCCTTGCTTTGTGAACACTCTTATAAATTATTCAGCACTTGACACTCTGTCTCTCATTACCACTTTAGATTGTAAACTTTTGGACAGGGACCTCGCACCCAGTGTTTCAATCTACAAAACACTTGTAAACCTGTATTATTTATACCCTTACATTGTAAAGCGATGCGTACACTTGTGGCGCTATATAAATAAACTACTTCATTCCTTCATTCTTGTGCGGAGCTTTGTTCCAGGTGTGTGGCTCATGTTTACTTTTTCATTTGGGATCCCACTCCCCTGTGGGATTTGAACCTAGTTTTGGGAGTACTACAGGAACCCCAGGAACTTCTCCCTCTCTTCAGTGTTGCAACACCTGCTGAAGCTCAAGATAGTGTTTCTGCTCACTATTGTATGTTCCGTGCGTAGTGAAATTCAGGACTTCTAGTTTTTCACCATTATCTTGTGTTTTTTGTTTTTTTTTTGTGTGTGTTTTTTTTTTTTTTTTTTTGGGGGGGTGTTCCCCTATCAGCAAGGAAATTGTTCTTCCTTTTTTCCCTGCTTCTTCAAATAGACAAGATGTGAATGTGGCAAGATGCTTGAAGTACTGAGTTCATCTCATGTAGCCTTTTTCTGAGATCCAGTTTGCTTTTTGTCATTCCTGAGGGCCTGCATATGGGCCAAGCTGTGTATAAGGTTACTGTAGCTTCCTGGTTTAAGATGACCATTCTCCTGGTGGTGGTCTCTGGAAGAAACATGTACCTTTTGGTAAAGGGTGTTCCATCAGGTTGGTGGGTGCATTTTGTGCTATCAAAAACAACTTGTGAGCAGTTGTCATCTCTGTCAGTCTTAACCTTGTGAATATGCTGCCTTTGCCTGAAGCCAGATTTAGCCAGAAGGTCCTTTAGGCTGTGATGCCTGTATAAGCATCCTTTTTACCTTCTTTTCTCAAAAATCGGAACCCTGTTGATTTCTTGTTCATTTGTTGTTTGGTGTATATTGACAAATGGAGTTCATGTTCAACCACGTTAGTCCTGTTGACACTGGTCTGAGATTCAGAATTTCTTTTTTTCTCTCTTCCCTTTCTGGAATATTGGTAGATGGCTTTGGTATATCCCCATGGTTCCTCTGTTCCAAGTTCAATTGGACAAAAGGATTTGGGTGACCTTATAGTTAAATCCTTTTCTCTCTGACCATGTGGAACACAGAATTCCTTCCTGGAGAGAGAAAAATATTGGGTTGAGCTTCTGGACAGACAGGTCCTCTTGGTTCTCTGTTCAGAGGATTGCATTCGCTTCTCTTCTGTTTTGCGTTAGTTTTATTTTGCGGTACTTTAAAACTAGATTCTAGCTACCGGGGGAAAAGTGGAAGGAGGAGAGAGTCTCCACCTCAGTGGACCTTTTTTGTGTGCCCTGGCCTCCTGGAGTAGGAGACTTTACCCCATGGTTTCAGTGTTCCACATGGACTAAGAGAGGAATTTAATTAGTACACTAAAATCCTCTTATGAAATATCACCTAAAACTTGGGAGCTAGAATTACAATTTTAGAAGCCCAGTCTCTTCAAATTTTTCCATCCCTGCATTGTTAACCTTTGGCTGTCTAGCTGTTATGTTACCAGACAATATTATCTTTATATAGCCAGTGGCTAGCCTTAGATACGGAGAATTATAAGCAAACAGCTGGAGGATGATGTGTTACAATGTTATATATAAAAAAAAGAGACTAGTAGCCCATCATACAATTAGAATGTAACATTATAATAGCAGAAGAGTATTTTTCCACAATGTTTGGTGGCTGGTCTGCCTAATTTGACAACAAGAAGATTGTCTTTCCATCTGTTGTTAACTTTCTTATAAGTCCAATGTTCATAATAAAAAAAAAAAAAAAAAAAAGTAGACCATTGTGCATTTGTTCATGTGATAACGTCTATAAGTCCTGATTCCATAACCATGAAGGTGAACATGACAGCTGCTAGCAGGACCACAGGTCCACAAACTGCTCACTATATAGTAAACATTCCTCTTTGCAATAATATGGCGCACCTCTCTGGTCCATAAAGGATTGCTTAGGTTTATGCACTCTACATGATTAAATTGGAAGCAACACTTTTTATAATAGCTTTCAAAATCATCTATATTTATGTTGAGTATTTATTTAAAATTGTATTTTGAGATATGTTTAAAAGAAATATAGATTATTTTGAAAGATCTGTCAAAATCACCTAAGATATTATAAAGTAAAAAAATTGCTGCCATTTGTCACTTTTGCCTCCGTGGACATGCCACCCAAAAATGAAGGAAGGTGTTCTCTTGATAAAAGGCACAAGAGTAGAATTCATAGGGCTCATTAGCCATAGTAAGGTAAATGTGTGGAATGTTATTATTAGGTGTTTGTTCTCCTTTAAAGAAATGAAGAAGACTTAAAATGTGCATGAGTTGTGTTTTTTTTCAGTTCATTCACAGAATGCAGTAATAATTTTCTTTGGTTTATGGAAAGGAAGTGTAATTATGTAATTGATTAATATGCATGCCTCTAGCACTCATTCATTACTTTGATTTTTCTGGGCATTAAATGGTAGCATCCACCATATTTTTGTTCTTATCCACTTCTTTAACTGTTGGCCTCTACAGTCCAGGGCATGGTGTTTAGTGTCATCTGGTATAAATCTTATTGGTGAATACAAGTAAAAGAGGTTGGCTAACAACAATCCTGTACATGTCCTTGGCTGCACCAAATACGGATAATGTCATACCTGAAAACAGCACTAAATGCCATGAATGAAAACATCCCTTCTCACTGTGAACAATGAACCAAAACTCTGGTATGTCAAATTTGCCATAATCAGTCAACTACCCTTAAATTTTAGTGTCTCTATAACTACTGTTCTGTACTTTCATTAGCATTTATAAAGTGCCAACTGATTGTACAGTAAGTTGACAACATAATAGAACATTGTACAGGCGGAGTATCCATGGAAATGTATAATCAATATTAAAGCAGAACTTACAAGTCCTTAGAATAACCCCCTACTTACCATATTGTGACCAGGACATCTTTGTGGCCTTTATTCATTTTGTCATTGTGACTTTGTTCAAGAGACAATATCTTCACTCTGTCCTGGATGCCCTGTTCACAGAGAATGACATGACCACAGGATTCAAACACTGTTCACTTCATATGTTACTCTTAACTCTTAAAGGACCTGAGGGCAGTGGTCTCCAACTATATCTTTTTCCCAACTGTACTTCAGTATATCAATGTTTTTTTTTTTTTTTTTTTTTTCTTTTTTTGTTTTTTTTTAGCATTTTCTAAAATGTATATAGTTGGGATTCATATAAACAACTTTAAGGAGGGGGAAAAAAGATATATATTGCATGATGGCAAAGAGCTCACTGGACTTCAAAAAAGAAAATAATTAAAAATATACTAAGATGGGCACCGTATATCCTCAGTAGCTGGTCAAGACCACACTTTCACTTGCCTCACATACCATGACTCGTACTCCACAGTTGGGAATCTTCACTCCACCATCCCCATCTAACACGGGGAGGTCTATTTCTTTCCCAGAATGGGTAGTGGTCACCACGGACGCCAACCTGACAGACTGGGGAGCAACTCTAGATCCCCTGATGACACATGGTCTCTGGACTGGAGAGAATAGTCTTATTCCAATAATAGTTTGGAAATATGTTCACTTAACACTTCGCCACTAGTCCCATGTACTTATGGGAACACTGGGGAGAGTCCAATTGGACGAGACATCGGTTGCTTACATCAGTTGCCAAGCAGGAGCTAGAAGCTAGTCAGCTTGGATGGGGTTCGGTAGCTCCTTCAGTGGCCGAAGCTCATGTGCCAGAGATCTTGGTGGTTCCCATCTCAGGCACAGACCATCAACATCTGGGTATTGGAAACTCAACCAGAGCGTGTTTGACCAGATTGTCCAGCGCTGTGGGCCTTGTGTCTTCCCACGGGACTCGTAAAGTTCCTCTGGTTTGTACCAAGCTAAAGGATCTCTTGGCAATCACAATGGATGTGGTGTCTCTGGCGTGTGTTTTTTTTTTTTTTTTTTACTCCTATTCACCTGATATCCGGGGTACTATTCTTCCCCTTTTGGCCCTGTCAGGCTTGGTTTTAGGACCCCCTCAATCTGCCCATTGTGGAAATATTTAATCTTCCACTTAGACCAGATCTCCTGACTCAGGGCCAGTTTGTTATCCTCAGGTGGAAAGTTTGGCTTTGACGGTGTGGTCCTTGAAGCCAGCATCTTGTTTATCAGATTCTGTCATCTCTACTATGCTCTAAGGTAGGAAGCCAGTTCCCTCTAAGGCCTATCCTAGAATTTGCTCCCTATACTACAACCAGTGGTGAGCTTATTGAGACGCTCCCTCACAATATTTCAGTCTGCCGATGTGTCTGATTTTTATTCAAGATGGTGTCGACGAGGGCAAAGTAAGAGTTCGGTCAGGGTTCAGATCTCAGCTCTTCTTTTTCAGAAGCATATTGTCATTCTCCCTGAACTCAAGACCTTTGTTAAGGGGGTGACCCATGCTTTCCCTGTCTTAAGGGATTGAAATCCTCTGTGGGATTTAACTTTAGTGTTAGGAGATTTCCAGAAGCCTTCTTTTGGACCTCTCACTTATTTGCATCTTCTGATACTTAAGTTGGTCTTTATTTTTGCCATTGTATCAGTTGGCAGAGTTGCAGATCTAAAGACTTTGTCTTGTAAACCTCCTTTCCTAATTTTTAACAGGACAAAGTGGTTCTTTGCACTCCCAGGAGCTTTCTGCACAAGGTAGTCTTGGATTTTCAAATCATCCAGGAAATTGTTCTTGCTTTTCTTCTGTCCTGTTCCTTCTAGCAAGCAGGAGTAGGAACTTAATCCATTTGTTATGGAATGTTGTCTGAAGTGCTGCAGGCCAAGCTGCGTCCAAGGATACCATTGCTTCTTGAATCAAGGCAACCATTAGACTGAAAAATGTGCTCAGAAAGAAACCCTTGCTGAGTCACAGCACTCTCCACCAGATCGGTGGGCACCTCTTCGACCTACACTAAACAGGGCTGTAATGAGCTGTAATGTAAGGCGGCAACATGGAAGTCTCTGCATACCTTAAACAGACACTGCCTAGTCATTGTCCTGTAGGTCAAATGAGGCCAGTTTTGGCTGGAATGTCCTTCATGTGGTGGAGCCTGTTTGATCCTTCTACATTATTTTTCTGCAGCATTCTGAACCCCATTGGTTCTTGTTATGTATTCAGTCGTCTGATCAAATTCTGTGTCTTTGGACACCTGAGGTTTTTACTTTACCAGTTAGTCCAGCGAAATACTGGTCTGCAGAGGAGTCCTCCTGACCCCTCATAGGAATCTTGGTGCATGCTTTGGTATATCCCCATGGTTCTTGTGTTCCTCTTTGGACATAAGAGAAAAGAGGATTTTAGTGAACTTACCATTAAAGGGACAGTAATGTCCTAGAAAAATATTTTGCATGTTATAGTCCTTAAAAAGTTGGACAAAGTGCAAAAAACCATCTCTCTCAAACCGCATTGGTTTGAGTGATATCTGCATTTAAAGTTTGATGTTTCCTACTGTCAGCTGTAAAGCTGTCAGCAGGAGATCCGTGTCGGCTGGCACGGAGGCTCTGCAGCAGAGCCGCAATCGCGTTATTTACAACAAATGGCTTCATTGGAATGGTCTAAAAAGTGTGCTTGGTTTGCAAGCACACTTTGTACACCATTCCAATTAAGTCATTTGTTGTAAATAACACGATTGCGGCTCTGCTGCAGAGCCTCCTTGTCGGCCGACACGGATCTCCTGCTGACAGCAGGAAACATCAAACTTTAAATGCAGATATCTCTCAAACCATAGTGGACTCTCCTCTCCTCTCCTCTGCAGATAAGTTTTTTTTTTTTTTTTTTTTAGCGATTTTTGTGGTGAAACTTTAATCCTACACACTATATTTGTGTGATTTATTGTAGTGAGGTTATTTGACACTGTGACAATGTCTATACCGCTGGAGCTTGGGGCTAGACCTAAGACTAAGGAGGCTGGGGTCTCTGTATCCCCCATTGCGCATTGCTCTTCCTGTCACTCGGTGATACCTAGAGAGTTCTCAGGTCATTTATGCCCAGCATGTTCTGATGTCCCTGACAGCATTCCAGAGACCTCCAGCCATGCAATAGAGCCAGCTTGGGTTCAAGAGTTTAAGGCTGCGATTAGGGACCTTAGACCCACATTGCAACTCTTTCAATCCCAGTTACAAGGGGCCTTTCAATCTTGGCAGCCCCCCTCCTCAGTCAGGTCTTCCCTGCCTAAACTTCAGGGAGTACCTGATGTGTCAGATTCTTCTGAGGAGGAACTGCTGTTGGATTCAGATGTTGAGGAGTGTTCTGTGTTGGGGTCCTCTCACTTTTTTGGTGACCCCTTTGAGGCTGATCCTGAGCCCCCTGCTGAGGGCCTGATCAGGGCGTCTTAACTACTCTTAACACTCCCTTAGTTCAGGAGGTCCCTTCTGATCCATCTGATGTGTTCCAGGAGCCTGCAAAGCCCCTTACTTATTTTCCACCTAATCCCACTCTTGACCGCCTTGTGTCTGAGGAGTGGAAATCCTCAGACAAGAAACCCTCTGTGTCCAAGAAATTTGCCAAGCTTTATCCCTTCTCTGAGGCAGCGTTTGCGCAGTGGGTTCATCCCCCGCCAAAGTGGATGCTCCTGTATCCAGGCTATCTAAATCTACTTCCTTACCAGTCTTGGATGCCTCTACTCTAAAGGACTGGACAGACAAGAAACCTGAGGTTTCCCTCAAGTCCATTTTTGCCACTTCTGGTTCTGCTATGCATCCAGCGTTTGCCGCAGCATGGGAGAACCGGGCCATTGCTGTCTGGACTGAACCGCTCACCCGGGCTGTCCATCAAGATGCACCTACTTCAGGTAAGTTGAGCCTTCTTGCTAACATTGCTAAGGCACAGCACTATGTTTCTGCTGCCTTATTTGATACCATCCGTTTGGTGGCTACGGTTTCCACCATGTCTGTAGTGGCCAGACAAGCTCTTTGGCTCAAGATCTAGTCTGCTGACACTGCTTCCAAGAAAGCTTTACTTTCCCTACCCTTTCAGGGTACCTCTTTGTTTGGGCTGGATCTTAAAGATCTGATCAGTGAGGCCACAGGGGGTAGGAGTACTCTTCTACCCTTAGTTCCTAGGAAGATAACACCGCTTAAGCGTAACCAGTATTTTAGTTCCTTTCAGAATGAGACATGTTCGGCGAACCAGACGGTTCCCTCAGCTCTGCGTACCTCCTCCAAGCCCAAACAACAATGGAAGGCCAAGGTCTCCTCCAAGCCCAAGGCTACCAAGCCTTCTTTGGCATGACTCACAGAACCCGGGTCCACACTCCGCTGTGGGTCGCCGTCTGCAACACTATCACAGCATTTGGGAGGATTCAGTGACGGACCCATGGGCTTTACAGGTAGTGACGGAAGGGTACAGGATCCCTTTCGTTTCTCTTCCTCCCTCTCGCTTTCTTCCTTCTCGCACGCCTCAGGGCGCATAGAAACGCCATCTGTTTGGCGCTGTTCAGGCTCTTCTGGACAAGGATGTTCTAGAGCTGGTTCCAGTTCAGGACAGCGGTGTGGTGTTTTACTCGAACCTCTTTGTGGTCTCCAAGGAGGACAGCGGCTGTCCCATTTTGGATTTAAAGGATCTCAGTTCCTTTGTGATCCGGCCTCATTATCACCAGGAGTCTCTACGCACTGTGATTGCTGCCATGTCCCCAGGGGAGTTCCTTGCATCTCTGGATCTTCAGGACGGGTACTTACACATTGCCATTCATCCGGAGAGACGACAGTACCTTCGATTTGCCTGCCATTCTTGCTGATGTCAAGGTTTTCTTCCAGGGCGTTGCTCATGCTCGTCCTGCCTTTAAGATTCCTGCTCCTCAGTGGGATCTTAACTTGGTTTTGGGAGTACTTCAGCTCCCCCCATTTGAGTCTTTGGCTGCTATTCCTCTACGCCTCTTCACGTGGAAAATGGCCTTTCTCCTGGCAATTGTCTGTCTGACGTGTCGTGGACTTGCATGCTCTGTCCTGTAAACCACCCTGTTTGGTGTTTCACAAGGACAAGGCAGTGTTTTGTACTTTTCAGGAGTTTCTCCTGAAGGTGGTCTCTGAGTTCCAGATCAATCTGGAGATTGCTGTGCACTCTTTCTGCCTGGACCCCACTTCTGACAAGGAGAGGGATCTCCACTTGTTAAATGTGGTGCGTTCTCTCAAGTTTTATGTCCATCGCAATGAGTCTGTGAGTCAATCGGACACGTTGTTCGTCATTCCTGAGGGTCCTAGGGCAGGAAGACCTGCTGCAGCCGCCTGATTCACATAAGACCGGATATCCCTGCAGTCGGCTACAACACTGACTTCAGGGAAGGGGGAGGGAGGGGGAACTTTGAGCTATTATCTCTCAAACCATAAGGGTTTGAGAGATGGCACTGGGGGCTATATATTTCTTATTAGCACGCCTACAATATGGGGATTAGTAATTTGTAAGTATTACTATTATCCCTTTAAAGTGAAAGTAATGTTTCAAAAAAGCAGCTCCGATTTAAGCAGAACTTTCAGATAATAGCCAGTCGCCATGCATTCATTATATGCATGGCGACTAGCTTGAAAATATATCTTACAATAAAAAAAAAATACTTGTGTCTAGAGGAATCCGTCCCGTTTCAGGACTGACGAGCAGGTTAGTGAGGTCTGTGAGCCTGCTCCGTCAGTCCCTTCCGGTGACCATATGATGCAAAGTAGTAGACGCAAGTAATTTTTTTTTTTTTTTGTGTAAGACATACATTTTCAAGCTAGTGGCCATACATTTAGTGAATGCATGGCAACTTGCTATTATCTGAAATTTCCGCTTTAATCTTCTTAGTATTTGAGCCATGAAAATGTTATTTCAGTACTGTCAAGAGTTGTAGTTCAATAGTAATTGAATGATAAAGTATCTCCCTCTGCCCCCTTTTACCTAGTGTAAGCCGCATCCCCTCAGATGTGGAATCTGGTCCTGGGACCAGACAGCACACAGCAAGGGACAATCTTCTTATTGTGCGCATAAGGAGAACCCTGCCCCCCTTGACAGGATTTTCAGGTTTTCCCTATGCTCACTGAAGATTGTCCCTCTCTGCGATCCATCCAGACAGTCTTGCTGCTCTGAGGTGAGCTGTGTTACATCAGTAAAAGGGGCGGGAGGGGGATAATTTATCGTTCATTTACTCTTGAAGTACAACTCTGACAGTATTGAAAGGGATAGTAATGTTTCATAATAAAAGCAGCTCTAATTAATCATCATAGTATTTGGACTGTGGAGAGTTTTATTTTAGTTCTGTCAGAGTTGTAGTTCCAGAGTAATTCAATGACAAAGTGTCCCCCTCCCTCCCCTTTTACTGATGTAACACTGTTCAGCCAGATCAGAAGGGAGGTGCCCAGGTAGACTGCAATGAAGGACAATGTTCAGTTAAGATAAGGGAAAAACCTGAAAAACTTCTCAAGGGGGGCAGGGTCTTCATTGTTCTCATAGGAAGAAGATTGTCCTCTTCTATTATCTGTCTAGTCTTACAACCAGATTCCACATCTGAGAAGAGATAACTTACACTAGGTAAAAGGGACGGGAGGGGAAACTTTGCTTGTGAATATCTCTCAAACTATAAAGGTTTGAGAGGTAAGACTTATATCGTTCATGTTTTTTGAGGTCTACAAAATAAAATAAAGATAAAACAAAGTATTACTATCCCTTTAACCCTTTGAGTGCCAGAGGGGGTAGGCAATGTATTGCTTTACAATACGTTGCCTACCCCAATGACACTCAAAGGGTTAAGCTAATAACTCCCCTTGCTTCCCTTACTATGAACAGAAAATGTTGATGGCCTGTATGAATTTAGCCCTTGTTCTTTTGATCAAGACACACAATCTTTAATCAGTCCTAGATGTCATGTACGGACTTGACCGTTGCTAGCAGGATAACATGACGTGAACTCTGCCAACTGAATAATAATCTTAAGCTATCAAAGCAATGTGTTGCACACTCCTCTATTCCTTAACCCCTTAAAGTCCAATGATGTCAGGACTGTCATTGCTGTTTTTCCCTTAAAGGGATAGTAATGTCTCATAATAAAAGCAGCTCTAATTAATCATCATAGTATTTGGACCATGGAGAGTGTTATTTCAATTTTGTCAGAGTTGTAGTTCAAGAGTAATTCAATGATAAAGTATCCCCCTCCCGCCCCTTTTACTGATGTAACACTGCTCAGCCAGATCAGAAGGGAGGTGCCCAGGTAGACTGCAGAGAGGGACAATCTTCAGTTAAGATAAGGGAAAAACCTGAAAATCTTGTCAAGGGGGCAGGGATTCCATTGTTCTCATATGAAAAAGATTGTCCCCTGCTGACATCTGTCTGGTCTATGGACTGGATTCCACATCTGACAAGAGATGACTTACACTAGGTAAAAGGGGAGGGAGGGGAAACTTTGCTTGTGAATATCTCTCAAACCATAAAGGTTTGAGAGATAAGACTTATATCGTTCTTCATGTTATTTAATGCCTACAAAATAAAATAAAGATAAAACGAAGTATTACTATCCCTTTAAGGACCAGTGACGGTCCTGACACGTCAAGTATTTTTTTACTCACAGCGCTCCTGCAGGAGCGCTGTGAGTAGTAACTGGGACTGAAATTGACCGCTGCAAGTTAGGAGTGATCACTATCAGTCCCCAGTTCGGCTTGCTGGCACACGTGATCAGTCACGTGTGCTGGCACGACAAACTTTGCTGTCTGTTCCTTAAAGGACCACGCACCCTGGGACTGCTGGTCCTTAAGGGGTTAAAGGGTTAAGTAGAATAATGTTCCCTGCCTGCTACAGATTTAAAGCAGAACTTTCATGCTACAATAAGTTATCCCCGACTAATTGTTAGAAGCTTCTTATTCATGGAAATGGCATAATAAAGTTGGTTAAGTGCCGGTATGAGGTGGAATCATAGCATCAATGCAGACATCTTGCTGTAGAGTGATTTGTACGCCTGCGCTGTTTGTCCATGCCTGTATGCGAGAGGTTACTTGCCAAAGGGGGGTTGTATTGTACCTTAAGTGCGTGTGCACAGATCACTCTTCAGCAAGATGTCTGCGCTGCCCCATTGAAGTCAGTTGCATATGATGTTATGATTCCAACTCATGCCGGCACTTCAGAAACTGTTTTATGCTATTTCCATGATTAAGAAGCTACTAACAATTGAGGATCACTGAATGTAGTGTGAGAGTTCTGCTTTAAAGAAAAAGGGAAAAAAAAATACCAACATCCCTCATGTCCGCCTGCCTGAACATGACATCCAGGACTTGAACAAAGACAGAATAATAAAATCCACAGGGACCATTCGATTTTGACCATAGTAAGGTAAGGTTAGTGGAGGTTAATTATTAGGAATATTCTCATTAAAATGTGATCGTTTCCCTTTCATGTTGAAAGGCAAAAGAAAAGACCAGATAGAATACCAATTACACTGTTCAAAAATGAAACTCGGTGTGCATATTAACTTACTTACCAGCAGTGCTATGCATGGGGGAGGGGGCTGGGGTTACACAGGGCATTCTGCACTCCTGCTCCTCCTATTTATTGTTTAACTAATGTAAAGAAAACATTAAACCACAAATAGATGTCCTTTGAGACAAAGAACAAAGTAATAGACAACAGCAAGTTGTCTTCCCCCCCCCCCCCAAAGTGACACTCGCATACCCTACGTCTGTCTTTAGTATTAGAGAAATGCCTTCTAAAAATGTTTGGAATTCAGACCCTTTTAACCCATTAAGTACCAGAGGGATTCACTAATGTCCCTAGATTAATTTTTTAAATGTTGGTAAGTACGATGCAGACCTACAAGTTATACTCACTGCTATTTCATTAGTTTTCTACATGGAGAAAAGGATTCTTCTTCGTCATTAAACGGTACATAATGAAAGGGCATTTTTAGGAGAAAGTACCTGTTTTCAGAGGCTTCTTTCAGTATTGACAAATAACATGTACCTGATGTGAGTGTATATTTTCCTTGTAAGACCTCTCTGTCCTTTTAGTAATGGATTGTCCTACTGACTGGCCATGTTTTCTAAGGCAGTGGTGGACAGCAGTAGGCCCCAGTCTGTTCTCCGCCACAGTGTGAACCGGAGACCATTTTGTATAGAAACACCCAATTTGCACCCCAAAAAGCAGCACATACAGTTTATTTTGTCTGAGTACCCAACCCCCTTTACATATAAACTCACATCTTTAAGGGATAGTAATGTTTCATAATAAAAGCAGCTCTAATTAATCATCATAGTATTTGGTCAGGGTTGTACAGTTCAGTCTGTGGTCTGTTGGCCTGCCAAAGACGTGTACTTCAGTTTCAGCTCATGCCATATTACCTCTGCTGTTCCAGCAAGAGAAGGAGGAAAAACTATTGAAACTATTTTCTCAGATGTGGAATCGGGTTGTAAGACCAGACCGATAACAGAAGGGGACAATCTTCTTACTGTGAGAACAATGAAAGCCCTGCCCCCCTTGACATGTTTTTCAGGTTTTTCCCTTATCTTAATTGAAGATTGTCCCTCTCTGCAGTGTACCTGGGCACCTCCCTTCTGCTCTGGCTGAACAGTGTGACATCAGTAAAAGGGGCGGGAGGGGGATACTTTGTCATTGAATTACTCTGGAACTACAACTCTGACAGAATTGAAATAACACTCCCCAAAGTCCAACTACTATGATTAATTAGAGCTGCTTTTATTATGAAACATTACTATCCATTTAACCCCTAGAGTGCCAGCTACTTACGCCGTACGAGTGGACACAGCTGTACCTGCTGTGCCACGCTCGTACGGCGTAAGAGTGAAATGCGGTCACTGCATGAGCCGGTATAACCGGCATGCAGTGGCCGCATTAAAAAAAAAAAAGCCCCTGGCACTCATGGGGAGGCATGAGGATCACTCCTCATGCCTCCCCAGTTATTGATCTCCCAGCCGATCGGGCTGGGAGATCAATAAAGACAAAGGAGAAACAAAGTTTCTCCTTCCCCCTCTCTCCTACCCGAACTTCCGGGTAGGAGTGGGCGGGACCGGGGGAATCCTCCAAACGTCATCGGTGACATGGTCACCGATGACGTTAGGGAAGTTTCCCCGATCCTGTTCACTCCTACCGGTGGTAGGAGTGAAGGGCAGGAGAGCTCTTGCTCTCCTGCGGTCGCATCATTGATCTCCCAGCCTATCGGCTGGGAGATCAATGACTGGGGAGACACCAGGAGGGGTCCTGATGTCCCCCACGAGGTCTGAAATGTCTAAAAAAAAAAAAAAAAAAAATTAATAAAATTAAAGTAACCCTGTGAGTGCCACAGGGTCCCAGCACATTGCTTTGCAATGTGCTGGAGACCCCTGTTGCACTCACAGGGTCTATTCTTTGGGGGGGGGATTTTTTTTTTTTTTTTAAGACCTCATTGGGGGGATCAGGGGGGATCCTGATGCCCCTCAATGAGGTCTATAATTAGAAAAAAAAAAAAAAAAAATTTTTTTAACCCTGTGTGTGCCACAGGTGGGGGTCCAATGCACCCCCCCTCCTGTGGCACACACAGGGCTTTTATCATTATTTTGTTACCAGAGATTGTTGGGGGGCCATCAGGATTGCTCCTGATGGCCCCCCAACAAGCTCTGATTACAAAGTAATGATAAAAAAAAAAATTAACCCTCTGAGTGCCACAACGGTCCAATGCATTGCTTTGCAATGCGCTGGAGACCCCGGTGGCACTCACAGGGACACTTTTTTTGATAACTTTTTTTTTTGTAAGACCTCATTGGGGGGATCAGGGGGGTTTGTATACCCCTCAATGAGGTCTATAATAAAAAAAAGTAAATAAAAAAAAAATTAACCCTGTGTGTGCCACGGGGGGGGGGCAATGCAGCCCCCCTTCTGCGGCACACACAGGGCTTTTATCATTACTTTGTTATCAGAGATTGTTGGGGGGGTCATCAGGATTGGTCCTGATGGCCCCCCAACAAGCTCTGATTACCAAGTAATGATAGAAAAAAAATTAACCCTCTGAGTGCCACAAGGATCCAATGCATTGCTTTGCAATGCGCTGGAGACCCTTGTGGCACTCACAGGGTCACTCCGTTTGTGGACATATATATTTTTTTTTACTAAGACCTCATTGGGGAGGGATCAGGGGGTCCTGATGCCCCTCAATGAGGTATATAATAAAAAAAAATAAATTAAAAAAAATTTAACCCTGTGTGTGCCACTGGGCTAGGGGTTCAATGCAGACCCCCTTCCTGTGACACACACACAGGACTTTTTATCATTACTTTGTGATCAGAGCTTGTTTGGTGGCCATCTGAATACAAAGTAACGATAAAAAAATTAACCCTTTGTGTGCTACAGGGGCCCAATGCATTGCTTTGCAATCCACTGGACACCCCTGTGGCACCCAAAGGATTATTTTGTTTTCCCCTTTTATTTTTTATTTAGACCTCATTGTATGGGTTCTGATGCCCCCAACGAGGTCTACACAAAAATATTGGGGGAAAAGCCCCAAAAAATGCACGTGCCACAGGGGGGGTCCGACGCAGTGCTTTGCAATACGTTGGACCCCCTGTAACACACACACACACACACTTTTTTTTTTTATTATTATTCTGTTTTTAGACCTGGATGGGGGACACCAGGAATGTTCCTGACACCGCCTCCCCAACGAGGTATGAATACAAAATAATAATTAAAAAAAAACAACTCTTTGTGTGCAACAGAGGGTCCAACCCATTGCTTTGCAGTGCATTGGGCACCCTTGTGGCATGCACAAAAAATGCCTCCGATTCCCCCCCACACATACACATGTACCGTATTCCCCTGCCTGGTTCCACAGCCAACTGGCAGTCCCATTCCCCAGCCTGACCCCCAGCCTGTTTCCACTGCCTATTGGTAGACTCAAAGTACCAGTATGCACTAGATTCAGGCTGGGAATCAAACTTTGTATGAGGGGGACATACAGTGCACACTGGTAGTCACAGATCTCCCATACACACTCTCAGACACTGCCCCACCATCTCCACCATCCTTGCTCCTCTGCTCATACCCACACACACTGCCTAATCCCTCACCCTCCCACACTGTTACACTGGTAGTCACAGGTCCGCACGTACACCGGCTGACGCCCTAGCTTCTTTCATCTGTTAGCCATAAAATCACACATACACTGTTTGCTTTCCCATTCCTATTTCACTGGTAGCTACACTCCTGTCACTCAAATTGGTATGTCAACCCACAGCAGTTGAGTACCATTTTTCTTAGGCTGGCAAGAAGTCCTCCTAGGAAATCCCACGCCATTGAACCATTTTAGTATCTTTGAAGTGACTGAAGTGTAAAAGAAATGTTTGTTTTCCTGTAGCACCACATTCTGGAAATAGTTGTGCCAACTAACTTAGGGGTAAAAAGGCAAGTGACCCCTCATTAGATGCGGCATGTTGTCTTCTTTCCAAAATGGTATAGTTTATCTACCTTTTCTTCACTTCTGAAGGTGTTATAGCCATTTTCGTAGAGGCAAGTCAGGTTTGAGAAAATGTTAGAAACATCAGTTTGTAGTATGTGTAGTTTTCTACTTCTAGCACTCCCTAAGGTAGTTCAGCTCATACCAATGGGGTGTCGTTTGACTCCTAAGAGCTTTAGCTAACGAATGCAGTTGAAAATTCCATGGTTTTCACAGAGCTCCATACATTTGAAGGGGCAGAAATGTAAGAAAATGCCTTTTTTTTCATTAGCGCCACCTCCTGGAAGCATTTGTGCATGCCAGCCTTTGGGTATGAAGGCAAGTGACCCCTCATTAGATGCGTCAGGTTGTTTTCTTTCCAAAATGGCATTGTTTTCTACCTTTCCTGCATATCTATTATGGTTATAACCATTTTAGTGCAAGCAGATAATTTAAGAAACAAAAGTGTCAGGTTTACGTACGTGTTCCTAGCACCCACATATTGTATGTTAAGCCACACAAATGGGCTACCATTTTTCTCATGTTGGTAGCAGGTACTGAATACAGCAGGAAATGTTATGGTTTTCAAAGATTTTAGTATCTTTGAAGTGGTGGAAATGTAAAAAAAACATGTATTTATTCCCATAGCGCCACCTTTTGGAAATATTTGTGCACTTCAGCCCAGGGGTAGAAAGGCAAGTGACCCCTCATTTGATGCGGGAGAATGTCTACTTTCCAAAATGGTATACCTTTTATACCTTTCCGTCATTTCTCTAACAGTTATGAACATTTTAGTACAAGCAGCCATTTTCGAAGAAGCAAACAGGTAGGTGTAGTTATGCTTTTCTGGCACCCCTAAGGTATGTCGATTCATTCCAATGGGGTGTCATTTTTCTCCTAAGAGCACTAGCTAATGAATACAGTTGGAAATTCCATGGTTTTCCCAGATTTCCATACAGATGAAGGGGCAGAAATGTAAGAAAATGCCATTTTTTTCCTATAGTGCCACCTTCTGGAAGCATTTGGGCACAACAGGCTTGGGGTAAGAAGGCAATTCACCCCTCATTAGATGCGGCAGGTTGTCTTCTTTCAAAAATGGTATGGTTTGTGTAGCCTTTCTTCACTTCTCTAGTTGTTATAACCATTTTTGTACAGACAAGTAATGTTTGAGAAAATGTTAGAAAAATTAGTGGTTGCAATAGGTGTAGTTTGGTACTTGTAGCGCCCACTAAGGTAGGGGAACTCATACCAATGAGGTGTCATTTTACTCCTAAGAGCACTAGCTAATGAATACAGTTGGAAATTCCATGGTTTTCACAGATTTCCATACAGATGAAGGGGCAGAAATGTAAGAAAATGCAATTTTTTTCCTATAATGCCACCTTCTGGAAGCATTTGGGCACAACAGGCTTTGGGTAAGAAGGCAATTCACCCCTCATTAGATGCGGCAGGTTGTCTTCTTTCCAAAATGGTATGGTTTGTGTAGCCTTTCTTTACTTCTCTAGTTGTTATAACCATTTTTGTATAGACAAGTAATGTTTGAGAAAATGTTAGAAAATTTAGAGGTTGTAGTAGGTGTCTTTTTGCACTTCTAGCATCCCCTGTGGTAGGTGAACCCAAACCAATGGGGTGTAATTTTTCTCCCAAGAGCACTAGCTAATGAATACAGTTGTAAATTCCACGGTTTTCACAGATTTCAGTACAGTTGAAGGGGCAGAAATGTAAGAAAATGCCATTTTTTTCCTATAGTGCCACCTTCTGGAAGCATTTGGGTACCACAGGCTTGGGGCAAGAAGGCAAGTTACCCCTCATTAGATGCGGCAGGTTGTCTACTTTTCAGAAATATATAGTTTTATATAGTTATTCCACTGTTTTAGGGTAGTTTTACCACAAAAACCCTAGAATGTGCATTTTAGTTTATAAAGTTGAAAATGTCATTTTGCGCTGCTGGTGATTAGGGCTCTGCGCTAGCCTTGGACTTAGGTAAAACTATACAAATTTGGTATTTTTTTACTCGGGGGACTCTGGGCTTTTTCAAATAATTGAAACTTTTTCAATCAAGGTAAATGTTTTTGATACATAGTATGTGATTTTAGCAAAATGAGTAAATTTTCACTTTTTTTTGTCATTATGACATCATAGCTTTTTGTACGATGTAAAATTCTCTTCATGTAAGGTATCACGAGAAAGCTCAATTCGTTCTGAAAAAAACAATATATAGTTTTCCATATTTAACTAAAAATCCCCAGAGGAAATCAAGCCTAAACGGAAGGATAGCAAAAATGTTGAAAAAGTGTCTGGCCTGCAGGGTTCAGAAAATGGCCCGAGCCTCTGGCACTGAAGGGGTTAAGGGCCTGATTCATCAACATAAAGAGGTTTAGTTTAGTAGCAAATCCACTTCACCACACAGGACACATTTAAAATACCCATTGAGTTAAATGAGACTTGATGTCTTGAATGCCAGAGAGGCCTTCAATGCATGGTCTCATCATGTGTTGAAGGCCTCTATAGTAGTCAATGTGTTTAAATAAATGGCAATTTGGGGAGTTTTTGTTTGTCCCCTATGGTGAAGTTGCACCATTTTATCTCTTTGACTAAGTATATCTCCTGTTTTTTTGTTTGTTTTTTTTCAGGATCCTTCAGTTACACAGGTGACAAGAAATATTCCACCAGGACTGGAAGAATATAACCCTTTTTCAGATTCCAAAACCGTAAGATTTTTTTATTATATTTCATGACCATGAGAGTAGAAAATATTCTTTCTATTGATTTTGTATTATTTTAAATAACCTTAAGGAAATAGTAATTGCCTGGTATGTGTCCCTGTTTTCACTTCCAATACAGGAGACCTCCCCTATTGTACTGGTTCATATGTAGATTTTGTCCAACCAGGTAGATTCCGCCATCTGAATACCAGAGATGTCTGACATCTCTAGCATCTGCCTTGGTTGGCACACATGGGCTACAGCTTTTTATTTTTGGATGATGCCCAAGTTGGTCAGTCACTGGATTTTGCAAACACCTATTGCAACCTCCATTGCTGCCCATGTGCAATGGCCCATAGGCCATCGCGCAGATCTGGCATGCTGAGATCTGGATGTTCCCAGCATGTAAGCACATCTGAGTTGCAGCATGGGGAAAATCATCAGTGTGAACAGAACTCTTGGATGCTCTTTGATTCAAAAGTTTGCATTTAGCACATTCTTAATAGTGTTGCTCTAAAGTAACCCCTGTGAACAGGACCATAACCATCTGAGCACCAGAGTGCTGTCCAAAGCATTGCAATGCGTCGGACACCCTCATGTATAGAGCAGTTTGTTGTAATTTAATATTTACGGTTAACCTTTTGAAGAGTTGCTCTGCAATATGTAGCACACTCTTCTGGCATTCAGAGGGTTAACGTTTGTTTTGGTTCTTCAGATAAAGTGGAACTATCTCTTCTTAATAGGTGATTTTGAAAATGCTTGCCTAAGGTTCAACCCACTTGGGCCTTTCAGGCCTGGCCCAGTCCGCCCCAAAGGTCAAACAGGATAAGCAGAACTTAGTTTGCTCAGGTGCGAAAGGTTGACAAATCCATCTCCCCATGACTCAGAATCCTGTCCTGTCCGTAGGGGGTCAACTTTATCTTTATCAAGATGCGCGGAAGTCTAAGGGGATGGATCATTGGGTTTTGCAGGTGTGATTCCTTTTCTTCAGTCACAGAAGCAGAGGTCTCCCTCCTGCTGTCCACATCACCACTCCCCTCTGCTGTCCATTGTGTGTCGACTGAGGAAGTTCGCCATGACGTTGTCTACTCCAGGAATGTACACTGCGTATAAGGCAGGAACGTGTTCTTCTGCCCAGGACAAAATAGCCTTGACCTCTAACCAAGTGACAAGACTTCTTGTTCCACCCTGCTTGTTAATGTAAACCACGGCCGTGGTGTTGTCGGACTCTGCCTGGACCGGACAGTCTTCCAGCTGAGATGTCCAATGACGAAGGGCATGAAATATCACCCGAAGCTCCAACATGTTGATGGGAAGGAGAGATTCTTCTGGAGATCAGAGACCCTGTGCACTCAGGCGACCCATGACCGCTCCCCAACCAGAGAGGCTGGCATTCGTCATCACCGTGGTGACTACTATTTAGTCAATAGCTAGTATCTCAAATCTTTCTGTAGCTGGTTGGCTAGCTGCAGCCAAGGAGGGAAGGTAGGCTCCACCCCCTGCATACAATTCTAGAATTGTTCCTGCCTACTTAAAGGGGCGGATCTCCTATCCAGAGTTACCAGTAACCTGTATGGACTGACCTCTGTGTCCGTCCACAGCATAAAAAAAATGGGTGGTCGCTCCACCTCCCAGATGGTAGGACTCCATTTGAAGAAAGTTTTAAAGGGTACTCTGGAAGGGATCATTCAATCAACTGTTGTACAAGCTGTTGAGAATAATATATATACACCTATTAGGAAAATTTAGGGAGGGAGTGCTGTGGACGGACACAGTGGAAAACAAAATATTGGTGAGTAAATTTCAACTTTTCCTCTGTGTCCTTACTACGGCAGAAAAAATGGACTTCAACAAACAGTACCCATAAGGCAGGAAAATAAAAAGGTAAGATCCTACTACCCTTAGATGGGGAGAGCTGTTTCTAGCACCTTCCTGCTAAACCTGGCATCAGCTGGTACCTGAACATCAAGACTGTAATGTTTGATGAAATGTTGATACTGATGTCCAGGTTGCTGCTCTGCAAATTTCCTCTGGGGTTGCAATAGCCTTTCTGACCCATGAAGTAACTATGGCTCTAGTAGCGTGTGCTTTGATACTAATAGGAGGCTCTTTATTATCAGAAATATATGCAAGAAGTATGCAGTCCCTTTGCATCTGGAAATAGAGGGCTTAGAGGCTGCTGAGCCTTTAACTTCCCCAAAAAAGTGAATGAAGAGTGCTTCTGACGTTCTGAAACTTAGTCCTGTCTTATGTATGTGGAAAGAAATCTGACAATGTCTGAGTGGTGTAATTCCTCCTCATTAGTAGTTTTAGGGTTAGGACAAAATGAAGGTAGCACAATTTCTTGGTTGAGATGAAATTCATATGTGATTTTTGATCTGAAGGAGGGTCTGGTCCACAAAACAACTTTATCTTGATGAAAGATGGTACAAAGAGGAGAACATGATAGAGCATGAAGCTCACTCACTCTACTAGCTGAGGTTACAGCGTGAGAAATACTGTTTTAAGAGTTAGATGTTTAATAGAAATAGATCCTATGGGCTCAAACTGTTTAACCCCTTAGTGACGGCCGCGTGCAGTCACTTAACGCCCGTCTAACAATTTTTTTTTTTTGTGTAAAAGAATCCGGAGTCCCCGAACGGCGTGCAGCCGCGCGGGGAGCCGGATTTCCGGGACGTACATGTACGTCCTCTGTCACTAAGTGACAGCCACACAGGACGTACATGTACGTCCTGTGTCGCGAAGGGGTTAAAAGAGGTCCCAAGGAGGGACAATCTCCCTAATGGTAGGTTTAATTTTACTTATGGACTTTATTTATCGTTTGACCATATCATCCTCTGAAAAAGGGAATGCTAGGACCGATGAGAGAGCAGACAACTGTACCCTAAGTGTGGAAGGTTTAAGGCCTGCTTTGAACCCTTCTTGTATGAAGTCCAGACTGGAATAGACAGAGGTGTTGGCTCTATTGAGATTGTTTCTCTGGTACTAGTCATGGAAAATGGCCCAAATTCTATAATAGATTCTGGAAGTTGAGGACCGTCTACCTGAAATTATGTATTTATAACCTCCTTGGAACAGCCTTTTTGGGCTAAAGATCGCCATGAGCTTCAAGAGAGCTGAACTGGGATGAAATATGGGACCTTGAGATAACAAGTCCTGAATGACTGGCAGAGGATACTGAAGGGACATCCGAATCAGGTCTGCAAACCGTACTTTCTGATCCTGTGCACTACTTGGAGAAGTAGAGGTATGGGAGGGAAGATGTATGCCAGTGGAAAGGTCCATTTGATTTTCAGTGCATTCTGGCTGATTGTCTAGGTGGAAGAGCAGCAAGGCAGACAATTCTTTGGTTTGGGGGCCACTTTGTCTTCCTTGGGGGTCACTGTATCAGAAGTGTTTAGTCTTGTCTGCAGAGGATGTTTTGTCAGCAGTGGATTTTGGAATCACGCACAAGCAATAACCCTAGGGAAATTAGCAAAAAGAAGCATCCAGCAAACAGTTAAATATTACTTTTATCTCTGCTATAAAAAACCTCTGCTTTAAATGCACAGGGAACAGAGAGGACGCTAAACTCAGGCTTGCGTTCCACCGGTGGAATGCATGGCCTGAACTTTCTGTATGAGGTGATACAAGGAACCTCCACTTCCTGGCACAGCGTCTGACAGTCGGCCTCTTCAGACCGGCATGGAGAAAGCTTCCAGATATGCTCAGGAGGGGGAATCACTCTGGGTCCCGTGTGAACCTGTTTTAGGGTATCTGGACCTAAGTGCCACATATATGCACGGCTTGATTCACGGCTGCATGCATTAGAGAAAAACAAGAAACAAATCCAGTTGCCCAGTATGAGAGGGAAAGAGAGAGAGGCATACAAGCCTCCGTCTACCAGCTTGGTAGGACCAACTAAAACTGATCCCTTCCAGAGCGCCCTTTTAAGCCTTCTTCTAATTGTCCTACCAGCTGGGAGACGGGGCCATCACCCATTTTTTCTGCTGTGGTAAGACACAGATGAAATATTTTCATAGTTTCTCCTGTGATAATTTGTGTTTAGCTTGTTAATAAAAGGTATGAACAGTCTTTTGTACCTTCAAATGTACACTTTTTAAGGGGCACTGTCCCTCTGGGGCAAAAAATTCCATGTCCCTTTTACCTTCCCTGATTTTCAATTGTTTTTGGCATTGTCCTTTGTAGTGTGTACATAGCTGTATTACATTGCTCCACAGCAATAAATCTCACATCAATGTTTATTTAATCTTCAGTATATGTGTTTATTTACACAGACTAAACAAAATACTTTAGTCTTGCTCCGTAAATGTATTTTGATACACAGAGGTGTCCATAAGTCATAATGTGATCTACATCTCATATGCTCCCAGCATCAGCACTGAAGGGGTTAATGCCCCCAACTTTCTATTTTATTTTAACCCATTGGATGGCAGAGGGGAACGCAATGCATTGCATACCCCTCTGGCACTCAAAGGGGTTAAGTCTGCTCTCTGTTTCTCTCTTCTGTACTCTCACAGTAAGGAAGAGCGAGGCAGAGAATAGTGACAGTAGAACACATTGCCTTTGTCATTGAAACAGGCAGTACACGTGACCGCTGTAGGAGCGATCATATGTACCAGCACAATGGGAAATGAATGAAACTGAGCACCTCGGACCTGGATCGCCAGCCTCCACAGCATGATAGCAGCGTATCCTAAGGTGCACTGTTATCGTTTAACCCTTGACATGCCAACACAGTCGTCGGTCCTTAAAGGGATAGTAATGTTTCATAATAAATGCAGCTGTAATTAATCATCATAGTATTTGGACTTTGGAGAGTGTTATTTCAATTCTGTCAGAGTTGTAGTTCAAGAGTAATTCAGTGACAAAGTATCCCCCTCCCACCCTTTTACTGATGTAACACTGCTCAGCCAGAGCAAAAGGGAGGTGCCCAGGTAGACTGCAGAAAGGGACAATCTTCAATTAGGATAAGGGAAAAACCTGAAAAACTTGTCTAGGGGGGCAGGGCTT
The DNA here is from genome assembly GCA_037306005.1 of Rhinophrynus dorsalis. Classification (NCBI taxonomy): domain Eukaryota; kingdom Metazoa; phylum Chordata; class Amphibia; order Anura; family Rhinophrynidae; genus Rhinophrynus; species Rhinophrynus dorsalis. Next base: position 606,849,906 of record CM074718.1, read on the forward strand.
TCATTGTTCTCACTGTAAGAATATTGTCCCCTGCTGTTATCTGTCCAGTCTATGGACTGCATTCCACATCTGAGAAGAGATGGCTTACACTAGGTAAAATGAGTGGGAGGGGGAAACTTTGCTTGTGAATATCTCTCAACCCATAAAGGTTTGAGAGATAAGACTTGTATCGTTCATGTTTTTTTTTTTAATGCCTACAAAATAAAATAAAGATAAAACAAAGTATTATTATCCCTTTAAGGTGGGTTTACCCGTGACAGTCCTAGCATATCATTCAGCCTTATCCCCTTAAAGGGATAGTAATGTCCGAATTAAAGTATTAACTATATGATATATACAATTAAGAGAGTACTTGCACTTATTCGTATCTCTGAAACCGTTATGGTGTGATAGATATAGGAAAATAAAGTTCTCTGCTCCCTCCCCTTTCTGCTTGATGAGCTGTAAAGAGATCAGAAGCAGATTCTGGTCGCTTGACCGGATGTGGCTCTTCAGCAGCGCCAATATGATGATATCTAAAGATAAATAATTAATTTGGAATGGTCTACAAAGTGTGCCTGGTTTGCAAGCACACTTTGAAGACTGTTCTAATTAAGTATTTATTTCTAAATAACCTGATTTCAGCTCTGCTGGAGAGCCTCTGTCTGGGCAAATGACTGGAATCTGCAGCTGTCAGCTAGATGGCAGACTTGAGTAAAACAGCAAGGAAAAGGTAAGTTTAGCAAGTTATATCTCTCAAACCATAAAGGTCTGAGAGATAAGACTTACATTGATGTTAATCTTTTTTAATGTCTACAATATTAAAACAACTTAAAATTAACCATTACTATCCCTTTAAAGGGATAGTAACACTTCGTTTTAACTTTATTTTATTTTGTAGGCATTAAAAAAACATGAAGAATGATATAAGTCTTATCTCTCAAACCTTTATGGTTTATGAGATATTCACAAGCAAAGTTCCCCTCCCCGCCCCTTTTACCTAGTGTAAGCCATCTCTTCTCAGATGTGAGTCTGGTTGTATGACAGTACAGATAACAGAAGGGGACAATTTTCCTTGTATGAAAACAATGAAAGCCCTTCCCCCCTTGACAAGTTTTTCAGCTTTTTCCATTATCTTAATTGAAGATTGTCCCTCTCTGCAGTCTACCTGGGCATCTCCCTTCTGATCTGGTTGAACAGGGGGGGATACTTTGTTTGTGAATATCTCTTAAACCATAAAGGTTTCAGAGATAAGACTTATATCATTCTTCATGTTTTTTTAATGCCTACAAAATAAAATAAAGTTAAAATGAAGTATTACTATCCCTTTAAAGACCAGCCATGCAGCCAGCAGTTAAGGACCATGGGGCTTTTATTTTTTTTTTGTATTTTGTGCATGCAATTCAGGGGTTCCCGAATGGCGTGCAGCCACATGGAGACCCTGAATTCCATGGAGTGCCAGGACCATCACTGGTCCTTAACCCTTTGAGTGCCAGAGGGGTACGCAACGCATTGCAAAGCAATGCGTTGCGTACCCCTCTGGCACTCAAAGGGTTACGTGCAGAAGCGATGTGACGGTCCTGGCACGTCATGGGTTCTTAAGGGGTTATGAAGTTGATTTTTTTTTTTTTCTGTTCCTGATGTTTGTAACATGTTTTTAATTGAATATTTCCCATTACCCTTCCTAGCCTCCACCTGCAAAAGTGAAAATGCCGACGGCAGTACCAAGCACGCAGCCAGCTATAATGAAACCGACAGAGGAACCTCAAGCATACACTCAGATTGCAAAAGTTAGTAGCCCTTTGCCATTCTGTGGTGTCCCAAATGGCCATATCAGGAAGCTAACATGGTGCAATTGTGTGGCAAACCAGCAGAACCATGGGAAACAAAAATCCCCAACTTCCAGCTGATTTAACCATTTGAGTGCCAGACAGGAATCTGTGCTTTTTACCCCTTGAATGCTGTACATGTCTCCAAACCATTGCTTGGTAATCGATCATCTGAGTGGTTAAAAGCCCTTTTTTTTTTTTAACCATTGAGAATTTTCATTTGTCCTTTTATGGGGCAGTTGGTTTGTTCCAGAATTGCACTCTGAGTATGGTGTACCTGTTCTCGTTGTTTACACGTGGGACCATCCATATTCAGCCAGCTAAACAGGTGCAGTTCTGAAGCGAACATTCTGCACAACAGCAAACAAACAAGAATGCCCATTAATTTACATGGGGCTTTTAGCCTCTTGAATGCTAGAAAGGTCTTCTACCGAGTCTTCTAGCATTTAGTGAATTAAAATTACGAATCCATGGGGATTTTTGAAACATTCATCTGTTAGGTGCTATTCTGGGACACATCAATTACACCATATCTTGCTGAAGTATGGCCCATGTGGGTTTGGGTGTTTTTGTAAGATCATTGTGCTAACTGTGTTACCTTGTTCTTAACTGCACCATCCTTTCCTCTGTTTCAGGAACATGCTTTAGCACAGGCTGAGCTTCTCAAACGCCAGGAAGAACTGGAGAGGAAAGCAGCAGAGCTGGATCGTAGGGAGCGGGAAATACAAAGCCTCAACCAACCTGGCGGTATGGTGTTTATGTACCTGCGGCAGAAGGCAGTATTTTTGAGAGATGGATTTATTACTGTCCACCAATAATATATACAATAATAGATCACAGGCAGTCAATCAGGGGAGGTGATGTGTGTGAGGGGGATCAAGCCCACACCTGTGAACATTGATTCTGAGTTATTTGCGCTGCATCGGTCTTCCAGGTTCCCAACATGCACTGTGCCCTATATATACCTTGTACATCATGTATGAATCTGTAAAATTTGTTAGATGAGGCCTAAAACTTTGTTTTCAGTGTGTCCTGTGGATGTATTGTTTCCTGTAGCGATCACGCTAGCATGAGCAAGCATCATAGGTGTCAGTGTTATCTTTTCAGGCTGTTTACAGATAAGCCTGTCTGGACAGAAGAGCTGTATGTGCCGCTAATAGAAAATAAACCACCTTAAATATGTTCATTAATTACAAGTTGAAAAAGTCTACAAATTCTGTCTGTAAAGGACTTCTTATATGTTGGGGCTTTTTCACGTAGGCCACAGAACTAGCAACTCCTTGTACTGTTCTGTTGCCAGTGTTCTGATTTCTCCTTTCTTTTATGTTACCTGTTGCTGTTGGCTGTGGCTGACAGGCTACCGGGATTTCCAGTTGAATATTATTGGCTGGTGCCCATATGCATAAAGATGCAGTTTCCCCAAACTTTGACTATTTCATGTGAGACAATGGTCACTCGTGTCAAAACCCATAACCTGTTATCTTACCATCACCAGCTCCCTGCAATGGTGCTGCCTGTGTGAAACTGGCCTTGGAAAAGGGAAGTTAAAGATCAGAGTTTCGGGATATAGCATGAAAGAGATTTATCAGTGGTATCTTGTACTACATTACATTTAAATCATGATTAATATTTTAAGGTAAAAACCAGGGTACACCCATGGGAGATTTTTCGTTTATAAGGTATTACAGCAAAAATTGTTTATCAACCGCACGACCTAGTGGAGAGCTTAAGTCAGTGACTACAAAAAAAATGAGAGTTGGTATCGTGTTAGCCGTAGAAATACAGGAGGCAAATACAGTTTTTGATACCTTTTTATTGGCTAACTAAGCAGATTTAAAATGCAAGCTTTCACGACCTTAGGTCTCTTCCTCAGGCATGTTATACCTGAGGAAGAAACCTAAGGACTTGAAAGCTAGTATTTTAAATCTGCTTAGTTAGCCAATAAAAGGTATCAAAACCTGTATTTGCCTCCTGTACAAGAAAACATCTCACAAGCAATGGGAATACCATTACTCAAAAAACCCTGTAACATATATTTTTCCTTAAATTAATTAAAATAAAGAAAATGACTGCTGTTTTAAGACAATATAAACCCATTTAATTTTAGTTTAGTGCTGCATTAAATATTATCTTTTTACCCTTTAACCGTTTGAGCGCCAGAGGGGTACGCAATGCATTGCGTTGCTTATCCCCTTGGCACTCAGTGGGTTAAGGACTAGAGGCCGCACAACACATTGTAATGCAATATGCTGCATACCCTCTGGTCCTTAAAGATCAACTTTGCAAATAATTTCATGTGATTTCATATTATATGGTATTTATTTAACAGCTCCATTCTAATTATGTAGAAACAACACACAAATGTAAGAAGTCTGTTTGGGCCATGTGTGCAAAGGTGAAAGTGAAACAATACTTGGGCCAACCTGCAGCATTGTACATACATACATACATACAAGTTTACTTGGGGATTTTAGCATCACATAATCCTCATTGATTTAAATGTGGCTTTTAACCTGTTGAGTACTAGTGAGGTCTCCAAAAAAATGTTAAGCAATTCATTAGAGACTGCTAGCATTTAACGAGTTAAAGGGATAGTAATACTGAAAAGATTTTTGTAGGGTTTATACCCCTGAATAAAACGAGGGTTCTCCCACCGCTAAGAGATCTTTTATTAAAAAATTATAACCGCTCAAACTTGAATTTTTTTAGGTGTAATATCACAGTGGACTGAAAATTTACAGTGGCTCTGTTGCTACACCATCCTATGGACTCCTCAGGTCTGTAGACCATAAATCCATAGGATCGTGTAGCAACAGCACCACTGTAAATCTTCAGGCCACTTTGATATTGCACCTAAAAAATTCAAGTTTGAGCTGTTATAATTTTTTAATAAAATCTCTCAGCAGTGGGAGTACCCTTGTTTTATTCGGGGACATAAACCCTACAACGTATATTTCTCTGTCGTCCAATACAGGTTACTGGTAACTTTGGGTAGGCGATCGGCCCCTTTAAATAGGCAGGAACAATTCTAGACATGACTGCAGGGGGTGGAGCCTACCTTTCCTCCTTGGCTGCAGCTAGCCAACCAGCTCTAGAAAGATTTGTTCCTTGGTGAAGATAACACAGGCAAGAGAACAGTTCTGCTATAGTTTTAGAATCTTTTTTTTGTTTTTCTGTTAGAAATGGAATACCACCATTAGGCGGGTTACCATAACTGACAATGCCCTTAGATGTGGCTATCTCAGTATCCAGGTGCTTTTTGTGGACCTTTAGCCCTGAGGGGGAAAATCTTTATTCTAAGTGCTTCCCCAGGAGTTACCCACTGAGGTTACTTCTTACTTACATGGTAATCTGAAGACAGAAGATCTGCAGGAAAGGTGAGTAACCCTTTAAAGGGATAGTAATACTTCATTTTAACTTTATTTTATTTTGTAGGCATTAAAAAAACATGAAGAATGATATAAGTCTTATCTCTGAAACCTTTATGGTTTAAGAGATATTCACAAACAAAGTATCCCCCCCCGTTCAACCAGATCAGAAGGGAGATGCCCAGGTAGACTGCAGAGAGGGACAATCTTCAATTAAGATAATGGAAAAAGCTGAAAAACTTGTCAAGGGGGGAAGGGCTTTCATTGTTTTCATACAAAGAAAATTGTCCCCTTCTGTTATCTGTCCTGTCATACAACCAGACTCACATCTGAGAAGAGATGGCTTACACTAGGTAAAAGGGGCGGTGAGGGGAACTTTGCTTGTGAATATCTCATAAACCATAAAGGTTTGAGAGATAAGACTTATATCATTCTTCATGTTTTTTTAATGCCTACAAAGTAAAATAAAGTTAAAATGAAGTGTTACTATCCCTTTAAGTGCTGCAGGTCTACTTGTCCCACAGTGCCCCTCCGTGCAGGGGTTATTCCTGGGAGTTCTTATTGCACACTCCTGCACTCACTGGGTCTTTCTGTTATGTCTGTCAGTGTTTGGAGAAACTTTGTGGTAAATTAACCCTTTAACTGCTGGTTGTCATCTTTTGGGGTGATTATTGGCACATTCCCTACTGGGTTCAGTGTTTTCTGAGTCTGATTACATGTTCTAGTGATGTTTCATGTATTTTTATTTCTCCGTTCTAACTTTGACAAAATTGAGTTCCGCATAGACTCCATTGCTCCGTTCATTTCTATGGGACTATACAGTTTGGGACATATCTATGCAACTGCTCAACCTAGCGACTCAAGCGATGGCTCATTTTAATTGTCTGACCTTGCTCTGTCATGTGGTTCACATTGCAAGTGTGTTGCGGGGGCTCAGAGGGCTTCTGGCACTGTTGGGGTACTTTTTCTGGGAAACTACATTTTCCATGAGCACTTGCTTCTCACGCTCTTTTCTTATTGGCTCCCGCCGCCGCAGCCATCTTGTGAGCTTTACTGAATGAGTATCCTACTCAGGGCTTGGACTCCTTCACTCCTTTGCAGATTAACCCTTTGCCTGCCAGATAAGTGTATTTTAGCGATTTCCCGGGTGAAATTTTAATCTTACACACTGTAAATTGGGTGATTAATTATTCTGAACGTTGTTGACACTGTGAGAATGTCTACTTCGTTGGAGCTTGGGGCCAGGCCTAAGACTAAGGACACTGGGGTCTCTGTATTGGCAGACCCCTTCCTCAGTCAGATCTTCTCTCTGAAGAGGAACTGTTGGTGGATTCAGATGTTGAGTTATGTTCTGCTGTGGGCTCCTCTCAATTTTTGGGGATCCTTTTGAGATTGATCCAGAACCCTCGGCTGAGGGCCTGATCAGGGCCGTCTTAAACACGCTAAACATTCCCCCAATTCAGCAGGTTTCCTCAGATCCCTCTGATGTATTCCAGGAGCCTATAAAGCCCCATACTTGTTTTCCACCTAACCCCACTCTGGACCGCCTAGTGGCTGATGAGTGGAAATCTCCGGACAGAAAGCCTTCTGTCTCCAAGAAGTTTGCTAAACTTTACCCCTTTTCTGAGGCGGCACTTGCTCAATGGGTTCATTCACCTAAGGTGGACGCTCCTGTCTCAAGGCTATCTAAGTCTGCCGTCTTACCAGTTTCTGATGTGTCCTCTATGAAGGACAGGACTGACAAGAAGCTTTAGGTTTCCCTCAAGTCCATTTTTGCCACTGCTGGTACTGCCATGCATCCAGCATTCGCTGCTGCATGGTTTAACCGGGCCATTGCTGTCTGGACTGAACAACTCACCCTAGCTATACGTCGGGGTGGTTAATCTTTGGATATGTTGTGGCTTCTTGCCAACATATCTGAGGCCCAGCACTATGTTTCCTCTGCCTTAATTGATGCTATCCATCTGGTGGCAAGGGTTCCCATCATGTCTGTGGTTGCTAGACGAGCTCTTTGGCTCAAGATCTGGGCTGCTGACACCACTTCTAAGAAAGCCTTGCTGTCCTTGCCTTTTCAGGGTACATCCTTATTTGCTCCAGATCTTAAGGATCCGATCAGTGAGGCCACTGGGGTTAAGAGTACTCATCTGCCCTTGATCCCCAGGAAGAAACCTCCTTCTCAAGCGTAACAGGATTTTTTCATCCCTTTCAGACTGAGATACGTCCGATGAACCAGGCGGTTCTCTCAGCTCAACGTGCCTCCTCCAAGCCCAAACAGCAATGGAAGCCCAAGGTCTCCAAGCCGAAGGCTTCCAAAACTTCTCCGGCATGACCCGGGTCCCCATTCAGCTGTGGGTGGTCGTCTTCGTCACTGTCCCAGCATGTGGGAGGATTCATTGGTGCACCCATGGGTTTTACAAGTAGTGGCAGAAGGGTACAGGATCCCTTTCGTCTCTCTTCCTCCTTTTCGCTTTTTCTCCTCTCGTACGCCCCAGGGCGTGGAAAAACGCTGTCTCTTCAACAGCGCTATCCAATCTCTTCTGGACAAGGATGTTCTGAAACCTATTCCAGTTCAGGGCAGAGGTACGGGTTTTTACTCAAACCTCTTCGTAGTGTCCAAGAAGGACGGCGGTTGTCGTCCAATTTTGGCCTTTGAAGGATCTCAATTCCTTTGTGTGCTGGTCTCATTATCACCAGGAGTCCCTAAGGACGGTGATTGCTTCTATGATTCCGGGGGAATTTCTTGCTTCTCTGGACCTTCAGGAAGCGTATTTACATATCGCCATTCCTCCAGAGAGCCAGCAGTATCTCAGATTTGCCTGCGACCAAGGCCATTTTCAGTTCTCAGCTCTTCCCTTTGGTCTGACTACAGCGCCTCAGGTCTTCAACCGTTTCCCGGGAGCCTTAGTGTCAGTCTTCCATTGGAACGGCATCAGAGTTACTCCATACATGGACGACCTCCTTCTGAAAGCCCCCTCTGCGGAACTTCTTCATCTCGCAGGTTCAGGACTGCATTCACGCTCTCACCCATCATGGGTGGATCATCAACTTGGACAAGTCGGATCTTGTCCCATCCCAGCTTCTGGTCTTCCTGGGCCTTCTCTTCGACACTCAGCAGAGCATGGTGTTTCTCACGGAGGATGTGGCTCACCAGATCACACACAGGGTTTCGGCAGTTCTAGCTCAAGATCCAGTTCCAGGCAAGAAGCTATCCTCTCTGGTGGGGAAAGTCATCTCCACCATGGAAGCAGTCCCCTTTGCCATGGCTCACACCAGGGAGCTCCAGCGGTTTGTGATCCAGGTATGCAAGGGTCAGCCGGACCTTCTGCAGATGTCAGTATCCCTCCCTCTTCATGTGGAACTGATTATATCGTGGTGGCTTGACCTCTCTAATCTTCTGAAGGGCAAGTCCTTCCTGATATCCTTCTGGACCACAATGACAACGGATGCCAGCCTCTCCGGCTGGGGAGCGGTCCTGGGTCGCCTGAGTGCTCAGGGTCAGTGGTCTCTGGAGGAATCTCTCTCCTTCGCATTAATGTATTGGAACTTAAGGTGATATTTCATGCCCTTCGTCACTGGACGCCCCAGCTGGAAGAATGCCCGGTCGGGGTTCAGTCTGACAACGCCACAGCTGTGGCTTACATCAACAAGCAGGGTGGAACAAGAAGTCTTGCCGCTTGGTTGGAGGTCAAGGCTATTTTGTCCTGGGCAGAAGAACAGGTTCCTGCCATATCCGAAGCGCACATTCTAGGCGTAGACAGCATCATGGCGGACTTCCTCTGCTGTCGACAAACACAGTGGACAGCGGAGAGTGGGAACTGTATCCAGAGGTGTTCAACCTCATTGTTCAGAATTGGGGTCTTCCTTGCATCGACCTGATGTCGACAAGACACAACCGGAAGGTTCCAAGGTTCTGCTCTCGTTGGAGCGATCCTCTAGCTTTGGCAGTGGATGCCATGTCCATTGCTTGGTTATTTCCTCTGACTTACATCTTCCATCCCCTTCCTATGTTGCACAGGGTGTTATGGAAATTCAGACTGGAGAGATGTCTAGTCATTCTGGTTGCTCCATACTGGCCTCAACAAGTTTGGTTTCCGGAGCTTCTGGATCTGTCAGTGGCGGAGCCGTTCGGACTCCCCTCTCATCTGGATCTTCTCCTCCAGAGTTACCTGTGGAAAGATGACGTTCATCGTCTAGCTTTGATGGCTTGGAAATTGAATCCTCAATATTGATGAAGAAAGGTTTTTCTTCCGGTGTGTTGGCTACCATGCTTAGTGCTTGCAAGCCAGTTTCCTCAAAGGCCTACCATCGTGTCTGGTCGACCTTCCTATCTTGGTGTGCCAATAGGGACTTGTCTCAGGAATTTGATCTGCCCACAGTCTTGGCCTTCTTGCAGGACGGTGTTGATAAGGGCCTCAGTTTGAGTTCTCTTAAGGTTCAGACTTCTGCTTTCTCTGTTTTCTTTCAGAGGCGCATTTCTATCCTTCCTGATGTCAAGGTGTTTTTCCAGGGTGTTGATCATACTCGCCCTGTCTTTAAGGCTCCTGCTCATCAGTGGGATCTTAATCTGGTTCTGGGTGTCCTTCAGCATCCCTCCATTTGAGTCCTTGGCTACTATTCTTCCACACCTTCTGACGTGGAAAATGGCCTTTCTCCTGGTGATTGTGTCTGTTTGCCGTGTCTCGGAGTTGCATGTTCTGTCCTGTAGAACACCATTTTTGGTGTTTCACAAGGACAAGGCGGTACTTCGCACCTCTCAGGAGTTCCTTCCCAAGGTGGTTTTGGAGTTTTACATCAATCAGGAGATTGTGGTGCCCTCTTTCTGCCCTGACCCCACCTCTGACAAGGAGAGGGATCTCCATTTGTTAGACGTGGTGCATTGTCTCAAATTTTATATACATCGCACTGATTCTAGCAGGCAATCAGATACGCTGTTCGTCATTCCTGAGGGTCCCAGGGCAGGAAGACCTGCATCTAAGGTGACTATTACTTCTTGTATCAAGTCCACTATTCGTAAAGGCTTACAAGCTGAGTAAGAAGCCTGTCCATTTCAGGGTCACGGCTCATTCTACTCGATCTATTGGTGCCTCTTGGGCTTACAACAATCAGGCCTCTGCTGATCAGTTGTGCAAGGCTGCCACCTGGTTGTCTGTGCACACCTTTTCGAAGCACTACCTTGTTGATGTGTTTGCATCGGCTGATGCTAGCTTTGGGAGGAAAATCCTGTCTAGGATCTTCTTCTGTTCTTGGTGCTTCCTTCACTTTTGAGCCCTGTTGGCTCTAGTTCAGTGTGCTGTGTAACAGTTTGGGGTGTTACCCCTGTTTAAGTGTCTTTTGACACTTCATTGTTTTGTTAGGCTATCTACTGATCTGATGGTTCATATCTGCGCTGGTGACTTTGGGGACTTTGCACCTCGTCGTAGCCTTACTTCCCGCCTCTGTGAAACTCAATGGTTGGACATCCCAAAGTTACCAGTAACCTGTACTGGACAACAGAGAAAAGAGGATTTTAGTCTTACCTGTTAAATCCTTTTCTCTTAGTCCATACAGGTTACTGGTCTCCCACCCTGTCAAGGGACCATGCTTGGCTCTCCTGTGGCAGACCATGGGGGTCCTTCGGGGTCACACTCACAGGCGTCTTCTTTCCTTCCACTATCTAGTCAATAGTTATTGTCTTAAATCTTTCTGGAGCTGGTTGGCTAGCTGCAGCCAAGGAGGGAAGAGGGAAAAGAAAAGGATTTAACAGGTAAGACTTTTTTTTTTTTTTTTTTTTAATTACATCTTAATCATTACTATCCCTTTAAAGTAACAGTAATGCTTGTGCGATCGGCCATCCTTAAGGGGTTAAAAGCCAGAACAATGGACACCTATGGTGCCTTTGGTTTGCTACAGGACCACTCCAGTTTTGCCTTTGTACAAATTGTTGTTTGAGTCTGTCAAGAGGTTCTCAGACATCTTTCTTGTTATAGCTAAAATAACCAATTCATTTTGCACAAATAGGCATTCTAGCTGTATGATGTCGACAAAGCGGTAACATTATTCTGGGATTTCTTAAAGTATTCCTTGATTTTAAATAGATTCATTTTTCTTCGATTTCCACCCACTGTTTTGCGCCTCTGTGAAGGCTGCGTATACAACCCACTATGTTTTTTTTATCTGTGAGCCACATACATTTAGTGATCTAACAACCAGCAATTTTTGCTTATTTTGAAAAGGAAAATGCTTATTTTAACCCTTTTAGTTCCAGAGGGGTACCCAAAGCATTGCAGAACAATGTGTTGCTTACCTTTCTTGCTTACCCTCAAAACGTTCATTCTAAGGGTAATATGTCAGTGGTAGCTTATTGTGGAAAATACAATTGTTAGTGACTACAGCTCCCATCAACTAAAAGCTGGTTTGGGGATGTTAATTGTAGTCCCTAACAGCTGGACTAACTGATTACCCTGAACACGCAGTGTGGAATTGTCAGGGCACGCTAATATTTTATAGCTCATTTATCAAGTGGAAATTAAACTTTCTAAATAGTTTTTCTTGGTTAGCACAATCAAAAAGAAAAAACAAATTAGCTTAACAGTTTTCATAAGCAAACACTTGAAACACCAAATTCATATTTCACTGTCGTCCAATACAGGTCACTGGTACACTGGGAGGCGATCCACCCCTTTAACAGGCAGGAACAATTATTCAAATGTGAGCAGGGGGTGGAGCCTCCCCTCCTACTTAAGCTGCCTTCAGGCCAGAGCCACTAGATTGATTTGTTCCAGTGTGCTGTGCACACCAGGTGGAGAACATCTATACATTCAACTTAGTATTTTTTTATTTTATTCAAATATGGAATACCACCATTAGGAGGGTGACCATGGCTGTGAATTGCCCTCCCCAAAGTGGCTAGTGCAGCTTCCAGGGATTTTCTGTGGACCTTATGCCCTGAAGAGGGAACAGCTTGAGTCAAGCAGCTTCCCTGCTGGGGAATTTACCTCTGGTTTATTCCTACTTCATCATGGTCACCTGAAGACAGAAGTCCTTCAGAAAGGTGAGCCACCCCTTGAGTGCTGAAGGTCCACTTGTCCCCACAGTGTCCCTTTGATGGGCTTGTATTTGGGAGTTTGCATCTGCACTCCAGCACTCATAGGGTGTTTTTATTTGCATTTCTTATGTTTATGCAATTTCTGTGGTATTCTCTGGGGTTTTGGAGCTTTGGGGTATTGTTTTCTTATGTTTTCCAAGTGTTTGGAAGACGTTTGGTGCATTTTATGTTTCAGTAATACTTTATTCATGTTTAGTGTTCCGCGCCTTTAAGCGCGCCTTTTCCCGCATAGACGCCATTGCTCCTTTACTCTCTATGAGTTTACACAGTGTGGGACATATCTCTGGAACCGCTTGTCTCAGCAACTTCAGAGATGGCTCATTTTATTGCTCTGCTCCTGCTCTATCATCCGGTATCTAGTTTCGGGGTGTGGGGAGTTCAGGGGGGCTTCGGGCACTGTTTGGGGTGCTTCTGAGAGAAAACTACATTTCCCATGAGCGCCCGTTTCGCTCTCACTTTCTGATTGGCTGACCTGACGGCAGCCATTTTGTGGTGTTATTTCTCAGCGAGTATACTACGCAGGGACCGAGCCTTCTCTCCTCTCAGCAGATTAACCCTTCGCTGGCCAGATAAGTCAGATTTTAGGCATTTCTGGGGTGAAACTTTAATCTTTCACACTTTTACTGGGTGATATTTATTAAGTGGTGTATATTTGACGCTGTGAGCATGTCTACTCCACTGGAGTCAGGGGCTAGACCTAAGACTAAGGAGGCTGGGGTGTCCGTTCCCCCCATTGCGCTTTGCTCCTCTTGTCACTCTGGGCTGCCTAGAGATTGTTCTGGTACCTTATGCCCTAAATGTACAGATTGTCATGATAGCAACCCTGGGCTTCCCAGCCATGCTATTGAGCCAACTTGGGTGAAAGAGTTTAAAGCTGCCACTAGGGAACTCAGATCCACTCTCCAACTCTTTCCCTCTCAGGTACAGGGGCCTCTTCAGATTTGGCAGTCCCCCTCTACAATCAGGACTTCCCTGCCTAAGCCACAGGGGGCTCCTGATGTCTGATTCTTCTGAAGAAGAACTTTTGCAGGATTCTGATGCTGAGGAAGGCACTGTTATTGAGTCTAACAGGTCCATTGGGGACCCTTATGAATGTGACCCTGAGGGTTTGATTAGAGCTGTGTTAAACACGCTCAACCTTCCTCTGACTCAAGAATCTACCCATGATCCAACTGATGTTTTTCAAAAACCTTCTAAGGCGGTTGTATGTTTTCCTACTAACCCTACCCTTGCCCGGCTAGTCTCTGATGCGTGGAAGAATCCTGACAAGTCCTCTTCTGTGTCCAAAAAGTTTGCTAAACTTTACCCTTTTCCTGAGACTGAACTGGCAAAATGGGTTCATCCTCCTAAAGTGGATGCTCCTGTTTCTAGGTTATCCAAATCCACTGCCTTAGCTGTATCTGATGCCTCTGCCCTGCAGGATTGGACGGATAAAAAGCTAGAGCTTTCTCTTAAATCCATTTTTGCTTCCATTGGCGAGCCATGCATCCAACCTTTGCAGTGGCGTGAGTTAATAGGGCTATTGCAGCCTGGACTGAACGACTGACTGAAGCGGTTCGCCAGGGTGCGCCAGTGTCTGAGCAGTTGCAGCTCCTTGCTAATATTGCAGAAGCCCAGAATTATGTTTCTGATGCGGCCTTTGATGCTGTGCGCATGATGGCTAGGGCCTCCACGTCATCTGTGGTAGCCAGACGTGCTCTTTGGCTGAAAATTTGGTCTGCTGATACGGCCTCCAAGAAAGCCTTGCTTTCTTTGCCCTTTCAGGGGAATTTGTTGTTTGGTTCTGAACTCAAAGAGATGATCAGTGAGGCTACTGGCGGTAAAAGTACTCTTCTACCTTCAGTCTTCAAGAAAAAGTTTCCAGCCAAACGCAATCGGTCCTTTCGTTCCTTTCAGACTGAGACACGCTCCATGTCCCAGATGGGGCCGTCCTCTACGCGTCCCTCCTCCAAGCCCAAACAGTCCTGGAAGCCCAAAGTTGCCCCCAAGGCCAAGACCTCCAAGACTGCTTCGGCATGACTCACCGAACCCAGGTCCGCATCCGGCAGTGGGTGGACGTCTCCACATCTTTCACCGGACTTGGTAGGAGTCTGTGACTAACCCATGGGTTATTCAGGTGGTATCAGAGGGATACAGGATCCCTTTCTCTTCCCTTCCTCCTTTTCGGTTCTATTTTACTCGTCCTTCTCGGGAACCTACAAAAAGGCATCTGTTCGATGCTATTCAGGATCTTTTGGACAAAGAGGTCCTGGAATTGGTTCCTCCAGAGGACACAGGTTCAGGATTTTATTCCAACCTGTTCGTGGTGGCCAAAAAGGACGGAGGTGCTCGTCCTATCTTGGATCTCAATTCCTATGTTGTGAGTTCCCACTTTCGCCAGGAATTCCTGCGCTCTGTGATTGCCGCAATGTCTCCAGGGGAGTTACTTGCCTCCCTGGACCTTCAGGATGCATATCTTCACATCCCTATTCATCCGGAGAGCAGACGGTATCTTGCCTGTCACAAGGGCCACTTTCAGTTTTCAGCTCTCCCCTTTGGACTGACCTCAGCCCCTCTGGTCTTTCAGAGGGTATTGGGATCCTTGATAGCTGTGCTTCATCGAGATGGGGTCAGAGTGACCCCCTACATGGACGATCTCCTCCTGAAAGCCTCCTCTGCGGAGCTTCTCCACCAGCAGATGCAGCTGTGTATACACACTCTGAACCGTCACGGCTGGATTTTGAATCTGGACAAGTCAGACTTGGTCCCATCTCAAAGGCTCCTTTTCTTGGGTCTGTTCGACACTCAGCAGTGCATGGTGTTTCTGCCAGAGGAAGTGGCTCATCAGATTGCCATCCGAGTAGCCAAGATACTGGAACTCGACTGGGTTCCGATGCGGAAGTTGACGTCTCTGGTGGGGAAGTTCATTTCCACGATCGAAGCTGTGCCATTTGCCATGGCTCACACAAGGGAACTTCAGAGGTTTGTGATCCAGACGTGCAAGAATCATCCAGATCATCAGTATCTGTCCGTCTCTCTGCCTCCTCATGTCGAGTTGAGTCTGCGATGGTGGTTGGATCTCTCTCCTCCTGAAAGGGAGATCCTTTCAAATTCCCTATTGGACCATGCTCACAACGGATGCCAGCCTCCTGGGATGGGGTGCTGTGTTGGGTCGTTTCAGTGCTCAAGGGAAATGGGGACTGGAGGAATCTCTTCTCCCCATCAATGTTCTGGAACTTCGTGCCATACGGCTTACCCTGAGGCACTGGGAATCTCAGCTGGAAGGTTGCCCAATCAGAGTGGAGTCCGACAACGCCACCGCGGTGGCCTACATCAACAGACAAGGCGGCACAAAAAGTTTCACCGCCTGGTTGGAGGTCAAGGATATTTTATCTTGGGCAGAAGATCACGTGCCTGTCATTTCAGCGGTTCACATTCCAGGCGTAGACAACGTCATGGCAGACTTTCTCAGTCGTCACACAGTCAACAGCGGAGAATGGGCTCTTCATCCAGAGGTTTTTCACCTTCTCACCCAGAGGTGGGGGGTGCCTGCAGTGGATCTGATGGCTGCCAGACACAACAGGAAGGTGCCGACGTTCTGCTCTCGGTGGAGGGACCCTCTTGCTCTAGCAGTGGATGCCTTGTCAATCCCTTGGGATTTTCCTCTGGCTTACATCTTCCCTCCTCTTCCTCTGTTGATCAGAGTCATCCAGAAGCTGAAGCTGGAGCGTTGTCCTGTCATCCTGATCGCTCCAAACTGGCCTCGCCAGTCCTGGTATCCGGAGTTAATGGCCATGTCAGTGGCGGAACCGTTTTCACTTCCTGCCCGTCCGGATCTGCTTCTTCAGGGATATCTGTGGAAGGAGGACGTTCAGAATCTCCATTTAATGGCGTGGCGGTTGAATCCTCAATTCTAGAGAAGAAAGGGTTTTCTCCTGCAGTGGTGTCGACCATGCTTAGTGCTCGCAAGCCTGTGTCCTCCAAGATGTATCATCGTATCTGGGCCACATTTGTGGCATGGTGTACTGATCGGAAGATGTCTCTACATTTTCATCTTCCCACTGTCCTGGCTTTTCTGCAGGATGGTGTTGAGAAAGGACTCAGTCTGAGTTCCCTCAAAGTTCAGACTTCTGCTCTGTCCGTATTTTTCCAGGAACGGATTGCTATCCTTCCTGATGTTAAAGTTTTCTTCCAAGGCGTGACTCATGTTCGGCCTGCCTTCAAGAGTCCTACTCCCCAGTGGGACCTCAATTTGGTGCTGGGGGTTCTCCAGAGACCCCCGTTTGAATCCTTGGCTTCTATTCCTTTACGTCTCTTGACCTGGAAAATGGCCTTTCTTTTGGCTATTGTTTCAGTTCGCCGGGTAGCAGAGTTGCAAGCTCTGTCTTGTAAACCTCCTTACCTGGTGTTCCACAAGGATAAGGCTGTGCTTCGCACTACCAAGGAATTCTTGCCTAAGGTTGTATCTGAGTTTCACACCAATCAGGAGATTGTGGTTCCCTCTTTCTGCCCTAACCCTTCCTCTGACAAGGAAAGAGATCTCCATTTGTTGGATGTTGTGCGTTGTCTTAAATTTTATGTTCATCGCACTGAGTCTATCAGGAAGTCTGACGCCTTGTTCGTCATTCCTGAGGGGCCTAGGGCAGGGAGACCGGCATCCAAGGTAACTATTGCCTCTTGGATTAAATCTACCATCCGTGAAGCCTACAAATTGCAGAATAAGCACGTTCCCTTCAGGGTTACTGCTCATTCTACAAGAATCAGGCATCTGCTGATCAACTGTGCAGAGCGGCCACTTGGTCCTCTGTGCACACATTCTCGAAGCACTATCGTGTTGATGTACTGGCCTCGGCTGATGCCAGCTTTGGGAGGAAGGTCCTGGAGGCAGATTTGCCTGTTTAGGACTTCTACTCTGTGATTCCTAGTGCTTCCTTACTGTTGAGCCCGGTTGGCTCTAGTTCTGTGTGCTGTGTTAGTTCGGGGGTTTATATTTTTCCCCCCTGGTTGGTGTCCGTTGACACTTCTGTTTCTGGGCTATATGATTAACCGGTTCATAGCAGTTCTAGTGACTTGGGCCTAGCGTCTGGTCCTTGCCTTTCTTCCCGCCTCTGGGACAGCTCAATGTTTGTACATCCCAGTGTACCAGTGACCTGTATTGGACGACAGTGAAAATAGGATTTTAGTCTTACCTGTTAAATCCTTTTCACTTAGTCCATACAGGTCACTGGTCTCCCACCCTGTCAAGGGACCATGCTTGGCTCTCCTGTGGCATTTAGTGGGAGACCTTCGGGGCATGCTCACAGGAGTCTTCCTTTTTGCTTACCTCTGGTCAGTTTTAGTGTCTCAAATCAATCTAGTGGCTCTGGCCTGAAGGCAGCTTAAGTAGGAGGGGAGGCTCCACCCCTTGCTCACATTTGAATAATTGTTCCTGCCTGTTAAAGGGGCGGATCGCCTCCCAGTGTACCAGTGACCTGTATGGACTAAGTGAAAAGGATTTAACAGGTAAGACTAAAATCCTATTTTTTGTCAGTTGTTAGAAAAAAGTGGTACCCTAAGTTGGGGCTCATGGTACACCAACGTGCGATGGCACCATGGTTGGGAACAACTGACTTACTGTTACAACTATCTATGGTCTAAAGTTATTAATACTGGACTGCGGGCTTCAGGAGTTGGTTTTACCTTAGCTGAGGTTGGCTCTGTGCTCTGTCCAAGGCTCTCAGATCAGAGCTGATAAAGGACCAGTCATATCTGCTCGTGTGTGAGTGATGCTTTAAACACAGATCACTTTTGCAGGCAGCTAACTCTGCTGAGGTACCAATCTATGAAGTCTGATCCTCACATCCCTTAGATGTAATTGAGAACTACACTGTGTCTACAGTTAATACAATTTAACTCATCCCAATACAGGACCAGCTTCACCTGTGGTAGGATTTTCTCTGTGATTGCAGCATATAGCCTGGGTGCAGGGAATGGCAAGCTTTAGTAGACAGAGAGTTAAAGGCAGATATGGTGGTGTATGTGTGTGGGACAGGGAAGGTGTACAGTGTAGAGTCAGATTGGTAGGAAAAGTACCAAGAAAGATTTGTTGTGCAAATTTCTCAGTTTGTATAAATTGTACTAATTATATTGGTTATTCATTAACTGTTTCTGAACCTGAATTTCTAGGAAGAAAGAATAACTGGCCTCCCCTCCCTGGAAACTTCCCAGTCGGACCTTGTTTTTACCAAGATTTCTCCGTGGATATCCCTGTAGAGTTTCAGAAGACTGTAAAGATTATGTACTACCTATGGATGTGTGAGTTTGGGATTGTAAAATAATAACCTAATATCCCGGGCCTCAATGTTTGTTCAGTTTTAAAGTCAACCTGTCACCATACTTTGTGCTTTTTGTTTTTCCATTGATGCACTAATCTGAGATTTTTGCTTTAGTCATTGGAGACTATAAACTCAACAGAAGTTTATTCACTTGTGTTCAATTGTCCTTCTCCTTCACTTGAGTCTGACAGAACCGCTTCTAGAGAGAGGAAACATTAAAGAGGTAACTGCACAACCTAAAGTGTATTGGGACAACACATACCTAAAATTACAGGTGAAGGTGCCGAGTAGTAATATTAATGTAGCAAGAGAGGAGAAAAAAATTACTGTAAAGGCACATTGGAGTTCCCTCTATTTATAACAGTAAAGGCAACCCCAGCACAGCCTTGCTACAGTATTACAAGATAAATAAATAAAATTAAAAAACGTTTATTATTGCACTAATGGCCTAATAAAAAAAGGAGGTAGAGCAATAATTTATTTTCTTTTTATTTATATATCTCAATACTGTGCTGCGGTTGCCTTTACTATTCTAAATAGAGGGATATCTAATTGTGCTTTTGAAGTAGTTTCTTCTGACACAACAGCTTCAGTAAAGGGAACGAATAAATTAATGTGGCTTAATAATCATTCACATCTACACAGATCTATGCTGCCGCTAAGGGGAGGATTTGTAAAAGTGACCAGTCATTTTTAATGGGGTACCTTGTTACCATAATTTGGCTTTTAACATGAAATTGTCCCATTAGGTTTAATTGTGCTCAGACCTACTTTATTTGGAACTTTATTGCAAAGCATGGCTGCATATGGTCATGGCCTTGTGCTTCAGCCGTCTAAAAAGCTGTCAGTAATAGCCAATTATAGACTGCAATTGCAGTAGCACCCATGTACAGCTGACAGAACAACACTGCACTACCTATAAAAATGTGTCTTTGCTCTGTATTAGTAACTTATAGGTAAACCATCTTCCAGCCATGGCATTGTCCTACAGTGGATATAAAAAGTCTATACACCCCTGTTA